>BSBM01000106.1:40840000-41355000 GCA_027924585.1 Larix kaempferi
AAGAATTTTCTATATTCACAAATGAAGAATTTTCTATATTCACAAGTGAGGTAGAAACTTTACTTTCACATTTGAGCAAGATTGATGTTCATCTATATTCACAATTGAGGAAGTATCTATATTGACAATTGAGCAAGCTTGAAGAACCTATATTCACAGTTGAGAAATAATTTGAATATTTGAATAATTGAGCACAACTCTAGGATCTATTTTCTTAGTATTGGTCATTGTGGTCATGGGGAATCCACGCAATCGAAAAAGGAAATCGGCAAGAAAAAAGAAGCCTCAAGAAACCATGGAAGAAGTTAGAGAAAAGAAAAGATTGGACATGTGGAATCGAAGGAATTCCATGGAAACTCATCCAATTCCAACCGTAGATGATGCCACGGTGGTTCCTACCCATCCACCTCAAGAAATACGAAGAAATTCACTAGAGGGGCCCTCAATTTCAACAACATTTGATGAACAAGCACCCCATGGCACTAGTGAAGAAATAAGACGTAGGTGCTCATCGGGGGATGTTTCAATTCCCACATCAAGTCAACCTCAGAATATGGTAGTGAATGACTTGTTGGGTAGTGGTTATACAAGCGACGAAGTTAGAGAGGCATTGAGTGGAGGATTGACAATGGAAGAAGCAAATGTTATGGAGACCATCCAAGAGAATGAAAGACAAGGGGCTCCTATGGAAACGTCGGAGCGTCCTGGTGATGGTGTACATGCTCCAGTTCCAACACCCTTACCTCCATTAGCAACTGCACACCGAAGAACTCCGAGACGTATACAGGTTGATGAAACTCTCGTTAGTTCACTTGAAGGTACGTTGTATAAATGTTCTATTTCTTATCAAACTTGACAAATACTTGATAAAAGTTTTGATTCTGAATGTGATGGGGACAAGTGAAAATTATTTTTATCATTGTTGAAATCTAGGCATATGACTCTTGTTAGAATAACATTAGGGATAAAGATGGCCAAAAAGTTAGAACCAAGTTCTCATATTGTTAAAAGTTTTGTAGATACAATTAGTACAATTGGAAAGAAATCTCACTCAAAGGATCGCAATGCGGCTCGTCGTGTGTTGTCATAATCAATCATTAACAAAAGCACTAGGGCACTTCATTTTCTTAAACCTACATCCAAAATTGTTAATTTGAATGTGAAGACACTTCGTAGGTATTTTGTTAGAAGAGAACAACTTGAAACCGGTCAAACAGATGTTTGGGCCTTCATTGGCAGGTTGGCACGCTCTGATATGAAGCTCATTGATGCGGTAAAGGGATTAGTGCAAGCTTTTTGGCATGACAACACTAGACCTTCTTCCAACCAAAAAGATGTATTAAAATTGAGAAGGGGTTCAAAGGATCGTGAACCACACATTAAACATTTTCTTGATATGACACAAACATATTATATGAGATATTTAGGAATGAACATAATGAACTTGACTTGGGCCAAAGATCCTTTGAAAAATGCAAACCATGGTATTTTAAAATAAACACAATTCGTAACACATGTTGTTGTCGATACCACATTGAGTATGGTTACTATTATGACACATATACATATTTTTGGGTATTGCATAACACTTTTGTGCAGGAATGCTCAGCTGCATTACCACCGATTCCATCTAGATACTTTATTCATAGCATTTTGTGTAGCAGGCCAAACGATTGCATATTTTATCAAAAAACTTGCATAGATGGGACATGCCCAGGGTGTGGTGGATTCGCATTATTGTACAAATGCATACATGTGACCGATCAGCATGAACTTGGGAGGCAGGAGGTGAACTTGCAGTCATTCAAATATGTCACATATGATATTGATGGAGGGAATGGAAGAAAAAAATACAATTGGTCACTTCTCAGGTTGGTAATGAGTTATTGAATACTATTTTTTCTTCAGATTGCAATTTCATATGTAACAATCTATTGATATATGTATTTATTGTTGATCTACCAGGTACGGGTTTTCGAGTTCATGGAGGAATTCTTTGAAAAGACACAACATTATGTAAAGCATGTGCATGTGGCTCGTTGGCAAGATGAGAAGTTTAGAACGTGCAAGGATACATTTCCTATTGGGACTATCCTATCAGTGGTCGATTTTGCGGAAAACTACACTCTTAAACCACAAAATGAGATTCAGAGTCAATACTATCACTCAGACCAGGTCATCATAATGGTCCATATCACCTATAGACATGGGGTAGATAGTACTGAATACAATAGGGTTATATTGAAGGAGTATCACTTCTATATAAGCGATGATAGGTGTCACGAATTGGATTTTGTACAAAACAACTTTCAAATGTTCTACAATCACTTGAAGGATAATAGTATACAGATGGAACAACATTAGATTTGGTCTGATGGTTGTGCAGGGAAATTCAAAAATTCCCTTGTCTTCCAATGGTTGTGTATGCTCCACAAAAGGCACAAGGTGCACATATTTGGAACTATTTTGAGACTGGACATGTAAAAGGTGAACACGATGGAGCAGGTGCGTGCATAAAGACTGCATTACGTAGGCAAGAAATGAAGTTCACATATGGAACTATCATCCAAAATGCAAAAACCATCGTTGAATGGTGTGCTTCAGTCATGGGGGAGGGAGCAAGAAGGTAGGAAGATCACTCAACCAGGAAATCACATGTGGTTAGATATTTTTGGGAGGTGGTGGATGTAGATAATTCACAGTTATATGAGTGCAAGACCATCCAAGGAACTCGTGCATTTCATTCAATTAGAACGTCGGACAATGCTATACTTGAAATGTGGACAAGGAAACTGTCATGTTTTTGTTCTCCATGCAGTAGTGGTGAATGGGATGAATGTGAATCCATGGATTGGGTTGACAGTTGGGACCGTGTATCACTCCCCATTGGTCGACGGATAGCTACAGAATTATCCCAGTTGGAGGAGGACCAATCAAGTATTTCACCAGACTATGACCACATATCAGATCTCATACAACCAGGTTCGATTAATATTTTTATATTTTTGACAACTAGTTGTGTCTAATTAGCTGTGTATATTTTTGATATTTTTGACAACTAGTTGTGTCTAATTAGTTGACTAAAATGTTGGAACTATATTTTCTCCAGGGAACATATACGCAGTGGTTTCCCCGAGACGCAATGCATGGCGCACTGACTATTGGATGGCACGTTGCTTAGAGGGGAAGAAAACCCTAAATGTCACATTGCAGGACTCTGAGGGAGTTGATTTTCCGATTGGGTCGATGGTTATAAAGGGAGAATATTTGAACCAGGTTTCCCACTCAGCAAATAGAAAATGGTAGACATATGAAGATTATAGACTAGGTGAGATTGTATACCATTATACAAACATAGTTATTGGCACAAACCTCCAGCTGCAAACAATGCCAAGGAATAACTCATCAAAGGCACGATACTTATTGCCTTATTCCGAGCACGGGAGGTTAAAGGAAACCATTGGTATTCGAGGTGATCCTGATGGTCTAGTCGAATGACCATAGGTAGGTAATTTGGTACGTCGTTTGCTTTTTTTATTGTGTACTATGTTATAGGTATGTGGTGCACATATATGCTATGATTTTGTTTTTGTGATCTCATTGAGTATTGTCATTAATATTTTGACTATTTCAGCCATACATTGATAGCTTGATAGATTCATAAATTGCATAGACTTGGTACAACTTGATAAATTGCACAAGTTTCGTAATCATCATCATCATCATGATCATCATATTCATCACCACCACCACCACCACCACCACCACTACCATCATCATCATCATCATCATTATCATCAACATCTTCATCATCCTCACCACCACCATCATGATCATCATCCTCATCATTATCATGGTAAACCATCATCATCGTCATCATCATCATCATCATCATCCTCAACATCTTCATCCTCATCCACACCATCATCATGATCATCATCTTCATCACCACCACCACCACCACCATCACCATCCTCATCACCATCTTCACCATCATCATTAACTCTAACTCTAACCCTAATTCAATTTCCTTCTATAACTCTAACCCTAACCCTCACCCAAACCCTAGCACTAAACCATCTTCTTCATCATCACCATCACCATCAAAACCACCCATCACCATCATCATCAACGTCTTCATCATCATCAGCATCATAATATTCATCACCATCACCATCATCATTGCCATGTCTAGGTTCCTCATCATCACATCTTCTTCGTCATCATCATCATCATCTTCATCGCCATCACCATCATCATCAACGTCTTCATCATCATCACCGTCTTCATCATCATCATTAAATCTAACTCTAACCCTAATTCAATTTCCTTCTATAAATCTAATTTATTTTATCATCACCACGCTAGCTATACATTCTCGATGGACGATTTTGCAAAGTTGACCCCCGTGGGAAAAAATTGCACAGACCCTTACTGAGCAAAACCCTAGTTTGCAGAATGCACCTACAAGATGACACATGGGCCATGGGGTCGATGGAGAGGGGCACCCCTTGCACTGTCCCGACGTCCTGAATCCAACAGAGTCGATGGTTTGTCAATCGGCGCCACAACTGTCATTCTATGGCTCATTCTGTCTCGCATCCAAAATGCCTTCAGGGACACCTATTGGATACCTGTCGAGGGCATAGAAGTCCAACCGTGCAGCAAAACCAAGTTCCAGGAGTCCTGCAAGTGTGTCTAGGAAGGTTCATCCTGGGAACGCTAGCCGTAAGTGCCCGATTTTGCAAAGTTGACCCCCGTGTGCGAAAATTGCACTCCCTCACTGAGTAAAACCCTAGTTTCCAAGATGGACCTACAAGATGACATATAGGCCATGGGACCGGCGTAGAGGGGCACCCCTATCACTGTCCCGACGTCCTGAATCCAATGGATTTGATGGTTCGTCGATCAGAGTGGCGGTCTTCATTCTATGGCTCGTTCCGTTCGACATCTAAAAGGCCTTCACGGACACCTGCCAGATGCCTGCCGGGGGAATAGAACTCCAACCGTGCAGCAAAACCTAGTTCCGGGGAGTCCTGCAAGTGTGTCTAGGATGGTTCCAGCTGGGAACTCTAGCCATAAGTTCCCGGCGGACGATTTTGAAAAGTTGACCCCCGTGTGCAAAAATTGCACACTCCCTCACTGAGGAAAACCCTAGTTTCCAAGATGGACCTACAAGATGACACGTGGTCCATGGGACTGGCAGAGAGGGGCACCCCTAGCACTGTCCCGATGTTCTGAATCCAATGGAGTCGACGGTTCATCGATCGGAGTGACGGTCTTCATTCTATGGCTCGTTCCGTCCGGAATCAAAAAGGCCTTCAGGGACACCTGCCATATGCTTGCTGGGGGCATAGAACTCCAACCGTGTAGCTAAACCTAGTTCCATGGAGTCTTGCAAGTCTGTCTATGACGGTTCCAGCTGGGAATGATAGCTGTAAGTGCCCGGCGGACGATTTTGCAAAGTTGACCCCCATGTGCAAATATTGCACACTCCCTCACTGAGCAAAACCCTAGTTTCCAAGATGGACCTACAAGATGACAAGTGGGCCATGGGACTTGGAGGGGAGGGGCACCCCTAGTACTATCCCAATGTCCTGAATCCAATGGAGTCGACTTTTTGTCGATCCAAGCCACAGTCTTCATTATATGGTTCGTTCCGTCCGACATTCAAAAGGCCTTCAGGGACACCTTCCAGATGCCTACCGGGGCCATAGAATCCCAACCGTGCAACAAAACCGAGTTCTGGGGAGACATGCAGGTGTGTCTAGGATGGTTCCAGATGGGAACGCTAGCCGTAAGTGCCCAGCAGATGATTTTGCAAAGTTGACCCCCATGTGCAAAAAATTGCACACTCCCTCACTGAGCAAAACCCTAGTTTCCAAGATGGACCTACAAGATGACACATGGGCCATGGGACCGGTGGAGAGGGGCACCCCTAGCACTATCCCAATGTCCTGAATCCAACGGAGTTGAAGGTTCATCGATCGGAACCATGGCCTTCATTCTATGGCTCATTCCGTCTCGCATCCAAAAGGCCTTCAGGGACACCTATTGGATACCTGTCGGGGGCATAGAAGTCAAACCGTGCAGCAAAACTAGGTTCCAGGGAGTCCTACAAGTGTATTTAGGGAGGTCCCGACTGGGAACGCTAGCCGTAAGTGCCCGATGGACGATTTTGCAAATTTGATCCTCATGTGCAAAAATTGCACACTCCCTCACTGAGCAAAACTCTAGTTTTGAAGATGGACCTACAAGGTGACACCGTGGCCGTTGGACTAGAGGGGAGGGGCACCCCTATCATTATCCGGACGTCTTGAATCCAACGGAGTTGACGGTTCGTCGATTGAAGCCACGGTCGTCATTCTATGGCTTGTTCTGTCTCGCATCCAAAAGGCCTTCAGGGAGACTTGCTAGATACCTATCGGGGGCATAGAACTCCAACCGTGCAACAAAACCGGGTTTCGGGGAGTCCTGTAGGTGTGTCTAGGTAGGTTCCAGTTGGGAACGCTAGCCATAAGTTCCTGGTGGATGATTTTGCAAATTTGACCCCCGTGGGAAAAAATTGCACAGTCCCTTACTGAGCAAAACCCTAGTTTGCAGAATGCACCTACAAGATGACACATGGGCCATGGGACCAGAGGAGAGGGGCACCCCTAGCACTATTCTGGCGTCCTGAATCCAACAGAGTCTACGTTTTGTCGATCGGAGCGACGGTCATCATTCTATGGCTCGTTCCGTCTCGCATCCAAAAGGCCTTTAGCGACACCTGATGGATACCTGCGGGGGCATAGAACTCCAACTGTGCAACAAAACCGGGTTCCGGGGAGTCCTGCAGGTGTGTCTTCTGGGTAGATTTAGGCATTCTCGAGGATCTAAATTTATAATTTCCTTCTGGGTAGATTCAGGCATGGAATAATATTTGGTGGCACTTCCAAGATCCCCAGACCATTTGGTCAGCCACAATATGTGCGACTCCTTTAACGAAACATAAATTCTGGTGTTCTGGTGTGGACGGCATCATTTGATAGACTAGCCAAATCTATGTTGTTGGAAGAACTTACATATTTCAACAAAGGAGCATTTTTTAGGTGACTTGAAAATCCCTTCCAATTTTCAGCAATAAAATAAAGAAGTTCAACGTACAGATTTCCAGGCAAGCTTGTCAACCAATCAGACAACCGAATACAAGGAGATAACCACGCCCAAAAAATTCAAGCTATTATAAAACTCTTGTTTATCAAGATAAGGATGGATTATGTGTGCATTACGAGAATATAGATGAATGAAGTCGCTTTGATGAGCTTGTCCTCTTTCTTTCTCCATAATGCATTTAAAAGCAGGGAATATTGTCCGAGCTTCTGTTGGTTTACATAAACATTTATTCCCAAAGCTAACGTCACATAAAACCACTTCCTCAGCTCTCAATTGGGTCTGAATGGCATCTCTAACTTGTGTTAGCTGTGGATAATGAGGAATATGAAAGGGAAGGTACCTATAGACCCAAATTTTTGATGATAGAGGTGAATTACCACTTATCAGAGCATGAAATGTTGAACAAAAGGCTAATGGAACACAACGAATGATTCCCTGGTTCCACTTGTTATTGAAAATGATACTTTCTCTTGATGAAACCAGTAAAAAATATGCTTGTATTATAAATGGAAATCCTATTACAATTTTCGTCGGAAGAAAAGCATAGATACCTACAGCCGCCATATTTCCTTCTATAAGTCCCTCGCCCATCGGAAAAGCTAATGTAATAGCCCATTTCCCAACATCTTTCCTATGCTCAACCCTACACTCGTTTTCCACATGAAACCACACCTCCACATGTAATAACTACATTGTTTTGTCGAAAATTGATCTTCTCTTGCTAACAAATGCAAAATGAAGGATTCATTATCATTGCTACGAGAAGTTCTAAGGTCAGTTTCTCATCAAATAGAGATTGTATAAATCCTGTTAAGATTGATATGTTCCAACTCACGAACTGAGAGCTTATTTATCTTAGACATAAATAAAAGAGCTTCAGGATGAATACTAGAGAGCTGTTGCTTTACAACTTCAACCTTCTCAGGACGTGGGGGTATAAAACGAGCCATAGAATGAAGACCATGGCTCGGATCGACGAACTGCCGACTCCGTTGAATTCAGGACGTCCAGATAGTGCTACGGGTGCCCCTCTCCACTGGTTCGATGGCCCACGTGTCATCTTGTAGGTGCATTCTGCAAACTAGGGTTTTGCTCAATGAGGGACTGTCTAATTTTTTCCCACGGGGGTCAACTCTGCAAAATCATCCACCGAGCACTTGTGGCTAGCGTTCCCAGCTAGAACCATCCTAGAAACACTTGCAGGACTCCCCGGAACTAGGTTTTGCTGCACGGTTGGAGTTATATGCCCCCGGTAGGCATCTGGTAGGTGTCCCTGAAGGCCTTTTGGATGCCGGACGGAACAAGCCATAGAATGAAGACCGTCGTTCCGATCAAAAAATCGTCAACTCCGTTGGATTCAATACAACGGGACAGTGCTAGGGGTGCCCCTCTCCCCCGGTCCCATGTCCCATGTGTCATCTTGTAGGTCCATCTTGGAAACTAGGGTTTTGCTCAGTGAGGGAGTGTGCAATTTTTGCACACAGCGGTCAACTTTGCAAAATCGTCCGCCGAGAACTTACGGCTAGCGTTACCAACTGGAACCATCCTAGACACACTTGTAGGACTCCCCAGAACCAATTTTTTCTACACAGTTGGACATCTATGCCCTCGGCAGGCATTTGGCAGGTGTCCCTGAAGGCCTTTTGGATGTCGGACGGAACGAGCCATAGAATGAAGATCGTCGCTCCGATCAATGAAATGTCGAATCCGTTGGATTCAGGATGCTGGGACAGTGCTAGAGGTTCCCCTCTCTGCTGGTCCCATGGCCCACGTGTCATCTTGTAGGTCCATCTTGGAAACTAGGGCTTTGCTCAGTGAGGAACTATGCAATTTTTGCACACGGGGATCAAATTTGCAAAGTCATCCACCAGGCACTTACGGCTAACGTTCCCAGCTGGAGCAATCCTATAAACACTTGTAGGACTCCCCGAAACCAGGTTTTGCTGCACGGTTGGAGTTCTATGCCCCCGGAAGGCATCTGGCAGGTGTCCCTGAAGGCCTTTTGGATGTCGGATGGAACGAGCCATAGAATGAAGACCATCGCTCTGATCGATGAACCGTCAACTCCATTGGATTCAAAACGTCGAGACAGTGCTAGGGGGGCCCCTCTCCACCCATCCCATGGCCCATGTGTCATCTTGGAAATTAGGGTTTTGCTCAGTGAGGGAGTGTGTAATTTTTGCACATGAGGGTCAACTTTGCAAAATCATCTGTCGGGCACTTACGGCTAGCATTCCCAGCCGAAACCTCCCTAGACACACTTGTAGGACTCCCCAGAACCTGGTTTTGCTGCATGGTTAGACTTCTATGCCCCTGGCAGGTATCGAGCAGGTGTCCCTGAAGGCCTTTTGGATGCGAGACAGAATGAGCCATAGAATGACAATCGTGGCTCCGATTGACGAACCATCGAATCCGTTGGATTCAGTACGTCAGGACAGTGCAAGGGGTGCCCCTCTTCGTCGGTCCCATGGCTCACGTGTCATCTTGTAGGTGCATTATGAAAACTAGGATTTTGTTCAGTAAGGGACTGTGCAATTTTTTCCCATGGGGGTCAACTTTTCAAAATAATCCACCGGGCACTTGTGGCTAGAGTTCCCAGTTGGAACTGTCCTAGACACACCTGCATGTCTCCCCATAACCCATTTTTGTTGCACAGTTGGGATTCTATGGCCCCGGTAGGCATCCGATAGGTGTCCCTGAAGGCCTTTTGGATGCCGAATAAAACGAGCCATAGAATGAAGATCGTGGCTCGGATCAACAAACCATCGACGCTGTTGGATTTAGGACATCGGGATAGTACTAGGGGTGCCCCTCTCCACCGGTCCCATGGCCCAAGTGTCATCTTGTAGGTGCATTATGCAAACTAGGGTTTTGCTCAGTAAGGGACTATGCAATTTTTTCCCACAGGGGTCAACTTTGCAAAATCGTCCACCGGGCACTTGTGGCTAGAGTTCCTAGCTGGAACCATCCTAGACACACTTGCAGGACTCCATGGAACCAGGTTTTGCTGCACAGTTGGATTTTTAAGCCCCCAGCAGGCATTTGGCAGGTGTCCCTGAAGGCCTTTTGGATGTCGGACGGAACGAGCCATAGAATGAAGACCGTTACTCCGATCGACGAACCGTCAACTCCGTTGGATTCAGGACGTCGGGACAGTGCTAGGGGTGCCCCTCTCCACCGGTCCCATGGCCCACATGTCATCTTGTAGGTCCATCTTGGAAAATAGGGTTTTGCTCAGTGAGGGAGTGTGCAATTTTTGCACACGGGGATCAACTTTGCAAAATCGTCCGTCGGGCACTTAAGGCTAGCGTTTCCCTTCTTATGGTGAAAAATGGGATGGTGATGGTGACAACATGGGTAGGAAGAGCATGGTGAGGATGATGATGATGATGATGATGATTAGGGTGAGGATGATGATGATGAGGGTGAGGATGATGAGGATGAGGATGAGGATGAGGGTGATGATGATGATTACGAAACTTGTGCAATTTATCAAAACAAACATAGAACCATGAAGATGTTGATGTTGATGATAATGATGATGAAGAATATGATGATGATGGTGGTGGCGGTGATGAAGATGATGATGATGGCGATGGTGATGATGATGATGAGGGTGAGGATGAGGATGATGGTGATGAGGATGATGATCATGATGATGGTGAGGATGTGGATGAGGGTGAGGATGATGATCATGATGGTGGTGGTGATGATGATGAAGACGTTGATGATGAGGGTGACGAGAATGATGATCGTGATGATGAATATGTTGACAATGATGAAGATAATGGTTTACCATGATGATGATGAGGATGAGGATGAGGATGAGGGTGAGGATGATGAGGATGATGAGGATGATGATGGTGGTGGTGGTGGTGGTGGTGGTGGTGGTGGTAGTGATGATGATGATGATGGTGGTGGTGGTGGTGGTGGTGGTGGTGATGAAGATGATGATGATTAGGGTGAGGATGATGATGATGAGGGTGAGGAATATGAGGATGAGGATGAGGATGAGGGTGATGATGATGATTACGAAACTTGTGCAATTTATCAAAACAAACATAGGACCATGAAGATGTTGATGTTGATGATGATGATGATGATGAATATGATGATGGTGGTGGTGGTGGTGATGAAGATGATGATGATGGTGATGGTGATGATGATGATGAGGGTGAGGAGGATGAGGAGTGGATGACGATGATGGTGATGAGGATGAGGATCATGATGATGGTGAGGATGTGGATGAGGGTGAGGATGATGAGGATGATGATAATGATGGTGGTGGTGATGATGATGAAGATGTTGATGATGAGGGTGATGAGCATGATGATCGTGATGATGAATATGTTGATGATGATGATGATGATGAAGATAATGGTTTACCATGATGATGATGATGATGAGGATGAGGGTGAGGATGATGAGGATGATGATGATGATGGTGGTGGTGGTGATGATGATGATGATGATGATGATGGTGGTGGTGGTGGTGGTGGTGATGAAGATGATGATGATGGCGATGATGAAGATGATGATGAGGGTGAGGATGATGAGGATGAGGATGAGGGTGATGATGATGATTACAAAACTTGTGCAATTTATCAAAACAAACATAGGACCATGAACATCTTATTTTCGTTCATCAATACAACATTATCAAGGAATATCATTAAACTAGTTAGGTATTTCATTTTCCATGGATTATGGATGATTACTTTTGCATTATGACAGGTGGAAAATGGACATATGAAAGAGGTAAAGCACAAACTAGTGTCTTACATACTAGGGTTTAGTAAGGATAAGGTTTATATCTTCAACAGTATTATGAGAGTGAATTCATGACCAACTGTTGGTTAGCATATTTTATCAAACTAGGGTATATTTGTTACATATATTTGACCATATGTACATGAAGGCCCAATGAATTTTATTACACTTTAGTTATGCATTCCTTGCCATTCAATCGAACTGCATAGATGCTCATGTACGTATACTTTAATGAAATATAGTAGCATTGATGAAATGTGTAGCATCTATTGGACTTCCTATTACTGTCTGAAAATGTCATAGGATTACATTGATGGTATGTCTAGCATGTTACTATTATGACAGAGGTTTTTTCCTTGCAACATATTTTCCTTGCAACCATAATCATGATCAATGGGTATGAACCCTTGGAGTTAAAAAAAAACACAATTTTAAATTAGATATCAAATTAGCATGCATGTGCTAAGTTCATTGAACTGTTGAAAGATATTATTAGTTTTTTCCATTAAGAGAATGTTTTCATAACACAATGGTGAGATGTTACTTGATCAATACAATAAATGTAAGAGAATAAATATTGCTTGAAATGTAATTTTATAAATTTCAATAGCATAATTTATCAATTTTTGGAAGAGATGAATCATCACAAGCACAAGTCGAAACTCAAGAGAAAATATGAAATATATTGATAGCCGAATGTTTGTAATACAAAATATGGGAAAGTAGCTGGCCCTCAAATGGCCTGTCAATGTACATGTATCCCTAAGTACAACAATGTGTACGTGGATGTCAAAATACATCTATCCAAGGCTATGCAACATCAAAAATCAATCTTTCTCTTGTTTTTCCCCGACTTTCCTCTATCGACCATCTCCCTGGGATCGCTCGGCATCTTAGAAGTCTGCAAAAAAAATCATTATTTTTATCAAATAACTACACAAATACCCTACCATCAACAAACTTAAAAAATTAACTTATGGCCAAATTATTTATGACAAACACTCACCAAGTCCTCATGCGGTATAGATGTGAGCGGTGTGCTCATGGAAGGCATCTCTATAGTTGTGCTCTACAAATAAAAGATCATATCTCAATTAATTCAACAATTCAACATTGATCAACGTGTTTGGGTAAATTGAATAAAAAAAATTGGTCATTAATGAACATCTCACCGCAAGAGGAGACCCGGTCAGAACCATGGATTGAGCAGAGGGGCCAGGCACTTCTGCCGCTAATGGCTACAATCACCAAATGGAGAAATAGTTATACATGTATGAATAAACAATATAGTAACATGGTTAAATACTATGCATTGTGATTGTACAAATAGTTACCTCCGTATGACTCGTGGCTATTGTAGATGCGGCACTGACTGCAGCATCAATGACCTTTGTTAGGTCAGGGGTAGATGGATCTCTCGTGTGTCTGCTATAAAGGACATCCACATTCTTTCCAGGAGTGGAGCCTCTCTTGTACACTTGTCCCTTTTGCACGTTGGGACTACGGGGAGATCAAACTGCTGACAGTCTCAAACGTATATCTACTAGTGGCTACAATCACCAATACTGACATAGTTAGAAATGCATTGGTCAATGGAATAGCATGTATTAACAAATTGAAAAATGATGAAATACATACCGATGTACTGTATACGTCAATCAATTCTAAGAAATGGCCTGCCATCCATTTTGTCTCCGCGGGCACACTATCGATTGTATTCCCACCAGGGGGGAGCTCACTAGATGAAATCATTTCCATCTGATGGGGATCTACAACCTACAATTTAGAAAATTGTAAATATTAGATCATGTAGCATTGATTAAGTAACATGTTATAAAAAAATAACATGTGTTGAAATAATGTCATGTTAAAATAGTTACCTCAGCATGAGATGTTGTCGCTGAAGGTATGACAACATCTTGTAACTCAGAAGGTTCTACTGCATGAGCCTCTTGGCCCTCATGCCCTTCTTGTGGCAACCACAAGTTTTAAAATCATTAAAAATATTAGCAATATATATATGTGTATAGTAAGGAAAAATAATTTACAAATGACACTAAATTGTTAACTGGATCTACTCATGTATTAAAATAATGTCATGTTGAAACAGTTACCTCATTGTGAGTTGGTGTCACTGAAAGTATGGCAACATCATCATCATCATCATGCGGTGCTGGTGCATGAGCCTCTGTACTATGCTCTGCATCATCAATGCAAAGGTCTTCAAACCCTTGCCATTCTTGTAGTAACTACAAGTTTTAAAACGATTGAAAATATTAGCAATCTATATATATGTGTATAGTAAGGAAATATAATTTAAAAATGACACTAAATTGTTAACCACTTACTTAGCTGTGTGAAATACCCAGTAAAGGTATCATCTGTTCGGACAGGACTAAAGCAAGGATGGCCGCATTCTGTGCATGGGTGGGGATGATGGTTATGCTCATGCTGTGTAGGTACAGTGCCACTACTAGATGCTCCTCGGCCACTGGAAGGTAGTGGCTCTACCCCACCGAGAGGTGGTGGATCTACCCCACTGGGAGGTGGTGGAACTACCCCAATGATAGGTGCTGGCTCTACTCCACCCATAAATGGTGGCTCTGATGGGCCTACCTGGTGCGTACCATGAAGATACGTGCTATGGAAAACAACCACTTGTGCCAACATTAGGAATGAATCTTGTGTCTCTGGCACCAACTGATGTGCAGGCGACACATCTGGCCTGGGTAGCTTCCTACGAGGTGGAGCTACTGGGCGATTGGGATCTATGTGCCTCGCATTGGGACGTTGTTGAGGCATCCCCATCCCAACACCATGGTACTCCAAGATATCAAAATAGTTAACATGCTTCCCCAGCACAAACTCTGCGTACATCTTTCTTAGAAAATACAAAGGCATTTCCCTGTTGTTGTGTGGTGGTGCATCAAACACCGTGTACCATCGGTCCATCCAGTTATCTATGAATGGTTGATATGTACACCACTCGATAGAAATGTGCCTTTTGTTTGCATTAGGGACTTCACCATCTGGTGGATCTCTAAATAGGGAAAAGATTTGTTCTTTTGAGATTTTCAACTTCTTGACTTCTCTGTAACTAAGTCCATCTGCATATTTTGCCTCTTTCTTTCTCTGAATGTGGAAATATCTTGCAAAGCACCATTAGAACTACTAAAGGTCTCTATCATTGCATCCAAATTGGATGCAAGCATAACATGCATGTCATCAACAATAGTAATTGAGGCTCAAATTTCTCTAAGCCTCTGAATTTCTCTTTGGATGTCAGAGTGGGCATCCATGGTCATCACTGCAAATAGAAAATAAAAATAAAAATCATTAGAAACGTATACATGTGCTATAATGACATCTCTAAAAAATGAAAAATGTACAAACTTTGTGCAAGAATGAATACATTACAAACATAAATATCATTTCATATGAC
This sequence comes from Larix kaempferi, assembly GCA_027924585.1. Taxonomy (NCBI): domain Eukaryota; kingdom Viridiplantae; phylum Streptophyta; class Pinopsida; order Pinales; family Pinaceae; genus Larix; species Larix kaempferi. The sequence continues at coordinate 40,855,368 of BSBM01000106.1, forward strand.
CATTGCAGGCATACATTATGGGTCATTGAGGGCATAAGGGTGGAGACCATGCGGGCATAAAGACCATGATGATGTGGCAAAGATGTGTATTTTTATTGGTTAAACTGAGGCAGCCTATTGATGGAAAGAATGAAGACATGCTGGTAGAATGATGAAGAGATGACTAATGATATGGGCATAATGTTGTGATGTGCATATGGACAGTGTAAAGTGTATGAATGGAGATATGGCAACAGATGATATGACATGAATAATGATGACATAATGAAGATGTGATCTAATTGGTGATATTTGTTGATGGACATAATGAAGTTATATTGAATAATGAGTGCTTGATGAGAATGATGAAGTGATTTGGAAACAAACAAGGGCTTCTGGTTGATGATGTATGTAATCTGCAGACTTAAGAAGAGTCTGAAATATCATTTGTAAATCTATGGTTGTTGGGGTGTTGGTGCATCCCAGTGAGTTGCAGCTGATAGAATTATCTTGTGAATAGGATTGTCATTGATGATAACATTAATGACAAAGGTGTAAATGGCATGATGACAAGCAAACAAGGTGACTTGACAAGGACTTGGAAAAGACAAGACAAAAGACAAGGTGATGGGAATTGGCACACCTAATGAGCCAAATGACCCATACTGTGGTCATTTGGAGTTGGTCCTAATACCCTAGACAAGGATGACTTGGATATAACAAGTTACATGAACAAAGAAGCTTGAAGTTGACACTTGGCAAGGATATCGCAGGCATCCCTTATGGCATCTGCGGGCATCCAGAAATGAAGCTGATGGACATGCGGGAATGTGGACAAGGTGACATGCGGGCATCTTGAAGATGAATATGCGAGCATGTTTGTGGAAGCTGCGGGCATCCTGGAGGCATGGAAAAGACCCCCATACGGGCAATTGAAGAAGGTCTAGCTGCAAGCATGCTCAAAGGCATAAATATGGCCCTTGCGGGCATGAGTTACAAGCTAGTGCGGGCATGCTGGAAGCAAAATAAAATGGTGATGATGTGGGTATGAAGACCACATTTAGGTGGGAAAAAGAAAGTCTAAATAAATATATACATGTATATATTTATAATTTATGAGGTGTTTATGGAGCAACAGTAGAAATTAGAGTTTAACCTTTATCTTTGGATTAATTGGGGCTACAGTATGCTGATGTGCTGCTGGTGTACAAACTAAGATGTTGATGATATGTATGGACAGAATGAGTTCATGATTATTGGGGCTACATACGTTGAACAAAATGTTGATCTAGGGCAGCATGAAACAGGGACATAATGCTTGCTTCGGTTATGACAATTAATGATAATCAGAATGATGTTATAGACAGATATGTTGGGTGACAATGATGATTGATGTGATCAGTGAGCCATTGTGTCTAACAAGGTGGATGTAAAATTCATTAAAATTTTAAAATTTTAAGTTTTGGCATTTCATTTACAAATATTTTTAGGTGACAATGATGATTGATGTGATCAGTGAGCCATTGTGTCTAATAGGGTGGATGTAAAATTCATTAAAATTTTAAAATTTTAAGTTTTGGCATTTCATTTACAAATATTTTTAGATTAGGGAAACATAACAATTTATAAACTTAATGATGAGATGAGGCAACGATTTAGATGCTTACCTTTCCAATCGTCCTTACAAGATGAATTTGGGATTGTTGAGCCTCCAAATCTCCTCGGTTGAGCATCTCCAATGCGTTTTGGAAGGCGAAATCGCTCGAGCGGTCGTGTTTGGGTAAAATAGTGCCGCAGTCCACGGCACTATTTTTTTTGTTATATTAACCATAACGCTCGAGCGTTATGGTGATCACCATAACGCTCGATCATTTTGTAATCCTATCCTACATGTTAAATGACATGGCAGGTTTGGAGCCCTCCATTCCTAGTTTTACATAACGCGCGAGCGTTGTGCATTTACACAATTCTCGCACGTTTTGCATTTACCCAATTGCATCTAAAGGGTCCCTCAACTTTGTGCGAGGGGCCCAAACAACTACATATAATTAAAATTAAAAATAACTATTTTGAAATATGTTTAATAATTATAAAATATACAAAATTATTACAAGTATAATAGATTACTTGTAGAATAATCACCACTACATGTAATTTATTTGATGAACAAATTAAGTGACCAACCACTTCACACTTTCAAATAATAGAAATATTCTTGAAATTAATGTTTGAAACCTTTTTCAAACAACTACATAAAATTAAAAATAAAAATAACTATTTTGAAATATGTTTAATAATTATACAATATACAAAATTATTACAAGTATAATAAATAGTTCCATTAAATTTTCAAATTATACTTAGTCATTTCAACCAGTCACGCGCGTTGGTTTTTTTCAACAATGATAGAGTATTATATTAATATAAATGGTGTTATTTATTTCATTTTTAGTATTTTGAGGTAAAGAATTGTGTATACTAATTTACCTCTACCATTTTCCCACTGTGTTATATATATATACACTATTATATATATATATATATATATATATATATATATATAGAGAGAGAGAGAGAGAGAGAGAGAGAGAGAGAGAGAGAGAGCATTCAGTGATGCAAACACAATCAATCGGAAGTGGTATGCATACGTTATGCAATGCCATTTTGTTAAAAAATGTATTTCAATTATTTAAGGGAAAACAAATAGGAAGGGGAAACATTAATGCATATGGTGTGTCTGGTTGCTTCTTGAATATGGAGCTTGTAATTCCAAAGATCACAGTTACTCCCATATATCAGCATTGTTTCCCGTTTATTCCATTATTTAAAAATAATACATACAGGACTAAACAAATCTATTCATAAAGAATAATTGCATTCCTTTGCCGCCATTAAATCAATTCCGTTGAAATGAATCCCAGGCCTCCCCGACCAGAGGATGTGAGTTGCTTCCTAAGATCTTTGTCTTGTAAGTATTTAATTCTCCACATTAAAGATCCATAATTAAAACGGTATTAGTCTTGTAATTATTTATCCTCTCACATTCAATATCCATAATTACAATGATATTAACCTAAAAAAATCCAGAACATGAATACAAAGTAATGAAACAAATACAATTTGAATTTGAATGCTTGTGACATCAGATTTAATCATTAGAAATTTGAAATCATTCCAACAAAATGAGCTTATTAACAAAATTTCACCTAGATATTGCTCGCAGAATGGATCGACTTAAAATCAATTACAACTTAATGAAAAAAATATGCAGTGTCGGTGGAAATGTTTTCAAGAAGCTTTCCCATTGATAATAAAATCAAAGTACACAAAATTCTTTGCATCTGCAACTACATACAAGCAGAACGACTGCAATTGGACCTCCAATTTGTACAAGAAATTGTCAAACAATAGAGCAATAGGATCAATATACCTACTTTAGAGTACAAAAATTTGCAAAAAACATGCTAAATTTCCATGGAATAGGAAATAAATGATTTTTTCTAAACAAGGAAAATGTAATCAATTGTTTGCATAACCACAAGTATCCATTCAATAACTATATTAAAAAAAATTCACTTTTGATGTGATAAAATCAAATTTCAGTTGAACTTCCAATGAACTGAAGTAAAACATGCCTAACATCAATAGACCATCATTACAAATTAATGTGAAACAAGCTCAAGAGTTCAAAGTAACAAAATGGTTGAAGACAACAAGTATAATAGAATGCTCACATTTACAGTGAATATCTATAATATAGATAACTAGATCCACATGCATTCCAATGTCATTGGAAATACTTACACTGTTGTCACATGGCCAAATCTTTTGCAAAAAATGTAATAACGGAAAACTGCCTGTTATGGAACAATCATGAATGAAGTTCTGGATAGCAATAGCGAAAGAACAAATAATTGGACTTACTTGTCAAAACCCCTGATACCTAACTCATAATGCAATGATTATCTAACAAAGCATACCCAAATTTTGTGCCAATTACACGAGGACAAACAAACAATAAACTCAGCAGAATTGCCCCAGAAAAATACATAAACCACACTATAGATTCCAAACTATAGGTCACGTTATTGCAAAAATACCTCTAAAATGAAAAGTATAGAAAATCTAATAAGAATCAATCAAGCTTCTTTTTCAGCTTAAGTTGAAATTGTGTAACATCCCGCTATTTTCATAAAAATTTCTAAATCGTCATTAAATGCTAGTATTTGTAAAATGCAGAAATAATAATGTTTAATAAAATAGTAATTAATAAATGCATCATTTGGTAGGAACAATTTAACTACTGTGTCTTTTTGTTTTTCTGATGGTGTACTGTGTCGGTGACACGTCATGAATCCAGTTAATAATTATGACATTTATTTATATGTTTGAAAGGATAAATTTTCGATATATTTGGAAAACAGAATTCTCCTCGACAAGTACTGACAGTTTAATTTTTCTGGATGATGATGAAAGGGGTCCCACGAGGTGCCCCGAGGCTTACTTAGCTACTCAACTAAAGCATTGTACTCGTCCTTCATGTGCAGATTCGTAGGTAAGAGATAGTGCTAAAATTGAGAGTGTTTAATAATCATGATAAAAATAAAAACTGCTTATGATTTTGACGCTACAGGTATGGTCTCCTTCCAATTTTGTAAGATGAACTTGACTAGTTCAAGACTGCAGAAAACATCAGTCTCAGAGTGTGATTGTTATGAATGTCCTTGATTAGGAGTTTATGACTTCACTTGTTACTATTCCATGAATGACTTGCGGCTGTTAGAACAATTCTTTCATAAATTTTGACGGTGACAAATTTAAGACAAGGACACATGGTCCTAAGCATACCATAGAGAGAGTAATAAGGTGATTCTAGTTCTCTATTACCTGGGCAAGTATAATGGTGATGCATTATGCATTAATACCCTACCATGTAATGTATGCGATGGTTCTATGGGGCAACTATATCCTAAAGGGGTGTAACCTTGTGAGTTTGTGCAATGGGCAAGGCTTGATGAACTATATGATGAACTTTATAATGGTGGGGCAGACTCTATCCTTACCATAGGATCGAATGCGACCTAAGTTAATGTGTTTAAGTTATGAGTGCATTTGTATTGAATTTAAATGGAACATACAAGTTCCTTTATACATGCTACCGATGAATGTTTAACCTTGGTATAATTTATAAAGTCGATGCAATTAAACGTTGATCCATATGGTTGGTAGGTGGAATGATGGCATTGTATAAATCCTGCGTATGAATTCAAGGGTGTAGTAAATGATTGGGTTTGTAATCAATTCGCCTGGCCCCCGTGTTAATGGTATTACTACGTGCACGTTGTAAAGAGTGTCCAACATGTGAGAAGTTTTGTCAATGCTGAGTTGTAACGGGCCTCCTGCCCCGGTGTCAACAAAGTTGGCAACTTCGTGGCTTGGGAGATGGAGGGGAGAGTTATTATCACACCTACCACCCTCCAACGTGGCTCATGGAACTTAGATCTCCCTTGTTGATTGTTGTGCGTTGGGATCGTAGAGAACCCTAACGTAACTTATGGGATATTGTAATGTTTTCTTGGCATTCGTTTCAGTGGTAGGGTTTGGGAGTGAGGCCAACCGACCGAGAGTCACTTAGGTTTTTGATGTTTTAGCCTCCCTTGGGCTCGATCCTGATACCGGAAGAAACCTCCAAACTGTAAGTGAAAGCTATTAATGGAGGCCGAGTTTGGAGTTGAATAGTGTGGCAATCCACAGGTTGGATGAGTGCAACTGTTGGGGCGTTGTAGTGACTTGAAAGTCTGGGGTTTCAATCGGGTTGTGAGTTTCAAAAGGTATCCCACAGTGTGGCCTTCGCGTTGGGTGCTTCTCCTTCGCAGTGGATGGATGGATGGCTTCATCAATCTTCTGTCACGACTCAGGTACAGTAAAGTAGCAAAATTTTAAAGTTTTCTTGTTGCATGCATCATTATTTCATGATTGATATTTAACTCAGTGTATGGTCGTTTGGCAGGTAGCTCTCGGCGAACAGCAGTGTGTCGGGAAAGTTTACAGGGAGAAGAAATATAGCGAAACCATCGGTAAGATTCAGTGGTACCCCTACCTCGTGGTTCTCCTGGAATTGGACTTGATGAGCAGGGTGTTGGAAGTATGTCTTCTCGGCAGTGGCTTTTGCCTCGCCTGCAGCATTGGGAAAACGTTACTATTTATGTTTTGTTTGTTAGTGTAGATGATGTGGATATTTCTTAAAATGTATGGCTGGCCAACCCTTGGCTCGGCGAGCTTGATAGGTTGAACCCTCGTTGTTGCAAGGGATTGCATAGTATTAAAAGTTTTATGTTATCGTTCTGCACTTCTAAATCTATGGAAGAACCGAGTGTGAAGCTGCAGGTAATATAAGTGTTGACTATGGTCTGTTTTGGCAATAACTGAGTAGTGTAAAAGAGTGGGTTTTGAATGGAACCTTCAGTAAACAACGAGGCGATCTGTAGGATGCTTCCATCGCAATTTTAATGGAAATGTTCATTGTTTAGGGTTTAATGTTTATGTATGGTGTCTTTGAACTTCTCATTTTCGAATTTTGTTTCAAGAATGAAAATCATGTTTAAGTGTTTATTTAAAGAGTGGCTATAAGACGATAATAAAAAAGTGTTAGTTTTGGTTTGAATATAACTGTGATAATGTTAAACCCTAGCCTGTCGATGATAATGAAATCTACTGGGCTATAATAATGTTTAAAATGCAAGAATAACAGATCTGGTTTCTACAGTTAGGATATATATGATAATGTAAACACTTGATTTTTGCAGCTGTTAATTGTTTGTAAATGTTAGTATGATGAGAATAGATCAACCCTGGTTTGGGTGTAGAGATGTTGTATTTTACTCTGTCAATTCAATAATGCTATTCTTTTCTTTGCTTTTAAGAACATGCTATTATGTGAAGTGAATTCTACCACATGCAGTTGATAATACAGAATCAAAGAATTTACAGTGTATTCATCAGTTAGTTTAATTTGCCTATTAATATAATAGTTGGTCTACTTTAATTCTATCTCCCTATATTTGTCCAATTTGGACCTCTGGAAAAAGAATGAAAGAACAATACAGTACTCCTTTTCCTTTTTTTTTTTGCACAAAAATAATACAGTGATGACAATAATTTCTATAAAGATCAGTCAGATTCAAATAACAAATAAAAGAATGAGTATGTGGTTAAACATAATGCATGATATTGGTTTCTTTGAAGAAATAACTGATGGTCAGTAAACCCTAGATGTTAACACAATGTCCACCTTCAGAAGTCAAAAAAGAACCTACTGCTATGACTAGTTTCTGGTATGTTGTTTCAGCATGCAGATTTGAATAGTATATTTAGTGCATGCAGAGATTTAATTTTGCAACTGCTAAATAACAAGATGCATAGGAATATAAGTTTATGCATGGGTGGTCTCTTGGGTTTATGTATTTAGATGCATGATAGGTTTCAATTTTAAATAAACAGATTTAATGCTACCTCTCTGTACTAGAGTACGATGCAGCTTCACGCATGGGGAAAAATGCAGAGGAGTCATTTTATCAGTTCAACAAATTTAAATAAATCAGGATCTGACATTTTACTGCTTTTGGTCATTAATAACATTTCTAAGCCATTTTCTGAGAGCATTCATATGATTTGAAACCAAAAAAAAATAAAAGAATAGAACCTGAGTGTGATAGGAGGAACAAATCACTCAAGAAGCCTGTTCCACCCAACCTGCTCCTAAGCAGCCAACATGTCTGCCTAAGGACCCCTGAGCCTATCCACTGATCCACCAGGAGGAAGAAATTTCTGAAGCTTAGGATCTCTACTTGCAGCAGCTGGTAATTTATCCAGCCTTACAGGATTAGTAATCAATTGGACTAGCACCAGTACCTCTGGTCTGTCCTTCTCATAACATTTGCAGACTTATACTTGCACTCTCCACAGCCTCCATATTCGAATCTCTCGGCCATCACCTGATGCACATGAGGAATGTTTCTACAGAAAACATTGTAAGAGCTCCCCGCTCAATTTGAATTGCCTTTTATAGGCTGCCTAGGTCTTTTTTTAAATTACTGGTCATTAGTGAGCTACCTGCTCACCTCCCTCCACCTAGAGTGGGAAATGCCACAAAATTAGGGGGAGTTGTCCCATACCAACAGCTAATGGTAGAGTGCAAATGCTGCCATCTGTCCCAATCCTTCCAGAAGCTTCCATTCCTCCTAGTGGGCCAGTGGACACTCTTGTAACAGCTTTCTTGAGTGTTTGTCTCCCATTTTTATTTATTAAATAATAATAATGAGTCATTACATTCATCTTTGACCTAACTGGTCATAATTACAAGACTTGTAATTATAATTTAACACAAAGTATTTTGCAAAAAGGATAATAGTAGAAAATAATTATTCTAAAAAATTGGGTGGGTGACAAATTGGCCCTGTAGGTTTCTCTTTCTTGACTTCTGGCTTGTCATCTTCCTTTTCCTCCACTTTAATTTCTTCCTTTGATTCCTCTTTCTTTTCACCAACCTTTAAACTTTTGATAAGTTCAACAGCTGATTCTACAGCTTCCTCACTCTCTTATGTATTCGTAACTTCAGAATCAACAATCTTTTCAAAGATCTCTAAACTTTCTAGCATTTGCATTCAGAAAATACAATTAAAAATATATCTTATGAATAACATCAAGTGCATCCTCAATTTCAATTTATAAAATATGATAAATCAAAACAAAAAATATCACAAAAAACTATATAACTTGTTGAGTATTCACGAGATGAAACTATACTGAGTGAAAGAATAGTATTGAATCTCTACAGAACCAAGACAAGATGAAAAAGAGTTCCTGCTTCAGCTCCAAGTCTGAGAAATCAGTCATGTGCGAGACCCAATATTTATCATTACCTACATGCTCCTGAAGTGACATCGGTGGAACAACTGCAAGAAAGTAGGCAAGAACACAATTCTAAGGGCAGAAAACTTCTTAAAATACAACATAATAGTAGTTTAGAAGCAACCCATTTCGATAAGCTATTATTATAATCTCGGGAGATAAAACTATAAAAAAAACAACCAGGAAAGCAAGTTGACATACTTAAATGGTTTGCACATATTTTCAATGTGTTGTATTGCGGCATGACCAATCGGACCTTTGTAGCCTCCTTGTGCTTAAGTAACTTTATTGAACCTACACCACGTTCTTTCCATTGATTCCCATCCTTATCAAACCAGGCCCAACTGCATCTAATAATGCTCGCAAGTGCTCAAATGGCCCAGAAGCTTGCTGCCCCATAAAAAACAAGCAAAAACATAAGGACATCAGCTGACCAACATAATAGAAGGTCAAGTTCAAGAAAACAAAATTCCCTATATCCACTCCGAAATAGGCCCAAGGATATAAATCTGGGAAATTCCCTAACTTAAAAACAAAAATTAAAATAACATAAAACCATAAGCCAGAAATTAGGGTCCCCTACATGCTGATAAGTGGGAAGGTGTTGGGAGCACGCAATCAATAGCTGAGATGCATGATGCATATAATGTTTATGGTTGGCGAACCTTACCACTAGGGAGGAAATATCAAAGATAAACTAATATGGGATGTAAAGCAGAGAGGTAGTAACAAGGTGGGGCATTGATCCACTCAATGTGAAAAATATCCTACCCTATAATATTTTTTTTCTTCGAAGGCCATCTCCCTCCTCTCACATAATCTTTTGACCATCTTCAAAATTCAGAATGAAGAACTTCTTGGATTCTTTCTCTTATGTGGTTTGTCAATGCTCGCGTGGTTCTATGAGTAGTGGAGAGGTCCCGAGTAAAACCACCAACTCCAACAACCTGACAATGAACCACAACATAACAATGAGCCATAACAAGAATTTAACTTAGACCCTGACAAATAAATCCAAAGCAAGTGAAAACCAAAACTCTGACAACAAATTAGCCGCTTGTCTCGCAAAATTTAACCCTAATAAAACAATTCATATGACATAGCCCAAAAAATCAAACAAAATAAATTCGAAACCCTGATGTGCAATAAAGGGGCAGAAAAAATGGCTTATAGTATTGGTGGTTGAACCTCAATATTGAAGTGGTTGTTCCCTTCATGGTTTTGATGGAAACCATCATCCTGATGCTCGAATTCAGGTCTCTAGAGGCCCTCCAAAATGAAAAATCCCTCCGCATAGCAAGAAAAACAATACTTTCGAGAATGAGATGGACGATAGAGCTTCAAGCTGTGGGCTGCACCTCAATATTAAAGTGGTTAATGTTCAATGTTTTGATGGAAACCTTCATCCCGCTGCTTGAATTCAGCCTCTACAGGCCTCTAAAATGCGAAATCCCTCCACACAGTAGGCAAAACATGCCTCTGAAATGTGAAATCCCTTCGCATAGCAAGAAAAATAAGAACTGCGCCTCGATATTAAAGTGGTTATTGTTCAAGGTTTTGACAGAAACCTTCGTCGTGCCACTTGAATTCAGTCTCTACAGGCCTCTGAAACGCGAAAAACCCTCCACACAGTAGGAAAAAGAAACCTCTGAAATGCGAAATCCCTCCGCAGAGCAAGCAAAATGAGAATTTCAGCACATAGAGACTTGAGGAACACTCTAGTAGGCGGTTCTGTACTCATGACAGTTGCCACTCCCAAATAAATGAGCGGCGGAATTCTGACCAAGGAGACCAATGCAACGGACACGTGGATAAATTTGATTAGTCGGAGGGATGACAATGCAACGGACACGTGGATAAATTTAATTAGTCAGAGGGATGACGAAAAGATATAGTTCTTTTCAAAACACCCTCCAGAAAAAAAAAACGCTTAATGGCATAAAAATTTGTTGTGAAATACAGAGCGTATAAGTAATTGTTACAACAATAATCTTAGAAGGAATGGGATGATCGCACTACTTGTTCCAAACATGGGTCCGATCCACTTGAATACATCGTTTTCATAGATTCAGCTATCATGAGGCTTCTTGCAAGTTTCGAATGTGTCGCTGCTGCTTATGGTCAATACTGACAGATATTGGTCGACTGCTGACTGACTCAACTCGACATAACTTACTTGACTCGACATGACTTACACTGGTCGGCAAGAAACCGACTCGATTTACCACTTTTATGAATATACATGGTTCAAATAAGATTTTAACAACACTTTATTCGACTAATTTTCAATGACCCGACACTTTTTATAACATCATGGCCACTTACAATATCGACCAAATACTCGACTATTTTGAGTTTCGACCACTTTTAATACCAACCATTTACAACTCCGACCATTTTTATGTCGACGAGTTTGGATATCGACCATTTTTTTTTTTAGAATTACAATTACATTGACATACCGACCAGACTTACATATCGACCATTTACAACTGACCAAAAAAAATAAAATATGTCGACCAACATATGGACGAGGTTGTTTTACCGACATAAACTAGAAAAATCAATCAACCAAATATAGTCGATCAACGACCTTTTAAGCCGACAAGCTTCTCAAGTCTCTTCGCATTAACTGCTGCTATTGGTTTCCGCCGTCGACTTTATTCTTCATCTTAGCAAATCTGCTCCAAAATTTGACGTCAATTACTGTTGAAAATATGACTTTTATTGCTTCCCCTGTTTGACTAATTCTCTGATTTTTCTGGGTGATGAAGACTATGGTCATAACTAGCTTCTTCTTTATTGGTCAACACATATTTTTAATCCTCTTATGCAAGCATCCGTCGACTAGATTCAAAGATGGTCAGTAAATAAATTACATATGAATCGACTACATACCGGAAACCCTTCCTTTTGCACTCAATCGTCCAAGTTCTTGGTTTGTCTAATAGTGGTCGGCAAGTAGTGGTTGGATTGAATGTGTTCTCCTTAAGGACCTCTTTCATATTCGACCCGTTCAACAAAATTATACAAAAGATGATCTGTGGATGAGCAGTTTATAATTGCTCTTTCCAGGTTTCTTGACAGCCAATCTTTCTATGGAAGAACACGAGCATTTCCAGCGTTTTCATTTGGTCAGTTGCGTGTCGGCCTTTGATGTGGTCGATTTCAACTGGAGTGGTCGACTACTACATCTTTTCTTTTACGCGCAGGCAATTTTCAACAGCACATCAACGTTTTTCTTTGCGTAGACTCTTAACTGTTTCATCCTTTGACCATCATTCGACCAGGAATCTTTGTGATAATAGTCAGCAGACTCTCTAGAGGGAATTCGACGGGATTCTAATCGGCCTGAGTGATAGACAATTTTTTTGAATTCTCTGGTTGTTAATTTCCATTCTTCATCTTTAAGCATTCTTTCTTGGTCGATTTATGCATCAATTATTTCACATTTCTTGGGAGGGGATATCCATCACATTGCTCTTTCAACAATTCAATAGTCGATAAGAAAAAGTACACAATATTTCACAGACAATGTATGAACACGGCTTTAACAACTAATTTCTCTGAGAAATCAACCAAAATTAAAATAGCAACAACCGTAATTTATTACTGTTTTTAGATGGCGCAACTGTAATCTTCAGCGTTTCATGCATTTTACTGATAATTTTGTCATTGATGGACAACTGGAATATAAATATAACTTAACAAACTTACAATAAAATTCACATTCTCTCTTTCTTCCACATGTGCAGGTAAGCTCGCAGAGGCAGATTCATCTTTATGGAAATATTCAACACGCATCACCGATCGAGCAACATTTCCATTTCTAAGCTTTTCTTGCTCCTTGCAGTGGTTCCTTCTCCTCACGTTTTCTTCCAGGTTTGAGCCACTCCCACACGCTGCTGCTGTCACCCAGCCGAATGGAAGCGGCAACGGTGCTAGATGTTGTATTCAAGCAGAGAGTAAATGCATACACAGAGATATAACCAAGACATGAGAGATGAGTCGAATGCATCCAACTGTTTGTATTCATCTTGAACAATGTTATTTATACATCATATGTGTGGTTGGAGTGGTTGCACCCGCTCCAACAGTGTCCTTAACTACACTATTTACATAATAACTAATGGCATTTAAGGAACCTGAAGGGTCCCCTCTAACACACTCGAAAGAAAGAGCTTTATTTTCCCAGTAATAGATCTTCAAGACTCTTCGCTCCAGAGATCAATGATCTTCCTCTTGGAATTCCAGGACACTTGCATGGGGCATTGGATGTCACCTACCCAAATTTTGAAAATATTATTATTATTGGCAAAATACTTTATGTTAATTTTTAATTACAAAGTTTTTTAATTATGACCAACTTTGGTCAAGGATGAATGTAATTACTGAATTATTATTATTTAATAAATTAAAGTAGGAGAAAAACACCCAAGGGAACTGTTAAATGAGTGTTCACTGACCCACTAGGAGGAATGGAATTTGTTAGAAGGCATGGGACAGATGGCAGCAATTGCACTTCACCACTAGTTGTTGATTATGGGACAGCTACCCCTACAAATGTGGCATTATCCCCTAGGTGGAGGGAGTGAGAAGGAAGCTCATTTAATGACCAGTTAACAACTAAAATGCCTAGGAAGCCTACATAAGGCAAATTCGAATTGAGCAGGCAACTCTTACACAATATTTTCTGCAAAAATATTCCTCATGTGCATCAGGTGATCACTGAGATATTCGAATAGGGAGGCTATGTGAGAGCACAACTGTAAGTCTGCAAATTGTTCTGAGAAGGAGAACCAGAGATGTTGGTGCAAGTCCCTTTGACTGCTAAGTCTTTAAGATTGGATAACTATTGCTACTGCAAGTTGAGGTCCTAAGCTTCTAAGTTTCTTCCTCCTGGTGATTTAGTGAACAGGCTCGGGGGTCCTAAGGCAAGTACTTGGCTATCTTCAGGAATTGTTTGGGTGGAACAGGCTCCTTGGGTTGTTTGTTTCCCCTACAGATTAACCAGGTTTTGTTGTTTCCTATTTTGTTTACAGTTTAATACTTATGTTTAGTAAAATTATCAAACTTTGTTTTGTAAAAGAATTTATTTTCTGATCTATGTTTCAGTCTGAATGATAAAGCTTTGTTAAAGATCTGATTTGATAACCATCTCTATATTTTTCCACATGTTATTATTTGCATCGTACTCTAGTATAGAGAAGCAAATTAAATGATAGATGAGAGATAGGAAGATTGCCATTGATTGGACAAATAATTACAGTAGGTGCTTTGTTTACAATTCTGTCCTGTATCTAATCATAGTATGAATTTACTGTATAGCATCAACAGTAATAGAGAATTCTTTTGCTATTTAATAAAAGAAAAACGTAGTCTATTTTCTGTACAGTCATGTGTTTTTCTTTTATCCCTATTCATTTAAGATAGCAAGTAAATACGATCAAATTAAACATTTTATGATTTCCAAGTAATAGCATTTTCAAGAATTAATAGCTACAGAAACTAGTCACTGTATAGATCTCTTGGAATTATACATACTTTACTTCTGCACAGATTTATACTTTTCATTTCAACTACATTTATCTCAGATAGAAATATTATACATTTTCGTACTATACATTTAATGATTTTCTAGCATTTCAAATTTCACGAAATATAGTAGCTGCAAATTTATTTTCATACAATTTTTGTTATGAGCAAACACTCTTCACTTTTCTCATATTTGTCATAGATTGTTTTCAATACAAATGTACTTTCAATAATTATTTTTGTATCAATCTAATACAAATATTCATATTTTATTTTACATTACTTATACTTTTGTTTCCAATCTTGAATATCTCAAAATAGTATCAAACCCTATTTTATTTCCAAAACCTAGAATTAAATACACAGTCCTTCATTGTTCTACTCAAGCCTTTCATGGCGAATCTTAAACATTTCTTTCTCAAACCCTAGCTAACATTTCGAACACTTATTAAGATAGAATTTTTCACACAGCGGAAAGCACGAATCCTTATCATTGTTCATTGAAAATGTATAACCCTAGTAGAACACATCTCAACATTTGAAAACAGTTACACTATCGGAATTGTTTATACACAGGTTAAGTTTCTGGTCCATTAGCGTAATGCAAGATAGATAGAAGTCAAAAGGTTCAGGTAGAATACTTTTACGTTTCAAACTAGACATTGTGGACTATCTTTTGCAGAAACTTTTGACATTCAAATTCATCTCATAACTTTTCCAAAACCTTAACTATCGACATTATTGACTAAGTACAGTAAGTAGTCATTTACTTTCGACCTGAGATAGTTTCATTCTCAAACTCGAATCAACAGTTTTCAAAACAATCTTTTTCTTATATCTTTTTCTAAAAAAAAAACTGTATCATTACAATACAAGAAAACCAATAGCTCAGAAGCAAGAAAAACAAGAACACGACTCCATTTAAAGATTGCTCAACATCATAGTGAAAACATGACAGAGACTCTATTATTTATCCATTTAAGTCTTCCAAAAACACATTGGGTCCTTGCCCTCAAACAACCAAAGGTGTTTAGACCAACTCGAAGTCGGTTACAGTGCTACAACAAAAACCTACTGAGCCAAGCATTAAATGAACGGAGGATAAAAATGTTACATTTTAAAAGCAAGTCAAACTAAAAACTTCGTAGGTGGCCATCACTAAAATGTTTCCAACTCTCGACTTACAGCAAAACACCAACCTAGGCACCTACGAGGTTTCTCGTGAACCACCGGAGCTTACCAGGAAAACTGTAGTATTTCCAATTTCTTTTTCTTCAACCATCAACCTCTTTTCAAATGGGTACCTGCCAAACATGCATTGCAGGGTCAAAGCAAGATTTTGCAACAATCGAATCAAGTATTACAACATTTGTACAGTTTTCGATTATTACCTTTGATTTTGGCATGTCGAAGAATCGATCCATTTCATTTTCAAAACGATGAAGCAAGTTGGTATTCTACAATAACCCTAAAGCTATCACAGCAGATCATTATCAACTGTAGGAGATTTGAACCCTATTCGAAACACTTCAGCTTCACTAGAAAAAGAAAACCCTATCACTATTTAGATATCGTAGCTCAAATGCAGAGGGTTCAATGCCTGTAACTATTTAGAAGATTTGTTTTTACTCACAGGTCGCATGATCGAACCCTGAGAGATACTCTCTTTAAACCCTACATTTTGGGCAACCTGTCGGCCATACCCTAGCGTAACAATGAAGACCGTAGAGCTTGAAAACGTTACATACAACAAGGTTTTGGGTAGAAACATCAATGGTCGAGATTTGATAAGATCAACGAGCATGGAGATGCCAACGATGCCATTTTTGAAGTCCAAGCATCTTTGCAATGATAACCCATTAATTACATCAACCACAACAGTGCCAGCAATGCCTGCCAAGAGGATATTACAGTGTACAACTAGGAGGATAAGTGTCGTGACAACCTTGCCAGCCATGCTTCCTTGTGGTAAAACCAATCAAAGTTCTCATGGGCAAGCTACGTGGGTTGACAACTAGGCTTCCACTATAGAGTTTGGTCATAACATTTATTACATGATCGTATTTCTGTCAACCTGTCAAATAACAAATTTAAGGCGCATCAACTCAGCACTCCATTCACGAAGCTTGGGTGAATTCCAAGAGTACAATAGACATACTTAGGACAAGAGCAAGGTCATATAGTATAGTTCCATTTGTTGCTATAGTCTTGTTTTATTGTAAGGAGGGCGACACCACATAATCGATTTCAAGTTATTGCTTAAATATTAAAATAAATAGAATTACATCATATTCCATGGTTTGTATTCTATAATCACATTATTGCATATTTTAAACATATCATTGCAAATTGAAAATCATATCATTGTAATTTATGTGTATAAGTTCATATAGTTTAAAGTTAGGCATCGTAATATTTGAACTACATGTCATTGTATTATATGAAGGCATAGTAACTATAGAATAGAACTAACCATATAAGTATATGGTTAAACATGATGCCAAGGGCATGTTTTAAGTGATGACATTATACATTATAATGCAAAGTTCATAACACTAGTCACTAGGCTATTCATATACATTATCAGATTGTTGACAATCAAATAATGAATTCAGGATTTAGAATAATCCAAGTTCTGTAGATGCTTAGTTTAATGATAAATTCAAAGATGTTCACGATAAAGACAGGATTCTTACGATATTATTAAATAGTTGTATAACAATTACTTGGACGACATAAATTCATAGCACTGAAGATTTTTGAAAGCCAGCTTACAAACTAGATTTAGAACCAAGTATCCATACCTCTAGTCACTGGTGTCGCAGGGAAGTACTTAGCACTTTACATTAACGATGAATTGAAAAACACAAGTACTCTAAATATTATGCTGTCTTGTAGATCTCTTACCTACGTTCTGATAGAAACATTTTCAAATGCCTTAGCTTTTGCAGCTAAGTAAGCTCTAGGGTGCCTCATAGGACCCCTTTTTTAACAAACAAACAAAATGTCAGCAATCCATCAAGAATATTAAAGCAGTACAAATTGTATCAACATGTAATATTAACCAAGAACTTAAACAAATTTGTAAACTATAATTGTTTACGTAAGCATACAAAGATCTTTCGTTAAAGAGGATTAACATCCGTTTATACCTGAAGTGTAAATTACAACTATATTATCTGAGGATGATGACATGTCATCATCATTAAATTAACTTAGTTATGATTTCGATTTAGTTTATATGTTCCGCATTAAATCATTCTGATAATTATTGCTATTATAAAATTAAAAAAATTGGTATTTTCGGGATGTTATATGTGGTATCAGAGCTCATGTTCGAACTCTAGGCCTGAAAAAGGTCCAAGAACACGCAACAGAAAGATTTATTACAGTAGAAAATCTTACTAATTAAAATTTAAACTATTGTGTTATACAGAAATTATTTTAAGTTACAGGTATGGAGAACTCAGCTGAACTTTTAGAAGACAGATTTCAACCAAACATCCATAGCGCAGGACAACACTATGCAGAAGAAAGCCATGGTGAATTGAATGACAATTCGTCAGAATTGTTACGTGCATTTCAGGAGTTAAAGGCAGAAATTAAATCTGTGAAACAAGACAATGAAAGAATTCTGAAGGCACAAGAAGAGTTAAATCAAGTGTTGTTTGATTAGTGCTCAAATGTTGAGTAGGAGAGAGAAAAATAAGATATCTCCAAGGTGGAGGATCTGCCTCATGGTAACAAAAGTAAGAGAATGAAAACCAATGATGTGAACAACAATTCAACATCATACATCATCGGGAGATGCTATTGAAGTATGTAAAAATAAACGTAACTATTCAAGCGATAGTAGTAAAGGAGATTACAAACCCAGAAAGAAGAGCCATAAAGAGTATAAACATATTTCTAGGGATTTCAAAAAGATTAGACCTCCAACTTTCAATGGAGAAACTAAGAAGGGTGAGACAACTGAAGCATGGTTGTCCGGCATGAAGAAATATTTTCAGATTTATAACTATTCAGAATCCTTGAAAGCAAAAATGGCTATATATAACTTGACCGAAAAAGTGGATATTTGGTGGCAGGACATCAAAAGAGTAAAGGGTATCAAGGATAAGGATGTAAACTGGAGTACTTTTAAACGATACTTCAAGAAGAAATTTTTATCTAAATAGTACTATGAAGAAAAATCCAAAGAATTCTACGATTTAAAGCTGGGAAGTATGAATATGAAGGAAATGAGCAGTAAATTTATGAACTTATTGAGATATGTGCCATATCTCGTGGAAGAAAAACCAAAGATTCAAAGATACTTAAGCTATCTACCTTTTAATATTAAGGACAAAATCGAGTATGACAGTCCAAAAACCTTGGAAAAGGCTATGAGAAAGGTAGTTTTCTATTATGACACTAATCAGAAAAGAGAAGGAATGTCAAATTGGAAAAGTCATAAGCCCAACAATTTTGAGCTAAAAAAGAAAAATTTCAGGTTCAGTGGGAATTCCAGTTTCCAAAAGAAAAAATTTCAGAATCGGAATTTTCAAGGAAATAATTTCAGAAACAGTCAACAATAGAATTCTATAGCACCCGGAAATGCTCCCAATAATACCAAGACCAATGAACAAAAGACACCTATCAAATGTTTCGAGTGTCAAGGTCCTCACTATGCATAAGAATGTCCCAAGAGGAAGTGGATAGCTAACAACATTCACTTTATTCAGACTGAACCTACTGTTGGAGACGTGGCGAGGGAGATGCCCAGAATCAATGCACCACTCGACAACAGGCAAGCAAATCATCAAATCTCTATGGTAGAGATTGAAGGTATGCTACAAATCATCTTGTTACTATTTTAATTGACCCAGGTGCTAGCTTAAGTTATATATCACCAGATATTGTGGAAAGTCTTAAATTGAAAATAGAAAAGTTCAGTAAATCTTGGTTAGTTAGACTAGCAATTGGAACAAAGAGGAAAGTATCATATTTTATAGAAAGGTATGCTTTATCCATGAATCAGTTAAAGACACAAATCAAGTTGAATATTTTACCTTTAGGATCCTATGATATTATAATCGGAATGGACTGATTAGAAGCCCATCATGTCATTCTGAACTGTTATGAAAAAAGTTTTACATGTTTAAATGATGAAGGAAAAACTGTAGAAGTAAAAGGTATTCTAAGAAAGGCAACCCTTAGACAAATTTCAGCCATGCAAGTTGAGAGGGCAGTTAGGAAAGGATTTCAGTTGTTTATAGTAAATGTAGTAAATGATGAGTTTATTTGTAAAGAGGACAAACTGAAATTAGAAGACATACCTGTCCTAAAGGATTTCAAGGATATATTTCCTGAGGAGATTCCAGGATTACCTGTTGAATATTGTAACTTCAAAGAATATTATATTTGTACTTTATTATTCCGGAGATGGTTCATTCCTCCGAGGTAACCCTATCATGTATCTGGAGATGTTTATTCCTCCAGGGGTTTGTATTAACTAGGGTTATTAGACCCACCATGTGTGGGTCGGCCCGGAAGTTATATTTTAGGGGTTATTAGACTTCTCCAGGTGAGGTCGGCCCCATTAGTCTTTTAGTCAGTTGGGATTCAAGTATAAATAGAGGAGGTGAACTCCTCATTAGATTATTCACTCACTTGTGGAAGAGTGCGCACTAGTTGAGGAGATCTGCTAAGGAGTCAAGGAGAAGGAGCACATCTTGTATTTTGGTTGATCATCTTATTGAGGAAAGCTTTGCTGGGTTTTCTACCCCATGAGGGTTTCCCAGGGTATATTGTGTGTCTATCTTGTGATTGTGTTTCTTTCAGAGATCTTGTTTGTCTATTTGGTTTAAACTTAACATGGTATCAGAGCTAGACTGAATAGGACATCTTTCACAAGGTAAGAATACCTCTTTCTCTCTCTTTGGTGAAGTTAGGGTTTTCAGCCCAAAGTTGGTATTATTGATTTTTGGTTGCATGGCTGGATAGCTCTCATCAATACCTTTCTTTTGAGCCATAGATCGAACTTTTTGGTTGGGTAGAACTTCGGGAAAGTCAAACCCTAATTCTACCAAAAGTGCGATAAAATTCTGTTCCAGATTCCGGAAAAGTGAAAAGTAACTTCCCAGGTAAGTCTGCTCTGTCTCTTGGACTCCCCCAAGAGAAGATGGCTCCAAATACTAAGCTTGAAGACAAGCTAGAAGGCATAGAGAATTTCCGGGCATGGAAATACAGAATTGGTCTCATTCTTGAGGAGAATGATCTTGCTCATTATATCAAGGAGGAAGTTGCAGAACCAGAAGATGATGAAGCCAAAGAAAAACACAGGAAGGACCTGATTAGGGCAAAGAGAATCATAGCTGATTCCATTAAAGACCACTTGATTCCCCAAGTGTCTTCCAAGAAGACTCCAAAGGAAATGTATGATGCCCTAGGAAGAATGTATGAAGGAAAGAACATCAACAGGAAGATGAATCTAAGGACTCAGTTGAAAAGTACCAAGATGCACAAAGGAGAATCCATTCAAGACTACTTCTCAAGAGTCTCTCTAATCAAAGAACAACTAGATGCCATTGGTGATACTCTTGATGAAGATGAACTTGTGATGACAGCTCTAAATGGTCTCACTAGACCTTGGGAGTCATTCATTCAAACTATGTGTGCCAGAAAAGAAAGTATGAAGTTTGATGTAGTATGGGAAGATTGTGTTCAAGAGGAGGCTAGGGTTGCCAACAGAGAAGCACTTCTCAAAGAGGATGACCAAGCTTTGGCCACCCACACCAAAAGAGGAAAGAGAGGCTACTTCAAGAAAGTGAACCACAAAAGGCCTCAACCCTCTCATAGATTCAAAAAGAAAGGGGGAGACATCTCCACAGTCCAATGCTTCAATTGTCTCAAGCTAGGACACTATGCCAGAGACTGTACCCTACCAGAGAAGAAGAAGAAAAGGTTTGTTCACAAAAGACATCATGCTCATATGGCAGAAGATGACAGTGAAGAAGAAGAAGAAGAAGAAGAAGAAGTGGAGGAAAGGCCTCAAAAGAAAAGATCTAAAGTAAAGAAAGAAGAACCAGAAGAATATGTACTATTTTCTGCTCTCTCTGGATCTGTGTCCCCTGGTGAAGGCACTTGGCTCATTGACAGTGGTGCTTCAAAGCACATGACAGGTCATAAGGAAACTCTCTCCAAGATTGAAGAGAAGTCTTCACCACAGAAGGTATCTCTAGGAGATGATTATCAATATCCCATCAAGGGAATTGGTGAAGCAAGCTACAAGCTTGATTCAGGAACACCTTTGAAGATGAAAGAAATTTTATATGTCCCAGGTTTAAAGAAGAATCTACTTTCTATCTCTGCACTAGACAAGAAAGGCTTTAGAGTAGCCTTCATAGATGGTCAAGTACTCATGTGGACCAAAGGAAAATCAATCAAAGATGCAATTGTCATTGGTGAAGAAGAAGGAGGACTTTATAAACTCAAGGGTCATCCAGAATCTGCCCTTGCTCATGAAGTTTCTAGTCCCAGTGAGCTATGGCATAGAAGACTAGCTCACATTAACTATAAAGCTTTACCATATGTGAGTAAGATGGTTATAGGTTTGCCAAACTTGAAGGTTGATCATGATGGCTCATGTAAAGGATGCAAGAAAGGGAAGAATATCAAGAATCCCTTTCCGAAAAGTGAAACAAAGACTAAGGGTTCTCTAGAGCTAATACACTCAGATGTATGTGGACCTATGCCTACCACATCTCTAAGTGGGTTTGAATACTATCTCTCTTTCATTGATGACTATTCAAGAAAAACTTGGATATACTTCCTAAAGGGTAAGAATGAAGTCTTTGGAAAATTCAAAGAGTTCAAGGCTCTAATAGAAAACCTCTCAGACAAGAAAATCAAGATTCTCAGAACAGATAATGGTGGAGAATATACTTCCAAGGAATTTGAAGAGTTCTGTAAAGAAGCTGGAATCAAAAGGGAACTAACCACTCCTTACAATCCCCAACAAAATGGGGTAGCTGAGAGGAAAAATAGAACCATCATGGAAGCTGTAAAGACTATGATACATGATCAAGACCTTCCCATGTATCTATGGGCTGAAGCAGCCAAGACAGCAGTATATGTTCAAAATAGACTATCTCATAGTGCTCTTGACTTCAAAACTCCAGAAGAAGTCTTTACAGGAAAGAAGCCTGAGGTAAGTCATCTCAAAATATTTGGGTGTCCTGTGTACATACACATTCCAAAAGAAAAGAGATCCAAATTGGATCCCTCAGGTAAGAAGGGAATATTTGTTGGTTATTGTGAAACCTCCAAAGCCTTCAGAATCTACATACCAGGTTTCCATCATATAGAAATAAGTAGAGATGTTACCTTCGATGAGGAAGCAGCCCTCAAGAAATCTAGAAAGTGTCAACTTGAAGAAGTTTATGAAGAAGATACATCTCCCAGAATCTCAGAGAATGCTCACATTCCTGAAGAGGACACACCAGAGGATCATGACATGCTGGAACCACAAGAACCTCCTGTTACAGAATTGTCAAGGAAAAGAAGACCAGCATGGGCTAGAGACATTATTCAAGGAGCAGAAAGATATGGTGCTCCTGAAGGCTCCACTAGAGAAAGAAAGAAACCAAAGTTAGTATCCAACTATATGGCCCTGATGTGTGATCTAGTGGATCAACTACCTACCAGCTATGAAGAGGCAGCTCAAAAGAAAGAATGGGTAGAAGCAATGACTGAAGAATATCAGTCAATAATGAAAAATGATGTTTGGGATATAGTTCCCAAACCAAAAGACAAAAGTGTGGTTTCTTCCAAATGGATCTTTAAAATAAAACATGCTGCGGATGGAAGTATTGAAAAATACAAAGCAAGATTTGTAGCCAGAGGTTTCTCTCAGAAGGAGGGAATTGACTATGAAGAAACATTTGCACCAGTTGCTAGGTACACTTCAATTAGAACTATCATGGCTCTTGCATCCATGATGAAGTGGAAACTACATCAAATGGATGTTAAGACAGCTTTTCTGAATGGTGTAATTGAAGAAGAAGTATACATAGATCAACCACAAGGGTTTGAGGTAAATGACGGAAGGACTCATGTATGCAAACTGAAAAAGGCATTATATGGGTTGAAACAAGCTCCCAGAGCTTGGTACGGAAGGATTGATAATTTCTTAACTAGCATGGGCTTTACCAAAAGTAAAGCTGACCCAAACCTTTATCTCAAGGTGATGGATGATGAACCAGTTATACTTTTATTATATGTAGATGATCTATTTCTAACTGGAAATGAGAAACAAATCATTGAAAGCAAGAAGAAGCTTTCTTCAGAATTCGAGATGAAAGATCTCGGATTGATGCACTACTTCTTAGGATTAGAAGTGTGGCAAGAACCAAGAGGAATCTTTCTGAATCAAGGTAAGTATACTGTGGAAATTCTGAAGAGATTTGATATGTTGGAGTGTAAACCCATGGCCACTCCCATGGACTCCAACTTAAAGATTTTGGTTAATGACTCATCAGAATTAGTGGACCTAACTTTATATAGACAGATCATTGGGTCACTAATGTACTTAACAAATACTAGACCAGATATATGCTTTGCTATAAATACCCTAAGTCAGTATCTAGTAGAACCCAGAAAGGTTCATCTAATAGCTGCAAAGCATGTAATGAGGTACTTAAAAGGTACATTAGATTTTGGTTTACTCTATGATGGAAGTCATGAACTCAAGTTGCATGGTTACTCAGACTCTGATTGGGCAGGCAGTGTCTCAGACAGAAAAAGTACTTCAGGTGGATGTTATAGCCTTGGATCTGCCATGATCTCTTGGTTCAGCAAGAAACAATCCAGTGTAGCCCTCAGTTCTGCTGAGGCAGAATACATAGCTGCTTGCTCTGCCAGCTGTGAAGCTGTATGGCTTCGGAAACTGTTATCTGGGGTGTTTGACTTAGAAATGGATCCCACTATGATTATGTGTGATAATCAAAGCTGCATCAAGATGACAGAAAATCCTGTGTTCCATGATAAGTCAAAACACATAGAGATCCGATACTTCTATATTCGAGATATGGTGCAGAAAGGAGCTATCAAGCTTGAGTACGTGAGCACTGAAGATCAAATTGCTGATATCCTTACCAAACCACTGTCTCGTGTGAAATTTGAATACTTTCGAGACAAGCTTGGTGTAGTTCAAAAGGACTCTCCTAGAAAGGGGGAGTAGCATGGTTCCTGATGACAAGCAAGTCTCATCAACAATGAGACTTCACCTAGTCACTTAGAAATAGTTAGATTTAGGACTATTTTATTTTCATTTAGTTTCACTTATACATGATTTGATGATAGATGTATTAGTGAGAATACATGCTAGATATATCCATGCTTTTGATGTTAGATGTATATATGATTTTGATGATAGATGTATTAGTGAGAATACATGCTAGATTTATACATGCTTTTGATGTTAAATGTATACATGATTTTGATGATAGATGTATTAGTGAGAATACATGCTAGATGTATACATGCTTTTGATGTTAGATGTATACATGATTTTGATGATAGATGTATTAGTGAGAATACATGCTAGATGTATACATGCTTTTGATGTTAGATGTATATATGATTTTGATGATAGATGTATTAGTGAGAATACATGCTGGATGTATACATGCTTTTGATGTTAGATGTATACATGATTTTGATGATAGATGTATTAGTGAGAATACATGCTAGATATATACATGCTTCTGATGTTAGATGTATATATGATTTGATGATAGATGTATTAGTGAGAATACATGCTTTTGATGACAGATGTATACATGCTTTTAGATGTATTAGTAAGAATACATGCTTTTGATATATGACGTATACATGCTGTTGATGCTAGATATTGATTATGTACTTGTATGGATGAGGATACTTGTACTTGTATTGATGAGAATACAGATTGAGGGGATTGAATCATCCCTGGACTTTCAGTCCTAAAGAGAGCCGTAGACGTGAGGTCTCCGAGAATGAAGTCCTTAGTGGACAGTTGAGGGGATTGAATCATCCCTGGACTTTCAGTCCTAAAGAGAGCCGTAGACGTGAGGTCTCCGAGAATGAAGTCCTTAGTGGACAGTTGAGGGGATTGAATCATCCCTGGACTTTCAGTCCTAAAGAGAGCCGTAGACGTGAGGTCTCCGAGAATGAAGTCCTTAGTGGACAGTTGAGGGGATTGAATCATCCCTGGACTTTCAATCCTAAAGAGAGCCGTAGACATGAGGTCTCCGAGAATGAAGTCCTTAGCGGACAGTTGAGGGGATTGGATCATCCCTGGACTTTCAGTCCTAAAGAGAGCCGTAGACTGGGTCTCCGATAATGAAATCCTGAATGAACAGGTAGGGGATTGTATCGTCCCCGGACTGAGGTCCCAGAATAGAACCGTAGACTGGGTCTCCGATAATGAAATCCTGAATGAACAGGTAGGGGATTGTATCGTCCCCGGACTGAGGTCCCAGAATAGAACCGTAGACTGGGTCTCCGATAATGAAATCCTGAATGAACAGGTAGGGGATTGTATCATCCCCGGACTGAGGTCCCAGAATAGAACCGTAGACTGGGTCTCCGATAATGAAATCCTGAATGAACAGGTAGGGGATTGTATCGTCCCCGGACTGAGGTCCCAGAATAGAACCGTAGACTGGGTCTCCGATAATGAAATCCTGAATGAACAGGTAGGGGATTGTATCGTCCCCGGACTGAGGTCCCAGAATAGAACCGTAGACTGGGTCTCCGATAAATGAAGTCCTGAATGAACAGGCAGGGGATTGCATCGTCCCCGGACTGAGGTCCCAGAATTGATCCGTAGACTGAAGTCTCCGAGAACTGGAGATTGGATTGTATCATCCATGGACCTATGTCCTAAAAGGAGCAGGATTGATCATCCTAGGAATATGATCGTGTGACGACGATGCTGATGATCGTGTGACGACGATGCTGATGATCGTGTGACGACGATGCTGATGATCGTGTGATGACGATGCTGATGATCGTGTGATGACGATGCTGATGATCGTGTGATGACGATGCTGATGATCGTGTGATGACGATGCTGATGATCGTGTGACGACGATGCTGATGATCGTGTGACGACGATGCTGATGATCGTGTGAGGACGATGCTGATGATCGTGTGATGACGATGCTGATGATCGTGTGATGACGATGCTGATGATCGTGTGATGACGATGCTGATGATCGTGTGATGACGATGCTGATGATCGTGTGATGACGATGCTGATGATCATGTGATGATGATGCTGACGATCGTGTGATGACGATGCTGATGATCGTGTGATGACGATGCTGATGATCATGTGATGATGATGCTGACGATCGTGTGACGACGATGCTGATGATCATGTGATGATGATGCTGATGATCGTGTGACAACGATGCTGATGATCGTGTGATGACGATGCTGATGACGATGCTGATGATCGTATGATGGCGATGTTGATGATCGTATGATGACGATGCTGATGACGATGCCGATGATCGGATTGATATCGACACTGTTCCAGTAACTGGTTGAGTTACTGATGAAGATGAATTGAAGAAAGCTTCCGATGATTTGTAGATGTATCATATATGATGACTCCTTGCTCTTGCAGATGTTGTTATAATATCCTTCTTGTTAAGGGGGAGTGTTGAATATTGTAACTTCAAAGAATATTATATTTGTACTTTATTATTCCGGAGATGGTTCATTCCTCCGAGGTAACCCTATCATGTATCTGGAGATGTTTATTCCTCCAGGGGTTTGTATTAACTAGGGTTATTAGACCCACCATGTGTGGGTCGGCCCGGAAGTTATATTTTAGGGGTTATTAGACTTCTCCAGGTGAGGTCGGCCCCATTAGTCTTTTAGTCAGTTGGGAGTCAAGTATAAATAGAGGAGGTGAACTCCTCATTAGATTATTCACTCACTTGTGGAAGAGTGCGCACTAGTTGAGGAGATCTGCTAAGGAGTCAAGGAGAAGGAGCACATCTTGTATTTTGGTTGATCATCTTATTGAGGAAAGCTTTGCTGGGTTTTCTACCCCATGAGGGTTTCCCAGGGTATATTGTGTGTCTATCTTGTGATTGTGTTTCTTTCAGAGATCTTGTTTGTCTATTTGGTTTAAACTTAACATTACCTCCTAAAAGAGATTTAGATTTTACCATCGAGTTAGTACCATGAGCAGTACCAAATTCTAAAGCTCCATATAGGATGAATATACTGGAATTAAACGAATTAAAATCACAGTTGAAGGAAATGATTGATAAGAATTATATAATACCCAGCGTGTCTCCTTGGGGAGCACCTATTATATTTGTTAAGAAGAAAGATGGAACCCTAAGACTGTGCATAGATTATCGCCAGCTTAATAAGATGACAATCAAGAATCGATATCTGTTGCTCCGCATAGACCATCTATTTGATCAGCTGCGTGGAGCAACGATCTTTTCGAAAATTGATCTAAGGTCAGGATATCATCAAGTGCGGGTTAAGGATGAAGATATTTTCAAGACAACTTTCAGAACTCGATATGGACATTACGAGTTCGTAGTCATTCCATTTGGCTTGACTAATGCCGTGGCTGTATTTATGTGTTTGATGAACCATATTCTGCACAAATACTTAGATAAGTTTGCAGTTGTGTTTATAGATGACATTTTAGTATATTCTAAAAGCAAAGAAGAACATGATGAACATCTATGGATTATCTTACAAGTTCTGAGAGATCATCAACTATACGCTAAGTTTAGTAAGTGTGATTTCCACAAGGACATAATTCAGTATTTAGGACACATAATTTCTAAAGAAGGAATCTCAGTTGACCCCGAAAAGATAAAGGCCATTAATGACTAGATGGTTCCAAAGGATGTGTCGGATGTAAGATCATTTATGGGTATTACTGGATATTACAGAAAATTTATAGAGGGTTTTTCGAAGATTGCAAACCCCATAACCTCCTTGCAGAAGAAAGGGAAGAAATTTGTGTGGGATCAGAAATGTTCTGACAGATTTAAGAAGCTAACAGAATTATTGACTACAACACCTATCTTGAGGATAGAAAATCCTAACAAGGATTTTATAGTTTGCACAGATGCATGTAATGACGGACTCGGTGGAGTCCTAACACAAGAAGGGCATGCTGTGGCATACGAATTTAGAAAACTGAAAATACATGAGAATAATTACTCTACTTATGATTTAGAGTTATTAGCAGTAATTCATGCCTTAAAAATGTGGTGTCATCACCTTATTGGTAGAAAATTTACCTTATTGACAGACAACATGGGTCTAAAAATTTTATTATATCAGACAAATCTGAACCCTAGACAATCTAGATGGTTAACTTTCTTAAGTGAGTATGATTTCGAAATTCAGCATATTAAAGGGAAAGAGAACAAGGTTGCAGATGCATTGAGTCGTAAAGCAAAATTGAATTTTATTTCAGCCATCAGTACTTACTCAATAGATTTATAAAATCAGATCCTTGAAAGGAGTGAAACGGATGAAGAATACAGAAAATTAAAGGAAAAGACAACAAATAACAGTTCTGAAAATTCTATGGCAGATTACAAAATGAAGGAAAATGGACTTTTGCTATACAAAAACAGATTGTATGTACCTAACATACCAGAGGTAAAAATTCTAATTTTAAATGAGATGCACAAAAGCCATTACTCTGGCCATCCAGGTTATCAGAAGACCATTACTATGCTAAGGAAATAATACTATTGGCCCAAAATGAAAGATGAAGTAGCAGAGTACATAGCTAAATGTTTGGATTGTCAAAAAGTGAAAGTTGAACACCAACATCCCGCCGGATTGTTACATCCATTACCTATACCGAGTTGGAAATGGGAAGTGATAAGCATAGACTTTATTACTGGACTACCCAAAAATCAGAAACAAAATGACTCTATCATGGTGGTAGTAGACAAGATGAGCAAAGCAACACACTTTATACCTGTGAAAACTACTCATAAAGCTCCAGACATTGCAGAAATCTTCATGAAGCAAAATTTTCAACTACATGGTATACCGAAAGTGATAATTTCAGATCGTGACTCTAAGTTTACGGGAAACTTTTGGAGATATTTGTTTAAAGGGTTGAATACAACCTTAAATTTAAGCACAACATTTCATCCACAAACTGATGGACAAACATAAATGGTGAATCAGGTTTTGGAAGACTTACTGAGAATGTATGTTAAGGATCATCCTGGTAAGTGGGAAAACTACTTACACTTAGCAGAGTTTGCATATAATGACCATTATCATGCATCATCCAGACTTAGCCCATTTGAAATTCTTTATGGTAGGAAATGTGATACACCTGTTTCTTGGAATGACCCAGCAAATAGAGTTGTTTTAGGACCTGAATTGTTGCAGGAGTTAGAACTAATTGTGAAACAGGTATAAGGAAATTTAAAAGATGCCCAAGATAGGCAAAAGAGTTAAGTAGATATAAAAATGACTCATAAAGAGTTATAGGTTGGTGAACATGTGTTCCTCAAGGTAAGACCGAAAAAGAGTTCATTGAAATTGGGAAGCTGTGCCAAGTTGGCACCCAAGTATTGTGGTCCTTTCGAAATATTTTCCAAGGTTGGACCAGTGGCATACCAACTAGATTTGCCACCAAATTTAAAAATACATAATGTTTTTCATATATCATTTTTAAAGAAGTATGTACACGATGCTACTCATGTTGTAAACTAGAATGATGTACAGGAGGGAGAAGACGAAGATTTTCAGGTGGAACCGGACTGTATCCTTGAAAGGAGGGAAACTCTGCTCCGGAATCGCACCATTGGGAAAGTGAAGGTGCAATGGAAGCACCTTAGCCTAGAAGAGGCAACCTGGGAGTTGAAGAGTAGTATGCAGGCAGCATACCCAACTCTATTTCAGGAACACTCAGAGAGTGATTAACCAACATCAAGGACGATGTTGAGACTTAAGGGGGGGTGTATGTCACCTACCCAAATTCTGAAAATATTATTATTATTGGAAAAATACTTTATGTTAATTTTTAATTACAAATTTTTGTAATTATGACCAAGTTTGTTCAAGGATGAATGTGATTACTGAATTATTATTATTTAATAAATTAAAGTAGGAGACAAACACCCA
This sequence comes from Larix kaempferi, assembly GCA_027924585.1. Lineage (NCBI taxonomy): Eukaryota > Viridiplantae > Streptophyta > Pinopsida > Pinales > Pinaceae > Larix > Larix kaempferi. The sequence goes on from BSBM01000106.1 coordinate 40,885,962, forward strand.
AGGGAACTGTTAAATGAGTGTTCATTGACCCACTAGGAGGAATGGAACCTGTTAGAAGGCATGGGACAGATGGCAGCAATTGCACTTCACCGCTAGATGTTGGTTATGGGACAACTACCCCTACAAATGTGGCATTATCCCCCAGGTGGAGAGAGTGAGCAGGCAGCTCATTTAATGACCAGTTAACAACTGAAATGCCTAGGCAGCCTACATAAGGCAAATTCGAATTGAGCAGGCAGCTCTTACACAATATTTTCTGCAGAAATATTCCTCATGTGCATTAGGTGATCACTGAGAGATTCGAATAAGGAGGCTATGTGAGAGTGCAACTGTAAGTCTGCAAATTATTCTGAGAAGGAGAACCAGAGGTGTTGGTGTAGGTCCCTTTGACTGCTAAGTCTTTAAGACTGAATAATTATTGCTACTGCAAGTTGAAGTCCTAAGCTTCTAAGTTTCTTCCTCCTGGTGGTTCAGTGAACAGGCTTGGGGGTCCGAAGGCAAGTACTTGGCTGTATTCAGGAATTGGTTGAGTGGAACAGGATCCTTGGGCTGTTTGTTTTCCCTACAGATTAACCAAGTTTTGTTGTTTCCTATGTTGTTTACAGTTTAATACTTATCTTTAGTAAAATTATCAAACTTTGTTTTGTAAAAGAATTTATTTTTTGATCTATGTTTAAGTCTAAATGATAAATCTTTGTTAAAGATATGATTTGATAACCATCTCTATATTTTTCCACATGCTATTATTTGCATCGTACTCTAGTATAGAGAAGCAAATTAAATGATAGATGAGAGATAGGCAGATTTCCATTAATTGGACAAATAATTACAGTACGTGCTTTGTTTACAATTTCGTCCTGTATCTAATCATAGTATGAATTTACTATATAGCATCGACAGTAATAGAGAATTCTTTTGTTATTTAATAAAAGAAAAACGTAGTCTATTTTCTACACAGTCCTATGTTTTTCTTTTATCCCTATTCATTTAAGATAGCAAGTAAATACGATCAAATTAAACATTTTATGATTTCCAAGTAATAACATTTTCAAGATTTAACAGCTGCAGAAACTAGTCACTATTTGGCATTATACATACTTTACTTCTGCACAGATTTATAGTTTTCATTTCAACTAAATTTATCTCAGATAGAAATATTATACATTTCCGTACTATACATTTAATGATTTTCTAGCATTTCAAATTTCACGAAATATTGTAGCTGCAAATTTATTTCCATACAATTTTTGTTATGAGCAAACACTTTTCACTTTTCTCATATTTGTCATAGATTGTTTCCAATACAAATGTATTTTCAATAATTAGTTTTGTATCAATCTAATACAAATATTCATATTTTATTTTACATTACTTATACTTTTGTTTCCAATCTTGAATATCTCAAAATAGTATCAAACCCTATTTTATTTCCAAAACCTAGAATTAAATACACAATCCTTCATTGTTCTACTCAAGCCTTTCATGGCGAATCTTAAACATTTATTTTTCAAACCCTAGCTAACATTTCGAAAACTTCTTAAGATAGAATTTTTCACACAGCAGAAAGCACGAATCCTTATCATTGTTCATTGAAAATTTATAACCCTAGTAGAACACATCTCAACATTTGAAAAGAGTTACACTATCGGCATTGTTTATACACAGGTTAAGTTTATGGTCCATTAGCTTAATGCAAGACAGATAGAAGTCAAAAGGTTCAGGTAGAATACTTTTACGTTTCAAACTAGACATTGTGGACTATCTTTTGCAGAAACTTTTGACATTTGAATTCATCTCATAACTTTTCCAAAACATTAACTATCGACATTATCGACGAAGTACAGTAAGCAGTCATTTACTTTTGACCTGAGATAGTTTCATTCTCGAACTTGAATCAACAGTTTTCAAAACAATCTTTTGCTTATATCTTTTTCTAAAAAAAAAAATTGTATCATTACAGTACAAGAAAACCAATAGCTCAGAAGCAAGAAAAACAAGAACACGACTCCATTTAAAGATTGCTCAACAACATAGTGAAAACATGACAGAGACTCTATTATTTATCCATTTAAGTCTTCCAAAAACACATTGGGTCCTTTCCCTCAAACAACCAAAGGTGTTTAGACCAACTCGAAGTCGGTTACAGTGCTACAACAAAAATCTACTGAGCCAAGCATTAAATGAATGGAGGGTAAACCTATTACATTTTAAAATCAAGTCAAACTAAAAACTTCGCAGGCATCCATCACTGAAATGTTGCCAACTCTCAGCTTACAGCAAAACACCAACCTAGCCACCTATGAGGTTTCTTGTGAACCACCAGAGCTTACCAAGAAAACCGTAGCATTTTCAGTTTATTTTTCTTCAACCATCAACCTCTTTTCGAACGAGTACCTGCCAAACATGCATTGCAGGGTCAAAACAAGATTTTGCAACAATCAAATCCAGTATCACAACATTTGTACATTTTTCGATTATTACCTTTCATTTTGGCATGTCGAATAATCGATCCATTTCACTTTCAAAACGACGAAGCAAGTTGGTATTCTACAATAACCCTAAAGCTATCACAGCAGATCATTATCAACCGTAGGAGATTCGAACCCTATCCAAAACACTTCGGCTTCACTAGAAAAAGGAAACCCTGTCACTATTTGGATATCGTAGCTAAAATGTAGAAGGTTCAATGCCTGTAACTATTTAGAAGATTTTTTTTTTAGTCACAGGTCGCATGATCGAACCCTGAGAGATACTCTCACTAAACCCTACTTTTTGGGCAGCATGTCAGCCATACCCTAGCATAACAATGAAGACTGAAGAGCTTGCAAAATGTTACATATAACAAGGTTTTGGGTAGCAACATCAACGATCGAGATTTGATAAGATCAACGAGCATGGAGATGCCAACGGTGCCATTTTTGAAGGCCGAGCATCTTTGCAATGATATCCCATTAATTACATCAACCACAACAGTGCTAACAATGCCTACCAAGAGGATATTACAGTGTACAGCTCAGAGGAGAAGTGTCGTGACAACCTTTCCAACCAGGCTTCCTAGTGGTAAAACCAATCAAAGTTCTCATGGGCGAGCTACATGGGTTGACAACCAGGCTTCCACTATAGAGTTAGGTCATAACATTTATTACATGATCGTATTTCTGTCAACCTGTCAAATAACAAATTTAAGGTGCATCAACTCAGCACTCCATTCACGAAGCTTGGGTTAATTCCAAGAGTACGATAGACATACTTAGGATAAGAGCTAGGTCATATAGTATAGTTCCATTTGTTGCTATAGTCTCGTTTTATTGTAAGGAGGGAGACACCAGATAATCAATTTCAAGTTATTGCTTAAATATAAAAATAAATAGAATTACATCGTATTCCATGGTTTGTATATTATAATCATATTATTGCATATTTTAAACATATCATTGCAAATTGACAATCATATCATTGTAATTTATGTGCATAAGTTCATATAGTTTAAAGTTAGGCATCGTAATATTTGAACTACATGTCATTGTATTATATGAAGGCATAGTAACTATATAATAGAACTAACCATATAAGTATATGGTTAAACATGATTCCAAGGGCATGTTTTAAGTGATGACATTATACATTATAATGCAGAGTTCATAACACTAGGCACTAGGATATTCATATACATTATCATATTGTTGACAATCAAATAATGAATTCAGGATTTAGAATAATCCAAGTTCTGTAGATGCTTAATTTAATGATAAATTCAAAGATGTTCACGATAAAGACAAGAGTCTTATGATATTATTAAATAGTTGTATAACAATTACTTGGACGACATAAATTCATAGCACTGAAGAGTTTTGAAAGCCAACTTACAAACTAGATTTAGAACCAAGTATCCATACCTCTAGTCACTGGTGTCGCAGGGAAGTACTTAGCACTTTACATTGACGATTAATTGAAAAACACAAGTACTCTAAATATTATGTTGTCTTGTAGATATCTTACCTGCGGTCTGCACATAGAAACATTTTCAAATGCCTTAGCTTTTGCAACTAAGCTCCAGGGTGCCTCATAGGACCCGTTTTTTATCAAACAAACAAACTGTCAGCAATCCGTCAAGAATATTAAAGTAGTACAAATTGTATCAACATGTAATATTAACCAAGAACTTAAACAAATTTGTAAACTGTACTTGTTTACGTAAGCATACAAAGGTCATTCGTTAAAGAGGATTAACATCCGTTTATACCTGAAGTAGAAATTACAACTATATTATCTAAGGATGATGACGTGTCATCGTCATTAATTTATCTTAGTTATGATTTTGATTTCGTTTATATGTTCCGCATTAAATAATTCTGATAATTATTGCTATTATAATTTTTATTTTTATTTTGGTATTTTCGGGATGTTAGATTGGATGCATGTACTGCTTTAGAGGAAACCATAACCTTTGGCTTTCATAGTTTAAATCCATTGAGTAATTTTCTTATGTCCTTCTCTTTCTACTTGGTATATACTTTTCTATTTTCTCCATTTGGTATGCAAACACACAAGATTCATACCAGCATCGAGGACAATCCGATATGGTATTTACTTGAAATAATTAGAAGGCATGATCAAATATATGAATGGTCTCCCCAAATCCAACTTAATTCTATGAAACTAAGATGGCTTCCTAAATATTGGAAAATGCAAATGACTATCACATTTTTTTACATTTTATATAAACTTATGGTGAGATAAACTATTTTACATTTTATATACAAGTGCACTTGTGTTTGATCAGAGTTCAATTAAACAAAAAAGTTAATTTAACATTGATAATGTACATATCACAATGGTATATTATCAAAGTTAAATAAAGATGTAATTGTCTGCAGTTCCTTTAAATGTAATTGTAATGGCTCTATTTGTAATGAAAAAATTCTACTTTACAATGATGACAAGTTTCTCCACGGAAGGGTGTAGGGCCCTCCTCGGGACCCTGGCTAGAACATTAAATGAATATATAGTTTAACATATCTGAAACGTGAATTGTATCATCATATCAATCACTACAAAAAATATTCCTTAAAAATTTATACAAAAATTATAACAAAAACTTGAAAAGAACCTATTTTGTGATGGTCGATCCCGCGTTTATCGAAGTCCTCGAAGTAGTTGCCGCACGATCCAATCAACTCTAGACGCTATTACCGGCTGACCACTCGGTTGAAATCCCTACCTTACCAGGAGTGCTCGCCTTACCCGATCCCCCTAGCAAATAGGGGTTGTAAGAACATACAAGCCTTGACTCTCCGATGGGATCTCCCAATCCCTAGAGCAGTTATCAACCAAACTCCTATGAACCAAACTCAAATGAAAACTTCCATTACGAAGTCCATCCAGCATTAGGGAGCAAGAGAGATCATTTTCTCTTCATTCTCCCTTTCTTAAATAGAAAAATTATTGCATGACATGTGTCCTTTCATGCACAATTTAATTTAATTTATTAATTCTCTAATATTTATTCTCATGCAACAAGTGTCACTTTCACATACTAGTGTACATAAGTTCTTTTATTCTCTCTTAGTTGTCTCCGTAGTATAAAATTCTCAATCCGTATATCAGTGGGTGCATGTGGAGTTAAAATCTAGATATTTTCTAGTCTAGATTTGCTCCAAAATTAGTTATCTCTAATTTATTTATTTTTTATTTTAAGCTAATGCATATCTTTCCTAAATCAATGGGTGTGCACAAATTCTACCCCAATTATCCATTTTTCTATAATCTCAAAATTTAAAATGCTCTTTCATTCAATTATCGTCAATTTTATATTTCCATATGCAAAATTTAATATATATATATATATATATATACCTAAATGTTTTAATGCAAGAATGTAAATCTTCCCATTCCTGTCGTTGTCTAGGTACAACTTCTATGGGTCCTTCCGACAACTTTATTTTCCTTGTGTGGGGAGTACTATGTAGCGATCATGAATAGTTACCGTGATATTCAGACTACACTTTCATGGAGACTAATGGTGATCGATGAATAAGATCTTCCTTATTGCGTGCCCCTCAACACATTGTACGCGACCAAATCGTTGTGGCCTCACCCATACGACACACGCTTCCTCGGGTGGGCTAAGATGGCTTCCGACCCGTGTGTAGAATGTTATTTCAGGGTCAACAGTCCCTCGTCGTACCCCTACGTATATTTATCATTCTTACGACCCATTTTATTCCATTGGGAGTCAATCGGTAATTCATTTTACCTACCACTGTACACACTCAAAGCGCACATTAGTAGCACTACACCATATAAATCATATCATCTATAATATCCTGATTTTGACCCTATTGCATTAAAATTGTAAATGATGTAAATATCATTATTAAATCATGGTGAGGAGCTCAAGGCCAATGCCCCGCCATTGATCTAGCGTTTTATGTATTGGCAATTTAAAAAAAAATCGATGCATATGGTTCTTGTGCTAGCTATGCACAATAGAAATTAAGACATCATGTAAATATGAATTTTAATGAAATACCCACAACTAGCTATGCAATGCAACAAGAGATGGGGGCATGATTCTACAAGGAAGAAGGAGGGAAATTATTCAAACCCTTGAGCCAATGGTGTTAAGCCAAATGTCAATGAATGAAACCATAAACCCTCAACTACCCAGTTTGACTTATGCACCCAATCATTTAATTCTTCCAAGAGTTGGTTGAGGTAGTTAATGCCTTGGGAATGGAGAGGTATGGCAGCCAATTTCATGCATGGGCAAGCTATCAACCTGAGAAAATGTATTTTTTCTTCTTGGGCAAGAAAACACCCACGAAATGGTGCACAAAGCCATTCTTCACCCATGGTCTTTTCTCTCTCACGCAGTTTGAGCTAGCTGGGGCTTTCTCCTTCACGTTTTACATCTTTTTCCTGCCTTTTCCATAGCTAGGAGCTCATTTTTGTGTTGCACAATGGCTGGGAGGAAGGGAGTCACGATTTGGAGGTCCCTTGAATGCCCATAAATGTTTTCTGAAAATGAATTTGCTCTCCCAGGGTTGATTCCCCATCTACCATTTTTGTTTTTGGTTGCCCATGTTTTTCTTCATACCCAACACTTGTGATTTTGCTGTTATGTGCATCCTTGTTTTGGTTTGAACTTGTGAGATATAATTTAGGAGTGGAAGAGGACCATAATTGGCTTGATAAACCTAGTGAGGAGGTAACCTCTCAAGAATATCAAAAGGGTTGGCTACTCTTATATGCACACCTTGAGGAACACTAGAATGGAAGGTATGGCCTGAGGGACTCTGTAGTAGTGAAGGGAATACTTCCTTGTACCGGGTGTGTAGGTATTGTGGGGACCAAGCTAGATAGATCTTATAGAGGGTATTCATAGCTCTATGGTTGAGCTCACTAGCTTAGCAATTATTCCTCTCCATTGCCTTAGCAACCTGATAAACCCAATTGTGGATTGGCTTGGTTGATTTTCGTGTATATTTGGCTATGTGTGAGCCCGTCATTCGCTTTTTCCTTGTAGAGATCATGCCCAGCTCGGGGGCGGCAGTTTTTTTGAGATATTGATGAGCACAACTGGCCTATGGTTGGGTGGAACATTGTAGTTGCATAGCCAGTTGCTCAGGACTACTTTGTTTTAAGATAAGTACTCTCTTGTGTTAACTCTACAATATATTTATTTGATAACTATCATGAATATCTTGAATGTATGATAGATGTGTAGTTGAATTTACTTCCGCTGTGTTTCTCACATTTATACATCTGCATATGTATTTTTATCCCCAATGAATTTTTTTAATAATCATAGAGCCATATGCCCAATTTTAGCATCACATTCTCTCCATCGCACTGGTATGATGGGAGGGGACGTGACATCATCATGCATTTTTATCTTTAGTCAATTCTATTTAAGTCAATATCTTTCATTCACATCTATGGAATCAAAGGAATCATTCATTATATTCATGCATAACATCTTCATATTTCTCAATCAGTCGAGCATATTCATCATTTGCTAGTCAATCATCAATTTTCATTCATAAGCATAACATATTGTTCATGTTTATTTAACTGGGTCACTTCAATATCAGTGCGCTCAATAGTCTATTCAATCAACTATATTAAGGTGGGCGTTACAAAGGGTCTATTGCCTTTTCAGTTTCAATATTCAAGAAGGAAACACATGGGGACAAGTATTGGCACTTCTCAAATCTTTGCACATCTAACGCATTTAGCTTGTCAATTTAACATAAATTATACAAAACAAATACCATGTCTATAGAAAACATATGTTGAGGGCAGGGACTTGCTACTCAACAACTCCCCTTGTTACTATCTCTTCTTACTTTATTAATTGGGTCTCTAATTCTTAAATTCAATATTTATAAATCCACACACACACACACACAGATATCTTCAGATAGCTTATTACTATATATTCTTACTTTATTAATTGGGTTTATAACATAATTTCAAAGGTTCTGGCCATGAGACTAAATCCATTACTGTCAAAATATATCTCTCTTGAACAATTTGGGTTTCTTAAAGGGATACTCATCCATGAATCTATAGGGTCAGCCTAAGAGGCCCTTCATACAACAAAAGTGTCCTCCCTTCCAGCTATGGCCATTAAACTTAACCTATCCAAGGCCTATGATTGGGTCTTCTAGTTATTACTTATGATCATTTTGCTTCATCTGGGTTTCTCATTTCAAGTTGTGAAATGGATTATGATTTGTTTGTTTAGTGCAAAATATCTCTGTTCTCATCAATGGGTCAACATCTCCCTTTTTTCATTCCTCCAAGGGACTGAGACAGAGTTGTCCTCTGTTTCCTTACATCTTCCTTCTTGTTGCTGAAATTCTTAGTAGGGATATATATCAGGATAGATCCCATAGACAATTACAAGGGATGTCTCCTTTTTGTTGATGATATCCTTTTATTTGGGTTGGGGTCTAAGAGCGAGAGTCAAATCTTACAGAGTATTCTGAATCTTGATGCTTTAGCAACATGGATGGATATTAATCATGAGAAACCATCTCTTTACACTTATGTCTTGGAGGAATCTTTATCATATAATATTGGAATAACACTTAATATCAATTTGAAGGACTATGATGGTGTAATAATTTACTTGGGATTTTTCATAAATCCCAACAATTACAAAAAGGGTGATTGGCAATGGCTCATTGCTAGAATTGAACAAATAATAAATTAGTTGTGAAATTGATGGATTTCAAGGGGGGGTAGGCTGGTATTGATAAAATCAGTAATCGAAGCAATTACTCTGTACTAGAATACCCTAGCATATATTCCTAAGGGGGTGCTAAGGAAGGTCCAAAAAATATGTGTAAACTATTTATGGAAAGGCAATCATGATTTTAAAGGCACCCATTTATCTCGGTGGGGGATTATTTCCAAACCAAAGAATTTTGCGGGGTGGGGACTAAAATATTTACATCAGTTTGTAAAATCCCTAGATGCTAAATCCAAAGGGAAGGTATTCACTACGTACAATTTGTGGTGTAGGATTATACAACAGAAATATATTTCCTCTAACAACCTTTTTGATTGGATACGAGATGAACGTAAGTCCATTCATTAGGTATCTATACATTGAAAGTCTCTTACCTTAGCATTTACAATGTTAGAGGAACATTTGGCATGGAAAATTGGGGATGTAACACAAGTAAGGGTAGGGACAAATGCAATATTGGGTTGTAGTCAACTTCTCTTTTTGTCTCCTGAGATTGTTACTCATCTTCATATGCATGGATTTTGTACTTTAAACAAGATTGGGAAGGATGAGAAGACTACCATCTGGACTTAGGGCTAGCCTAGGGCCCGAGATATTGGATTGGAGGGTCAACATGCACAATGTTGGGATATTTTCCTAGAATAATTGAGGAGAGCTCATATTAGGCTCAAAGAAGATCTATATGAACTTGTCCGGGCTTGGAGTAAAAAAAGAGGAGATTATAGGGCAAGTCTGTGATATGAGGCTTTATAGGATCCTGGGACTTTATTCGAATATTGGTGGTGGAAAAAAAATTAGAAGGTGAGGGCTCCAACTAAATGCTTGTTGAGATATAATACCTATTACAATGATTATGAATAATGATTCTTATAGTTAAACAATATTAAATAATGACACACAATAGATTCACACAGTACACATAAATTACCCTGAAAACTCTTTATTAGGAAAACCAACAAACCAATGAGCTCAACTGCTCATCTATTAGTAACGATTTCTCTTAGATACTCATCGACCATACATACATGAGTTTTGGTAATTATATTTCCTACTCTTCATCTACTTCCCTTCTTCCCTTACATTTCAAATTTCTATCACATCCTATTCATAGATGCAATACTCTAATTCATGATAACCAAATTAGTTACAATTAACTGCTTTATTAATGGTCATCCATAAATTCCTAACAACTTTCAGTTATTTTGTTATAGTTGAATCGATTGAGTCAACTTTAGTTGGTCACCCATTGAGCTTGTTAGTCAAGATCCTGTGCATTTTTATGCCCATCGACTTCTTGTGCGTTGTAATATACCATCAAATGTACCAAGTCCATGACTCTTGTCGACTAGTCAACTAGACTTCAATTATCTGTTGAATTTAACTCCCATCAACTATGTTCAACTAGTCGACTATCGACTAAGGTCGTCGATTTCCATGCAAATAATATACCACTCCCAACATTCTCCCACTTGTTTTCTTTGCATAAAAAAGAGATTCAAAAACTATGGTTCTAGTTAACCAGGGACAACAACCCCATTGATTCTCTACACCAAGTAAAATTCTTAGTACACATAGACTTTGTTAATGAGTGCATGGCATTTTCAAGGTGTCTAATTTTTATAGCAATACTTTCTGGTTCTCCACCATGTATCTCACAAAATGGTACCGCACATCAATACTCTTTGTCTTTGAATAGTATGTTGGCTTCTTTTCCAGGAAGATTGTACTTTGATTGTCACAATGCAACCTAACAACATGACATTTGAACCCTTTCTCTGAACACAATAAATGAAACTAAACCACATATTTTCTTGCATGGGTGGCTACCATGTATTTAGCCTCAGTAGTCGACAATGAAACAACTGATTTCCTCCTACTCATCCAATTGATTGCTGCACCAAATAGCTTGAAAACGTATCCACTGGTGGAATATCTATGATCAAAATATCCAACCTAGTCAGAGTTGAAAAAACCATGTACATTTATTTTCTTGTTGTTTTCAGGTTTCCTTTGATAGTAGATTGCATAATCCGTTGTTCCACGTATATACATGAATACTCTCTTGACTGCAATCCAGTGCTCCTTCCCAGGTGTTGACATGTACATGCTCAATAATGTAATGTCCCCTCCATGATGGCACCATGGGACACTCCACTAACCTATCTAATTCCCATAGGTTCAAGTGGAATTCAATTTGACTAGCGAATTAATTGGCCTATAGTCATTATGTAAATTCAAATGTAAATCAAGAAGGGGTGACGTGGGTCATAAATTTGTAATAATAATGGAAATAAATTCATGAATGAGGTGTAAATGTCCTAATCAGCTAAGGAGGGTGCTTAGGAGGATCAATGGGACCCTTAGGAGGTGTATCTCCCATCCAAGGTGGAAGGAATCCCATCATGAGGGAATCTCATGAGTTCTAACCCCCCGGGCTAAAAATAGCCAAAGAAGGGCACACTAGGGGAAGAGTAACTCCCAAGGAATCTCATGAAAAGGCATCGGGATAAAAATAGCAAAGGGGGTCATATTAGTGATGTGTAACTGCCAAAGGAATCTATGACAGCTTATGAAAGATTCTATGACAAGCTATGACAACTCCAGGTCCTAAATTTAGCCAAGGAGGGTGCATGAGGGGAGAGTGGACCCACAAGTTAGTTGTAAATCCCCCAAATCAAGGAAGAGAGCCACTAATCCAAATTACCAAAGTTGTCTAAGGTTCTATTTGGTCCAAATAACATTAGAAGTAAGTTGATGTGTCATGAATAGTGATTTTCTCCATTAATTTGAATTTTATTATTATTACTATTATGAGAGAATTCTAGAATGAAGGGGGAAAGGCCTCAGTGAAGCTTATAAAAGCATGTAGCCACGTGATGAAAGGGATTTCAGCCATTTTCATTTTGAATTGGAGATCCATTATGCTTTTCATACTTGCGAGATGTGTCCCTTGCAATTGTAACTAGTTTTGGTGGTGCAAGATCCCACCCTAGCTAGAATGAGAGGAGGAACCACCATGGTTTCTATACATATATTCAAGTGAATGAGATTATTTCCATGTTCTGTAGTTGGTTCTAGTTCATATTGGAGTGTTTGAGATCTTAGTTTGTAGTAGTGCAATTTGTTGGTGTTTTCTGGATTGAAGATTGTGTTGTTGTAGCTTTTGGTTGAGGAGGGCACACTAGTCACTAGTACAAAATGAGGAATTAATGACAAAAAATTACTAAAATTTGACTATAAATGACTATTTTTGAGTCGGTGACTAATAGTACCTAATTTCCACTATCTTATAGCTAGTTGTATTTCACTAGTCATTAATTGGTTGACTTATTAGTCATTGATTTAGTCATTGATTTAGTCATTGATAGTCACTTATTTAGTCATTGATAGTCACTGATTTAGTCATTGATTGCCACAATTAATGACCAAATATACGACTAAATAAACTACTAGATGATAACATATTAATGACTAAGCTAAATATGACTAAACGTTAGTCACGCTATAAGATACTGGAAATTAATTACTAATGGTCGTATATATGCGAATTTAGTCATTTTCTTAGTCACTAATTTATGATAGGGTACGGAGGAATTGAACCACCAATATCCTACCTATAATTAGGCAGGTGCTCTACAATTGAGCTAGCACCCTTTACGAAGTTGTTATTACTTGACAATGATGATATTCAAACAAATTTTGCTTCATTCAAGCATACAAAATAATGATTACCAAGTTACTATAGATCCATAATGGCACTTGACATGAGACCACATAGAAAGGTAATAGGCAGAAGTAGCCAAACCACGTTGCACAGTAACCAAAACAATTGCTAGATAAAAACTAAAAGATGGTATTATACTATAACTCATTCCTTGAGAAAACAACAAAACTAAAAAAAAAAAAACAACAAAAAAGAACATACATCTTCTTCCTCATCAGCACCATCTTCCCCATGAGCTCGTGAATTGTGAAACCTAGGCTTCAAATCTTGTGGCCAAATATTTGCAAAACAGTTCTCTTTATTGTTAAACTACAACTTTAAACATAGAATCCTTAACCAGTCCATGACATAGATCACATAATCAACAGAATAACCTGATCCCTGTCAGGCACAGTTCCATCCACTTGCAATAACAGATCAGAAAACATTCAGTCATGGGACATAACAAAAATAAAATATTAGAACCAGAATATTACAATATCTTATTTTTCAAAACAACTTAACTACCCCAGAAGAAATGACCCACCTCCGCATCAACAAGTGCTTGATCATCATCTGCATATACCATGTTCAAAAACAATACCTACAAAATAGGAAACAATTACAAAAGTATACACTATAAGGTCATTTCTGGAAATATTTCCAATAAAGATGCCAGCTATTATTCCTAATGCTCGGACCATAGATTTAAAAATACTGCAATCAAGCGTGACAAAAATTCTCTCAATATCTATGGGGGGGGATGAGCTTCGCAAAATGCAGAACTGATATAAAAAAGTGGAAACCATGACTTCTTAAAATTTTCCCCAAAGATCTATGAAACTTCCCAGTAACAATAAAACAATACTCAAGTAAAATATTGAAGTCTCCCAGTGTAACTGAAAATAAATGCCACTTAAAAGGACATTGATTATGCATATCTGATGCCATGGATGAATTTTATGCTTAGAAAATTTAACTCCGATATATCACATTCTTGTATAAATTTCAACTCACTAGTAGTGTCAAGGATACTGATATCTATGACAGTAAAAATAGAATACCAGAATTCACATGCTTCAAGAGCCACATCCGCATCGTTGTCTTGATTTGCTTGCAGCATGTATTCAATGACGTTTCTCATGTGGGGCTGCACAATAAATGTTTACCCAATTGTAGGAATAAGAACCCCTAACTTTATAGTTTTCAAATCTAAAGCGTAAATTCTAAAACTCAACAAAATAAACTTCACAGTAATGTAAGAGAAAGGTCAGTTTTCCACGCAATCTATTCCACACTACAAATCTAAAAACTAGAAATACAAGTCATTATAATGTTAGATAACTGGGACAAAAGTTAACAATATAAATCATAGAACCAAGACCTACTATTTGTGATGTTAATACCAAAACAATAACAAAAGGAGGATTCGCATAGATAGAAAAACCAGTAAATTAAAATGGAATGAAAATATGTTGAAAGATCTACCTGTAAGATACATACATACCACAAGTATCCATTGGTGGACAAGACAACATATTATAGCAACTCACCTGCAGGAAATCAGGCTAAATCTCAAGTAGTTGAACCAATGTCGCACATCCATGGACATCAAAATAACTCAAAATCACATTACTACACAAAATTCATGTTGAAATCATTGGCCAAAAATGAAACAAAGATTACAATTATAAAATATAATAGACCATAAAAGTAGTCCAGTTAGAACATGGATAAGCCTAAATATTTGCACTCCATCAAGCTTGCGTTTCCTTCACTTATTCAAAAAATTAAATAGCAAGAAAATATTGATCCCACAGGAAGAGCACCAATAATGCTTTTTATATCTAATGCTGAGAAGTAATCAACATTTTACATAAGAAATTGTTCACTTGCTTTCCCTACACCTTGTCGTTATGCACATTGTTGAAAAATCTTATGGAGAAGCTGTGAAAGCAAACTATACCATGATACATTATTATTAGCCTAGAGAAACATTGTATACAACTGAAAATCAATATATATGAAACACCAAACAACAACAACATTTGGAAAACTCTTTCCTCGCACATTCATGTTCACTAGTTTCTTATCCTTTCAGTAAAGCCAACATCGACAATATAACAACATTTATATAAGACCACCTCTAAGTTCATGACTCATTCAGACAATAGTTTAGCAAAGGGAGATCTACCTCTAGATGCACTCTTTCAACACATTACTTACAGACTGCTTCCACACAAACATCCTATTTCAGTCAACTCAAAAGCCTCCTATTTCAATTACACTCTACTATTCATTTTTGCCAGTATTCCTGCAGAGCAATCAATTCCTTGAACACTTCAATAAAACAAACAACATAATAAAAATAACAGTACTAGCTCCATATAATAAAGCAAAGAAGTGATCAATAAGTACCAAACTGATGATGGTCAATTGGGTCTAGCTTGAGTAGTTGTGGGATGGTGTTATTCTCCCCACCCATATAACACCGGCGATTCTCGTCTGTAGTAAGAGAACACCAAACAATGAATGCAACATGAAATACATACGTTAAGAAGCATCATGATCATACAGAACCAAAAGAAATGATGGTCATAATTGGTGTGTGCAAACACCAGAGTGTCATGTTGCAAGTGTTAGAAAAACAGGATCGCAGAGCAATAACAATAAACAGAAATGCAAATATAATCACACAAACACATTACAAGAGAGACATAAATATATCGTGGTTCACTCCAAGATGGGCTACGTCCACACTGAAATTGCCAGTCCTTATTATTATACTGTCCAGCAAAGTGAAGGGATACAATCTGCAGCACAGCCGCTGCACTTCCTCTTCACTATCTCACAGTCTCTCTTCCGATCTCAGAGATCTTTACAATGCATAATACCTATTACATAAACCCTAGCCATATTACAATGTATTTCTTATAAAGGGAAATACAAAGGAAAAATACCACGGGTTACCCAAAACCATGGGCTCGTAAAACAACCCCAAAAATATCCTTCGGGGGATTCGCCCCCGGACCCCCCAGCTGGGGGTAATTACCCCCACACCGCTGGGGTGAGTGTACAGTCCTTTTACATATCATATAAAGCTGGGGTACAAACACGGCTGAATAACATCTCTGAATTTGGAAGATCAAAACAATCTTTCGCTTGGAGACAGATCACAACAACTCCACCACTGCTGCACTTGCTGGACTTGGACTTGGAAAATTTCTCCTCTTCACCTTCATGCTAGAAGGCCAACTGAAACTGAGTTCTTCTCAGTTTCTACCAAGTTCCCCATCAATCCTACCAAGTTCCCTAGGTTGAATGGGTACATTGGGAATTGTAATAAGGGAGCAAAGGAATAATTTTTATACATTAGAATAGTCCAAGTGTTTAATAAATAAGTTGAATAAATGAATCCAAGAGGAATTATAGGTGGCAAATGGTTTTGAGGACATTTGGAGGATGTGGGACCCACACTAGCTTGGTTTCTCACTACCACATGGAAAATATCACTTTCCATTTCGAATCCATGGGAAGGAAAACATTATTGGGTGAGTTGGTAAGGCATAAACATGGAATGGAGCATCTTAGGTCGAAATGGTAACCTCCATGGAAGAGGAAGTGTCAAACTGAAGGCTAGTGGACACTTGGGCTAGATTCCCTAGTCTTATGACAACAATGATGAAGCATCTATGACATCTATGACAAAATTCAGATATGACTTCTGACATCTGACCATTATGACATGTCAGCCCCAAAAATAGGCTCAAGGAAGGTGCTCATGGATTTGGAGAAGCCCAAGAGACTCCTACTCGAATTTGGGAGAAGATGGAAGGTTGGAAACTAGGAGACAAGTGGCAAATGTGGAATATTTCCTAAGTGTAAATCTATAGAAGCTAATGAGAGGATTTGGACCCTTAGAAGGCTAATGTTGGTTATAAAATGTAGAAATCAAGTATGAGAATGGCTTTTGATCATTTGAGAAAAATTGCATTTGTGAAGAGAGAGCTAGTGGATGACTAGTTTCTTGCCTTAGCCAATTTCAAGGGTGAAAGATCCCCATCCAAGTTGGTGTTTGGAGAGGCCACTCAGGTCTTTCATGGATATTTAATGGAGTTTTATTTGCAGGTATCAGATACAGGGCGGCTCATGGTTTTTTTTAGTGCAGCACCATCTCTCAACCATTTCCAGTTTTGAAGGCATATTCATACTCCTTGAGGGAGGTCATTTTTGGTGAGCTCTTGTATTCATTGGAAGACCTTCATATGATGTATTTCTAATTGCAATAGCTTCATATCCTCTGTTCTTCATATTCAGAAAGTCTCAGGTCGAAATACTCACTGATTGTATGCAAAAATGTTGATTAATGAGCAAACAATGTCCATTTCCCCACTACATTGATGTATATCATTATAATGCTAATGATTTCGAATGAATGGATGATTGTCTGATACATTTGTGATTAATATACTACCATGGATTTATTTTACTAGTTTCTTGTACTATACTTGATCATTTGAAGTATTTTTACTCAGTTTAATTGCATTGGGAGAAGAAATAGTGCCATTTCCCCAAGGGTTGAATGGGTGATTTTTGCAGCTGAATGGGAGAGGGTTGGAACATATATAATAATAAATTAGTGGTGCACATGAGACCTTAATAACATCCTTAATACATTCTCTACCTCTATTCAGAAATTCGAGGGAGTTTGGAAGCATTTGGGAGGCCATTTTCAGTGTTACCCAGGGGGGATTTGATGCACAATTTACTAGTTAAAATCCCATACATTGACCAGAATATAAATCAAGTTTTCAGAAGTATTTTGATTGTTATAAATCATCCCTAAACCTAATATTCAAGTCTAAATATCATTCATATACCCTTACAGAATATTTGGGAGCATTTCGGTTAATTTGGAGGCCAAAACAGCAAAACTAGTCAAAGGTCGAAATTGGGGAAAAATTGGAAAATTGGGCATTTTCATAAAATTTTGAAAAAGGGTCATTACACCAAAATTTTTCCCCTGAGACAGGATCAGTGACAGGTTTCTCCATTGCAGGCAACTTTGAAAACATATTATCCCTTGTAACATGAAAAATAATCCCTTCAAATGGTATCAACTTTGCTTTGGGAATAAGACCACTAATAAATCACAACCTTGCTTGCCTCACTTGCCACAATCATACATATTATTTTGTTGAGGTGCTTGCCCAAGCATCCACACACAAAGAAATAATAAGTACTAAATCAACTAAAATGCATGTCGTTCCAATATATTAGACATTGAGAACAAGCAATCTTTAAAGCACACCATTGTTTTCCAAAAAATAAAACTATAACTGAAGGAATAAATTCATTAAATGAAAATGAAATTTCAGTGTGACCTTGTTAATTTGATTATAGTGCCAAAATCTAATTCAAGATTGGGATTTCAAAACTTTTTACTTGAATAATGGAGCCAATGCCTTTGACATCCAAAGAAGAGAATGTGAAAAAGTTGGCACATGAGGTGTCCATAGATGTCTAAACATTGAAATAGACACCATTATTAAACATACTCATAATCAACAAAAATATGGAGAGGGACCCTACGATCATGAACTAACACTATTGGATCAATGGAATACATTCCAAACAACTCTCAAGAAATATCAACAACAAGAATTGCACATTGAATTGATCCAACTAAAACAAAAGACACAACATGCAAAGTTACAACGGCTGTAGAAGCAAACAATGCCAAGTCAACAGTAGGCACCCCAGCCACCAAAGACCATAAACACAAATACAAAACCCTATCATATGATTCATTTTATCCTTTCTTTTCCCAATTTTTAAATTTTGTAATGGTTTGATTTTATTTTGGCCCACAGTGCTTGAAGACCATTAATGATCAAACGATATGTTTGGCAAATATCTTGGAAAATTAAAGAAGGTATATTCCAATCAATGTTATCAGAACCCGCTGGTTTGGACCGGTTTTGGGCATTTCTAGTTTGAACAAGTCATTCAAACCAATTTTGTCCAGTTTTGTGTCTTGAACTAGTCAAAACTGGGCAATTCTAATGAAACTGGTCAAAATCAGCCAATTTGACTAGTTCTGTAATGGTGCAGCCCCACCAACCTAAAATTAAAAAATAAAAACCCTGTGACCACTCTTAAACCTGATTTTCATCTATTTTATGATTCACTCCCTTTATCTTGTATGGAATTCAGTTGTATCCACTGCTAGAGGATATGAAAATGGTATTAGACCTTAATGGAGCATCAAGTCAAGATGCCAAAGATACCCATGCAGGGAATGTAGAGGAACAAGATTCAGATGATTATGTAGATTAATTTGATTGTAGATTGTACTATAATTATCTTTGGTCACTTGAGGCCATTTAGGGTCTCAATGTTTATTTACTTTGGTTCTAATACGTATTTCCATTTTACTATATTCACCCTTACATGCCATATACATGAGAAAACAATGCATATTTGTGTCTAATGGATTGGATTTACATTGATGTAGATTATATCTTTTTTGTAATAGACAGTCTTCTGAAAAGGGGTACACCAACAACCTATTGAGATGGGTGCACACAGACAGATGAATTAGGACTATAAATTACAAAGCCATAACTTGACCTGTATTCCTTTGATTATAAAAGGGTGAAATGCCAGGGGGTTATAAAATACCTTTTTGTTTCCTTAACCCAACTCCCCATGAGAAGTTTGGTCATGGACATAGTAGTAGCCAATATTAATCCTAAATTTGGGATGCTTTTATATAGATCTTGGCTTAAGAAACATGGGGAACCTTACAAATGATGTCCTATGCTACCATTCCTGTATTTCGGGGGTGAATCTAGGAAACTGTGCAGAGAAACTGAGTTGGATTACATTATAAGTGATGGCCAAAATCCTGCAAATAATCTAGTTTATGTCATTGATCAAGACTTGGGAGCATGTATTCTGCAGATTGATGATTCTGTCCAGGACTATTTACAAGTAAAAAGACAGGTTTCAAAAAAACAACAAAAAGATGGACCATGGTATAGTACGTCTTTGGAGGATGTATTTTGATGGTTCATCCTCTAGAGAAGGTGCAGGAGTGGCCATTATTTCCCCATCTAAGGAGTTAACTACTATGTCATATAAACTTGAATTTGAAACAAATAACAATATTCTAGAGTATGAAGCTTTGATTTTGGGGCTTAGAGCAGCAAAGGAAATGAAGATTGAAGGGTTGACAGTCTTTGGGGATTCATAATTAGTTGTCCAACAAGTCAAAAATTTGCACGGGGGATTCACTAGAAGGAAATATAATACCACGTTCATTCATATTGCGGTATTAAATATTCATGAAAACCTAAAAATTATATTGCTTATATATTAAGGGGCAAAGGGTTTTTTTATTTAATGTAACAATACAAAAATACTTTGGGGTCGTTTTTATATGGGCGGGCTAACAAATATCTGCCAAATGGAGATGGCGAGATCACGGCCGGATGAGAAATCGGGTTGAGGCAAGGCTCGGGCTTACCAGTACGCAGGGAAATCATTTCTTGAGGCATGCTTGAGGCTAGGGGTTTTGTGGTGAAGTGGGTTTCCAGTTGATCATAGTCAAGAGACAGTGGTCATTGACAACCATTGTTACCAATAGCACTAAGCCAGTTGTTACCAATAGCCTTGGGAGGATCTAAGCCTACAAGGCCTGTTATAGGCCCTCTATAGGCCTTGGGGGCTTTAATACCCAACCACTTGTGCCTATTACAGGCCTTGGGAGGTTTAGTCAGCCTCCTAGAGCTTGTTACAGGCCTTGGGGGCTTGGATACCTAGCCCACAACAGGCTTATTCAGCAATTGGGGAACTGCAACATGCAATCTAAATGTTGTACTATGTGCACTGGCTCTAGTGACATACAAGAAGTGATATCCTATCTCTTCATTAGACCATTAGATGTTTCAAATCATAATGATATGTGGTTGAGTAATTGCATTGTGGGTGAAGTAATGTGAATCCATGATATACATCAAAAGAAGCAAGGTGCATTGTAGAATGCATGTGGGGTCATAAGAGGGGTATCATATCAATATACTAGGTAGAAATATAAAGGGGTATAAAAAATGTTAATGAAAAAATTGATACATACAATATTTAGTGAAAATAGGGGTTTTTTTTAATTGGGAAGGCATATTGGGAGGGGGTTAAAAAAACAATTTTGGAAGGTATTTTCCAATATTTAATGAAATTAGGGGTATTGTTTCATATGCCACGATTGAACGTGCTATGATAGTTGTTTATTGAGTGAACCCCTCGTGAAAATTTGTACCAGACCAAGCAGTCAAGATTGAAAGCTTATAGAAATGAGGTATGGAACTTGATTGATAACTTCTTCCTTGATTTCAACATTAATTTCATTCCCATAAGTGAAAATACGCAAGCAGATTAATTGGCCATATCAGCAAGTAGTTTCAGACCTCCTCTACTTCTTAAATTAAAGTATGATGTTGAATTAAGGTGTAGACCTAGTATCCATGATAATGTAAAATATTGGAAAGTATGCTCAAGAAAAGTGAATAATGGGATAATTTTCTCTTATCCTTGCTTCTCCTTTTATAACAGAGATCTGATCTATACATAGCATATTGCCAAACTAACCATAGACCAAAAATATGTGCCCTGCAAGGTCACCTCATTAAACCATATAAGCATGTTATAAGTAGATCAAGAAAGGTGTCTAAATTAGATATCATGAACCTCCTCCACACATGCATAATCTTCACAAGAAAAGTGGTTTGGTTAGCCAAAAATGGCACTGTCTACATTATTCAAAAGATCCTCAAGAACTTTACCCTATCTGCATGCAAGTCCAGCACACCAACTCTGGAAAGAATAGCAGTTAATCTAGCCTCAAAGAGAGTGATTAAACTGGTCACAAACTGAAGATCAACCTCCAGAAATGTACAGATAATATTTAGATGTTGAGGATGAGGTAAAACAAACTATAAAGAGAAGCACCCTTCACTAATCAAAATAAGACAAGATGACTTGAAACCAAGAGAATTGCAATCTTGCTCGCCTAAATGAAACAGGAGCTGGAATGGGTTTTCGGATGATCCACGGATCCACGGTCGGATGGGTTTCCCTCGTTGGGCCCTATTTTACCCAATTAAGTCATATTGGCTTGCAGGCCTGTTGGTGCCCTATTTTTCCATTTTGAAGACTTAAATATGTCCTTGATACTGTTTAGATAAGTTCTAAATGACAATATTGAATAAGAATATACAGGAGATTATAAAAATCAGCCAGCAAGTATCTACAGGTCCCCATCCCTTGCATAGTTAAGTTTCTAGAGTGAAGTTCAGGAGCTAGAAAATCCCTTGTTTTCATGGGTTCCATAATACTACTAGAGAAGAATAATTACAATATATACACATTGAGAAGCTGGATTCAACTCACACTTTTCAGCACAACCATTTTTGGTTGACATTGCTCTGAGATAGACCCTGTGATGATTTCCCAGACTTCATTCACACACATAATGATTTGGAAAGGGTTGTTGTACTGTGCAATTGAGTAAGCATAATCTTGTTGACTATCAAAGGATGAATGATTCCATGGAGAGTTTCTTAAACTGATCTCCAGATTTGCTGCTTCTTTTACTATATTATTATCTCTCGCAAAGCCCAAGAATTTACAAACTGCAATGCAATGACTACCCCAACAATCGGCATGCAATTTAAGTTCTGGCAACGGAAGGGGTGGTGAATCCTCAAACTCTGAGGGTAAGTAAAACCTTACAATATATCTTGAACTATCAAATGGCTAAGCTCCAAGTACAATGCTTGTTAAAAGCGGTATTGTCATTGCAATACGAGAGGAATTCAAATTGGCTCCCTGAATGTATTGAAACAACCTAGAAATTACACACAGCCACAACACATGAGCTCCATTAATTTTGTGAGAACAACACAAAAAGCCAATATTTCAGGTACCGTAAAATATGAGGGTAAATGTCAAATGAATACAAATTTTTCAAGCTCCAAATTTTACGAGGTTCAAGCATCATAAAAGACTCAAGTTGTGGTGCAATTGGTCATTTCATGATTACACTACTTAAAATGAGTTTCACTTGTGCTAATTTTCAAAAATATTTATGTGTCGAGACTCCAGACTCCCAAGTACTTAGCAAACCTGTAATATATGACAACAATCTATTATGTTATGTAGTCGGCTCCTGTTGGTTCACGCCAGAGTAGGAAATTCATTCAAGGTGAACCATGTTATTGTCACCACTGAATATCATTATTCTAAGCATGCATGATTATTGTTTGGGATAAGCATTTTTTTTCCATGAAATACATATCTCAGGGAAACCCAGTGGGCACTTCCCCTCATTCTAAGGATGGTAACCAAGGTTCTCTTTTATATGAGCAACAACAAACTTGTAGACCAGGGAATTCTTTCCAACCACTTGCATCCAACCTTCCTTAACTTCAACATTCACTAGATGGATTGGAGAATCTTTCATCCAAATTCAATCCTCATTCCAAACTTTGTAATAAAAAATAAATTTTGGCAAAGTTTGAATTCAAAAATCAACTTGAAGTTCAAAGGCCAAAGTCCTTGAGAAGGTGAAATGAAAATCACCTTGATGGTTGGCATTCCATGGAAGCTCTATTATAAAAAATTATACTTGATGCAATGACAAGCAAGACAGATAGGAAATAAAGAAGCTTGGGAAGAAGGGCAGTAGCAGAAGAAGGCTCAAAGTGAGGTAATCTGCTCGAAGATCGCAGGACAAAGGAGATGTTGAGCCTGTCCATGAAGAGTAGAAGATTGTCCCTGAGCCAAAGCCATCTGCAAATATTGCTAGTGTGTTAGAATAAAATATTTGGTGAGATTGTATAGCTAACCCTTTGTAATAATTTCCTACAAAAGAATCAAATCAAATGCTAGTTTTTCCATTTGATTTTCAAGGGGAAAAGATCTTTGTTGTCTATGGTGCATTTAATTGATGTGTGATCGAAATCTGGTTGCATTGTTGTTGTGTTACCAAATCCACCACAGCCAGTGTGTAGGATCTACGGATCCACAGATCCGATCCGGATCTGGACCCAGATCGGCCTAGGATCTGTCATGGAAATGGATCCCTTAGAGAAGGAAACATATCCTGATCCCATGAAACATATCCTACAGAAAATCAAACAAATCCTGAAATTTTCAAACAGATCCTGAAACTTCCGGTGCTTTTGTGACCCACTGATCCACCTAGAAATTGTTTTCTAATGAAAACCTTCCCAAACCCTAAACACCTAAAGGCTAAGAACGTAAACTCCATTCCTTCCCAAGATATGATCTATCCTTATGTCAAGATCTGCTCTCAAACTCTGATATATCCTTATGTCGAGATATGTTCTCAAACTCTGATATATCAAGGTCTGCTATCAAGGTTTTCATTCGATCTATCTTTATGGTCAAGGTCTCCTGTCAAGAGTTGATCTATCCTTAATGTGCTATGGTGTTGCTCACTTCACCCACACTGTTATTTAGTCCTGCCATGGCATTCAAGAAAACGAAAAACCACTTATTCACTGTTGATATGGGCATGTGGATTTGGCTCACAAGAATGTTGTTATGACCTGCTTCATGTTCATGTTGAAATGGTTTTCAAAATTATCAATATCAATCATAGTTAAAACTTATCAAATTATCAATTATGGTACATGAATGGTTAATAGTAATATGCATGAAAAGTGAAAACTCTTTTCTTTTGGCACTAACTTAGTTTTGATTCTTCACTCTATTTCTTTTATTTATTATAAAAATATTTTTATATGTTTTTGTGCTTGCTGCTTCCCTGCTGTATCCAAATCTTGGCTTTTCAAAAATCTGGTGAATCCATACCTGAATACATATATGTATCTGTATCCTGGAAACTTAGCATTGTTGGGTTAAATTTATGTCTGTGCACTTTGTGAATCCTTTGAATCAACTCCCTGTTGGTTTGATCACTGGTATAAATTAATGGTGACCCACTATTTAATTTATTCATAACAACACTGCTATTGATCTATTGAATTGGTTGGTCTGTTGAACAACAAGCTACAACATTATTACGTGACTGAATATTCTACTCTCTGGTTGTTTTGTTTGCTATTTGAGATTGCTTGAATAGTGATGGTAAACCATTGTTTGTGCGTTGTGCAATCCACCTTTCTTTGGCTCATGCAAACCAATATACATAGAAAAAATCACCTACAGCCACCCAGTGATTTAATGCATTTCCTAGATGAACTGAAACATAATCTACAACTGAGCTCAATGTATACATAGAATTCTCAACATCAACTTTAGGCTGATTGGAGACGGAATCCATATATGAAGTTAACATCTTTCTAAATCTATGCGTGGATTTTCTAGCTTCAACTTGATCTAATATAGAACAAATGCCACATTCAAAGCATTGGGACTTCCAATGTTGTCCTCAGTCTGAACCATTACAGACTTCATTACCATATTTTAAACAATACTCGAGTTAGATTGGGAGTTCTTAGCTTCAACACCATGCTAACCCAAAGTAGATACCCTTGTTGTGTTAGAAAGCTTGCTCAAGTTACAATAAAAAAATCCAACTTCATCCTTTGAATGACCCAAAGAATTCATTGTTGAATTGGAGTCATCTCTAATCTCCATGATTGGCTTCTCTAAAATAGAATCTAATGTTGAATCTAGAACTTCTCTCAAATGCACAAAGTTTTGATTTACAGGTTCAATTTGACATGAAACATAATCAAAAGTGGATATTGGTGATTTTATTGAATCATAAATGTAGTTCCCACCTTTAAGCTTGGAACTGCTATATACTGAGTCTTCCTTCCTGTAGGTTCGACTGTTAAACTGTAGTGAACTAGGCTGTAAAACGTAATGGTTATTCCCGTAGGTCCCATAGCAATTTCGTATGGCTTACCCTAAGTCCTTTCAGAGGATGGCCTGAACGTTATTCTTCCCTTCTGTTAGGATGTATCAACCAACCTTGTTCAAACTATCACTGTCTATCAACAATGGGTTCTAACCGGATGGTCAAGGGTATGTCTCTTCTCTCCAACCATGAGGGTGGTTATGTAATGACTCTCCAAACATTTGATAACCTAGGATCAAATAGTAATTCTAGGGTATGTCTGACCTAAACCTGGTCCTCATTTAAGGGAATGGATGAAATAAACCTTAAGTACTTATGTTCAAACCTTTTTCGAACATGTTTGGCTAACTGTCATTTTTAGAAAGACGATCCCCATATAAAACTAAATTGACCTGTCTCGAGATGATTAGAGAGAGAATTCAATGCTGAATTTGTTATTTTTATTAAGGTAAGCTGGGCACTATCAGGTTCAACACAACTGCAACCAAAAAGCACACCCATACCTATTAATTATTAATCATTGCAATTGGAGGAGCTTCCCAACTAACTGTGTCCAACTGGATACTCAAAAGCAAACCAACAAAAACCTTAGAAACCTTGTCCACCATTTTTGCAGGATTCCTCTAATATTTTCGAAATCCATTATCAAGTCCCCAAAGAACACAAAGAAGAACGACATGGCTGACTGCACCTATTGTTCCCATGAACATGAACAAATAGTCATATTTATTAGCAAATCCCTACTATTTATAAAAACGAGTAATGCTCTGCTTCTCTCCACAAAAGATATAATCATTCAAACCATTCTTACCCCGCAATTGTTGTTTCCCACGGGATATACATCCAATATTATAATGAACTATCAATTTACAATGATCCCTCCTAATGATCCAATGGTCGATTCAGTCTCTCCTCATTCTTAGCAAAAACTTGTGCAAAAACAATTTGTGTTACATATAAAGACCCAGCACAACATGTGCACCTGTATGCATTGGGTTCGATTATGTCCCCACTTCATTTGATAATTGCTATTACAACAATTTTCATAAACACATAACACTTCAATTAAACAATTAAATAATCACAAACACAACTTCTTTGATAGTCCATGGTATTCATGCAGAGCCATCATTAATTCAAATTATTATACATTGAAATCTTCAATCACGCCAAGATTAAAACCCACACATCAATAGATTAACAAAGATGGAATAACACCTGATACTTGGAGACAAAACACATTGATTTCATTAATTTGATCCATGTAAATGATTCCTACAACTCAAGAATCCTTCTATCTCTGGCTACTTGCCTTGATTTTACATAGTTTTTTGGTCGCTTCTATGGCCTTGACTGCCATCTTGATTATGCTGTGCTAGGGCCATAATTATGTGGAGGTTTGCTTCGCATGGGGAGGACCATATACGAAGGACATTCTCAATTATGGCCCTGGCCACCTTCTATGGGCCTAATATGGTCTTGCATTTTACTAATCCCTAATGAAAAGGGATTCGATTTTTACTGTGGGAAAGGAAATAACGGTGATAAAAATTAGGGCAGCAAAGAGAAGCATGAGGCATACCTATTGATTAACCTAGCCACCATAACCATCACGTCTGAACACTTCCTCAAATGTAACAGTTGCATCTCCGGGCACGGCATACAAAGTTTTCAAAGCACCCATATGCATATAGTTCATACCTCCGACGAGTGGAACTTCTTTTGTTAGGTTTTTGTTCAAAATACAGAGCCCCTACAACAGGAGGGTTCCATTCGCGGGAAACTCTAGATTTAGAAATTTGAAAATGATTTTTTTTCTATATATATTTTTATTAATATTAATAAATTACTAAATAGTCACTCAATTCAAATATAGATTAACATATCATTTAGTTTATATAAAATGAAATAAATAGGCTAGTCAACCTATGAATTATGGTAGCTTTTGCACCTTTATAATATTGAATCAAATCTTAGAACTCTTTCCATTATCTTTGTCTTTGTGACGAATTCTATTATAGATTTGAAATGTTGATGAATTAAATAGCTATTATGGATAATATAAAAGTATTTCATTCTTAGAATTCACATCACATATATCTTAAAACCAAAATTACAACATTGTTAGCAATTAGTATTGTAATTTTATAAATGTCTTATGCAACTTTTAGTCAATCACACCAATGTTGAGTCGATGTTGGAAGTATGGTGTCTTGCTTAATAAGATTTGTCAAAGGCCATTTCACAAATATTGAATACCCCTTGCATAATGTAAGGTCTTCTCATTATATGCATATGAAGTTAATAATAACCTTTATGCAATGGTAAGTAATGATAAATTGTTTCATATGAGAGATGTGGATAGGAATTCCTAAACATTTGTTCTATGAGAGATATTATCACCATTTTGAGTGCAACATTAAGGATAGTTATTGGTGGAGATAGGATATCAACATTTTTACACCAAATTATAAGAAAAGAACTACAATTTTTGGAAGTTTTTTCACACAGCATGCCCATAGCTTTGGGGTTACACCACATAACTGAGTTTTCTTGCTTAGGTTATAGCTATAATGGGGATTTATTATACGAAAATAAACCAACACTTATGTTTATAATCATCCCTATCTAGCATTACTTTTTGGTAGGGTAAACCAAAAAGTGATTCAAGTCATAGTTTAATGAACCAAGGTCCTATTAGCATGAACACACAAAACTCACTTTTACTTAATATAATGCTAGTAATCAATTTGAAATGTAATAATATGATACAATAACTTTGCATTTATTTGTCCTAGAAATAGTGGAAAAACAATAAATTTTACCTATTTCATCGTCATTTCTTTGTGATCAATCATTAAAAATAGTTTACCATATTATCTTTAATTTGATTGTTTTGTTGGGATGTCAATACATGAAGGGCATTGAGGATTTCCTTTGCATTTTTTCATATTTATAAAATCAACAATAATTATCTACTTAACTAGATTCAATTTTCTAGATGTGGGATTAGATTTGGATGATTGAAATAAATTCATATATTACAAGTACTTGACAAGGATCCAACATGGTAAATTATCAAAGTGTTTTATGATAGTGTTTTAGAGTTCCCTCCAAATAATATCATTAGAATTTTAGAGAATTTATAGTGATTAATGCTTTATATGAAACTCTTAATAAGCCAAATCTACATACAAAAAATCAAAAGTGCAAAGGGACTTAGGTCTAAAGACCCACCCTTAAGATTAATTAATTTAGAAGCCAACTGGCATTCCAACAAGCACAAAGGACATGGAAATCTATTTCACTTAATACGCGAGGGAGCAATCATGTCATATAGCATATTTGATCCTCAAACCTGCAAATGGATACATTTGGTATAGGGTTTTAAATCCCATTTAATTAGGTTTGAGCATGAAGGTGGGATATATCCCACGCAAGGGATGGCGATGATCAAGGGAAATTACAACATTTACAATTCCTTCTCTCGGAAAGGTGATTGGAATCTTCAATAGGCACACAAGGGTCTTGTGGTTAGTGGTAAGCTTGACCTCTCCTTTCAGTTTACCCGCATATGTTTTGAATTCGCTTTGCTTGGAATTAGTGGTTATGTTTCTAGGCACTTTTGTGTATCTTGGGTCAAAGGAAATTTGTTAAATTGTGTTGAAATTCACAACATAAACGACTAATTCACATTAATCGTTGTTAGCTACTCTTATTTATATTCCCGTGACTAAATTAGTCATTTATGTTAGTCATTTTTAATTTAGGCACTTGTTATCTAGTCATATATTTTATCCCGTGACTAAATTAGTTGTTTATCTTAGTTGTTTTTTGTTGGCTTTTTAAAAATTGCTCAATTTTAGTCGTTTATCCCTTGAAAAAACTATGGTGACTAAATTTTTTAGTCTCCTAGTCACTTATCTCTCATTTTGTACTAGTGAGTGATGGTTCAGATCTGATGGAGGCGTCTCTAATGGAAGTATTTCTTCCTTATATAATGGAGGGTGCACTGTAGGAAGCATATATTCAAGTTGGGGTCGAAATTAGCTTGTGGGAAGGTGCACTAGTAGAGCAAATCTTTTATTTTGGAGCAACGTTTCTCTCTCTTTCTCTGCTAGTTTTTGGACATCCATCTCTCCACCCTCCGTAAAATATTTATATGAGTTTCTACAGCTGTTGTAGAATCCATATATGTAATCTCTGTTATTTTCTATTCATAATAAAATTCCATAGTATTTTCTCCATATGGTGTTTAGTATTCAAGCACTAGTCTTCTATGTTAAAATCTAGATCAATGGGTTGTTCCATCATAAGTATTTGTTTGTAAAAATTTCATAAGAACCTTTTAAAGACTGTTAGTGTTTATTTTGGGTGTGTTTGGGGGTGTTAGGGTCGATTTGAAGATGTTTGGGACAAAGTAAAGTAGGTTAGGGGGTGTTTGGAAAAGTTCGAACCTAGGGGGTTTTTCAATAAAAAAATTGAACTAGTTTCTCTCTCTAAGGTCAACGTCGAGTTAATATCTCTGGTTTTTGTATTGGGTATATTACAAATACTCCCACTGCATGAGAAATATCATTTTGAGTAAAAACCATAGTATACATCAGACTACCTACTGCACTAGCATAGGGAACATGTTCTGTGTACTCCATTTCTCCATGTTTCTTAGGACATTGATCAATAGATAATTTAACTCCTACAAGAATAGGGACCTTAATTGGTCTATATTCTTGCATGTTGAAGCGTTTTAGAATTGTCTCGACATATTTGCTCTGGTTTAACCAAAGCCTTCTATCTGCTCAATCTCTCTTTATTTCCATTCCAAGAATAAAATGGGCTTCACCAAGAACTTGGTGGAATATTCACACAATCATTTTTGTATTTTGCATGCCTGCATGCAAATCTACATGCTTTGCATGCCACTGCATGCATCCAGACATCATCATGGTTGTCTCCCCAGCACGTAGAGCTTGATTCTAGCTCTCCAGAGCTTGTCTTCAGCCCCCAATTGGCCTCCTACCTGCCTAATGCACCCTCTTTGACTTTTCTTCTTGACAAGTGCACCTTTCTCACCTACCACAGCCAGTTTGGGTGCATTTTCTCACCTACCACCAGTTATCACTCAGTTAGGGCGCCTTATCTCACCTACCAGGAGTTATCAATCAGTTAGTGCATTGATTGAGTAGTTCTTCCATTGATTGCTCATGCTAACTGCTTGTAGCATCTAGTTAGCTAGTTCTGGAGTTCCACTTGAGTATTTTACAGCCTCATGCGCCTCCCTTGGAGTCTCCATTCCCTTATTTATGCCTAGATGGTTCTGTTAGACTCAGTTAGACACACTTGACTGACTATTACCATTTATGACTAATACTATTGACTGGATGATGTCTCCATTGTTATCCAAGCTAGACTTTGAGTTAGACAGCCTCATACACCCACCTTAGAGTCTCCATTCCCTGATTTATGGCTAGATGGTTTTGTTAGACTCAGTTGGTCACACTTTACTGACTCTTACCATTTATGACTGATACTACTGACTGGATGATGTCTCCATAGTTATCCATGCTATACTTTGAGATTAGATTCGAATGCCCTACTTGGCTAATTCGAAAATCCTATATGATGCATCATCATTGATTATTGTAACACATTCTCTACACTCATTATTCATTGTATGATATTGACATTGTCCATTATTTTGTGTTTATGAGTGATTATTGAATGCATGCTTCTTCTTCTTTGCAAATAAGCTTGAGAGTTAGATTATGAGTTTGTTGCAATTGCTAGATCCCTGCAAATTATCACATGGTATCAGAGCAGTCAACAGCCATTTGAATTGAAGCCATTGCAGCAGCAATAGTTGCAGCATTTCTTTGAGCAGCTATCTTTCACTTGTGCACTAGAAGCCTCTAAGTTTCCACAGCAAATCCCGGTGCTATTACTTGAATTCATTGGAGAAATCCAATGAGGTCTAGCCAGGTGTAAAGGACTTAGTCTATGTGCCAAGTGTCCTTAAGGTAGTGTTCAGTCGAAGTGTAGCATTCTCCATCAGCAAAAATTCTCTTGTTTTGCAGGTTTATTCACCCATTCGGAATCTTCTTCAACTATTCGACTTTCTCTGTTTCATACGAATCTAAATCTCACATCTTCCAACTATGTTGAGTGGAAATCCAAGATGGCTCTCTTCGTTAGATCCAAGAGCTTCACCCAAATACTCAATGGAACGATGGTAGAACCTCTCAGTGCATTTGAAAATTCCAAGTACTTGGACAGGCTTGATGAAGCAGTTGGTCTCCTCCTTCTCTCAATTTCTAAAGATATTCACTTCCATGTCATCGATCTTACATCTCCTAAAGAGGTTTGGGACAAGCTCGAATCCCTTTTTGGACAGAAAGATGATATGAAAGGACACAAATTGGAGAATGAACTCATATGTTTGAGTCTTGACAGTTTTGAATCTATCAATGCCTTCCTCACCAAGTTCAAAATTTTGATATCACAGTTGAAAAGATATGAGATAGTGAAATAAGACAGGCAACTTATACTTTCCATTCTCTCAAAGTTGGGGGCAAACTTCTCAGCTTTTGTCTCTACTTTTCAGTCAACTAGGTTGTCCATTCCAAGATGGAAGTTTCCCTCACTTGATGATTTCATCCAATCTCTTACTCAAGTGGAAGAGAAGTTGATCTCTATGGGAATGATCAAACCCAAATTGGATTCATTTCTTACAGTTGCAGAGAGAGATAATGGTAAAGGCAAGCAAAATATTCCTGACAAGAGATTGAATGATACAAGACCTACAGATAGTCCATACCAATCAGATGGGGCTTCGAACTCAAGGAAGACCAAGCATTCTCGGAAGAAAAGACCCAAGTGCACCTATTGTCTTAAAGGTTTCCATCCTGAGAGTTCTTGTATGAGGAAAGCTATAGATTGGATGGCTCAGCTACTTGAGAAGAACAATCTTCCTATGCTTGCATGTACAAAGAAGAAAGATCCTGATACTAAACCTTCTAGATCTGAAGGCAAAGATAGATGTCATGCCCTCATGGCAAGTGCATCAACAGATTCTTCTTTCATCATAGATCCAGGAGCATCAAGACATATGTATTCCTCCAAATATCTCTTCTCCAATTTCAAAAGCTTAGTTGGCCCTTCCATCAGATTGGGAAATGATTCATAAGTCTCCTCTCAGGGGAGTGGAAGGATCAATATTGACTCAGGTTACTTTTCTAATGTGCTTTATGTTCCTTCTCTTGCAGCAAATTTACTTTCAGTGTACCAAATGACCCATATTGGAGAGCCCAAAAGAGTGATGTTTTCTCCAAATGAAGTCGAAGTACAAAACATGGTTTCGAGGGAAATCATTTCAAAAGGTGTTGCAAATCATGAGACAAAACTCTATGAGTTTTCCCACTTATTCCCTCTCTCAAAGGAGTCTTCTCTTCGCTCTCATACTCATGAAGAGAGTAGACTATCTCATCTCAACTACAAGCTAGCTCAAGATGTGGTTGAAGGTCTTCCAAATAGCAAGATTGCTAATGGCACCTGCAAAGATTGCTTGAAAAGCAAGGATTGATATAAGAAGATTGAGAAAAAGAGGAACCTTGAAGAAGTGCGAATGCTAGATCCAGATCCACAAGAACCTGAAGATCTAGCACCTATTGGTTCAACTCCTATGGCCAAAAGGGCCATCACTACTACATCCACTAGTGATCTTGTTGAAGATCCACCGTCATCATATTCTAGTTCTTTTGGTAAAAATCCCACCTATGATTGCTCAAAGAAGATATAAGATATCTACATGCACCGTCAGAAGCAGGTTCATGATGTCCCCACTTCATCAGATTCAGAGTTTGGAAGTGATGATGAGTCAGTTTCACTTGTTTCTTCACATGAGTTTTCAGATTCAGAGTTTGAGAGTGGTGATAAGTTTCAAAAGAGCGAATCTCCACCACATGATATTTCATATTCGGAGTATGAGACATCAACTTCACATGCTTCTTCATATGAGATTTCAGATTCAGAGTTTGTATGTGATGATGATCCAATTCTACTTGCTTCTCCTCATAAGATTTCAAATTCAGAGTTTCGATGTGATGATGAGCTAGTTGTAGATACATCTTCACATGATACTTCAGATTTAGAGTTTGGAAGTGTTGGTGAGATCTAAGAGAGCAAACCATCATCACATGGCAGGTCAGATTTAGAGTGTGATAGTGAGTGTGATGAAGAGAAAATACTAGATCCAGATCCACAAGAACCCGAAGATCTAGAAAATACTAATGAAGATGAGGAGATAGGAGATTTAGTTCCACAAGAACCTTATGATCTCTCAATTGATTTTCCTCCTCTTCTGAGATGGGTAGCCACTACTCTCACATCTACTAAAGATATTGTTGGTGATCCAGCTGATCGACGGAGAACCACATCAGATTTTCAGAATGGAAGGTTTCATCCTTCTCACATTACTGATCCTTTTTAGATCGATCAACCTTTCTTTTGAAAAGAAGGACACTTGCCTCCTTCAAGGGTGGGTGATGATATGCTACCTTAGCATCCTCAGTCTATTTTTGAGGGAGTTATTTCTTCCCACTGGGTTTTCCCTCTTTCCTCACTTAGTTTATTTAGATTGATTGTATGGGGTGACCTTTGGTCTCAGTCACCAGGGCCCTATTTTTTAGATTTCAGTTATTTCCTCATAGTATAGCTTGCGGGGGGTGTTGGAATATTCACACCATCATTTTTGTATTTTGCATGCCTGCATGCAAATCTGCATGCCACTGCATGCATCCAGTCATCATCATGGTTGTCTCCCCAGCACCTAGAGCTTGCTTCTAGCTCTCCAGAGCCTGTCTTCAGCCCCCAATTGGCCTCCTACCTACCCATTTCACCCTCTTTGACTCTTATGCTTGACAAGTGCTCCTTTCTCACCTACCACAGCCAGTTTGGGCGCCTTTGCTCACCTACCACCAGTTGTCACTCAGTTAGGGCACCTTATCTCACCTACCGGGAGTTATCATTCAGTTAGTGCATTGATTGAGAAGTTCTTGCACTGATTTCTTATGTTGACTGCTTGTAGCTTCTAGTTATCTAGTTCTGGAGTTCCACTTGACTATTTGACAGCCTCACGTGCCTCCCTTGGAGTCTCCATTCCCTGATTTATGCCTAGATGGTTCTGTTAGACTCAGTTAGACACACTTGACTGACTATTACCATTTATGACTGATACTATTGATTGGATGATGCCTCCATTGTTATCCAAGCTAGAATTTGAGTTAGACAGCCTCATACACCCACCTTGGAGTCTCCATTACCTGATTTATGGCTAGATGTTAGACTCAGTTGGTCACACTTGACTGACTCTTACCATTTATGATTGATACTACTGACTGGATGATGTCTCCATAGTTATTCATGCTATACTTTGAGCTCAGATGCGAATGCCCTACTTGGCTAATTCGAATCCTATATGATGCATCATCATTTATTATTGTAACACATTCTCTACATTCATTATTCATTGTATGATATTGACATTGTCCATTGTTCTGTGTTTATGAGTGATTATTGAATGCATGCTTCCTCTTCTTTGCAAATAATCTTGAGATTTAGATTGTGAGTTTGTTACAGTTGCTAGATCCCTGTAGATTATCATAGAACCTTCATGTCGAACTTGGAGGAAATTTGCACCTTCACCTCCTTAATAAAATCCATGTTATTACCGATCAAAAACATATCATCGACATACAAAATTACATATATAAAGTGATCACCAAATTTCTTATCATACACACAGTGATCAACCTTACTTCTCAGTTCTCACAAAGCCCGACTATTGGATATACAAATCAAACTTCTAGTACAACATCCTATGTGATTTCTTTAAGCCATCGAGAGACTTCTTGATCTTGCAGACAAGCTTCTTTTCCCCTTTCACTGTAAATCCCTCAGGATGCTTCATAGAAATATCTTCTTCAAGATCACCATGAATAAATGTTGTCTTTATGTCCATTTATTCTATCTTATGATCAAATGCTTCATCTAAATACATTAGTACCCTAATGGAAGTTATGTTTGCAACAAGAGAAAAAATATCACTCATTGACCCTCCATTGATTCGACTGCTTCTTTTCCTAACCTGTGATCACTTTGTGTGGAAGATAATGCAAAATCAGGGAGAAAATCAGGTGGACTATACCTTTCAGGTTTCCTTTTTGCTCGACCAGACCTCCTAACGACCTGATTTTGTTGTTCCATCTCTTCGTCATATTCAATCAACTCATCTAAATCATTATTTTCGTTGGTTATTTCAAACTCTATTTTTTCTAGTTCTTTTTCCCTTTTGACCTCTTTAATCTTGGAAGTACCTATGACTTCTCTAAATATCACATATCTACCATAAACTACCTTGCTTGTGACTTGATTCCACAACTTATACCCTAATTTCACTCCATCTTTGTACCTGATGGAGATGCATTTCTCATACTTGCCGTCAAGTTTGCTTCTTTTTTCCTTAGGTGCATGCACAAATGCATCACACCCAAAGAATTTGATATGTGCAAGAGAGCACCCCTTATTAGCCCATGCCTCATATGGAGTCTTGTCAACCAAATCCATTGACGACAACCCATTTACCAGGTAGCATGCCACATCAATTGCTTTTGCCCAAAATTGTTTTGTGATACCTGCACCACTGAGCATGCT
Source organism: Larix kaempferi (assembly GCA_027924585.1). Lineage (NCBI taxonomy): Eukaryota > Viridiplantae > Streptophyta > Pinopsida > Pinales > Pinaceae > Larix > Larix kaempferi. Next base: position 40,922,547 of record BSBM01000106.1, read on the forward strand.
TCTTGCTTTCTCTTTCAACGTTCTGTTCATTCTTTTAGAAACTATGTTATTTTGATGAATGTATGGAGTTGTGCTTTTTCGAACTATATTGTGATGTCTACAGAATTGGTCGAATGCTTTACTACAAAATTCTCCTCTGTTATCGGTTCTCAACATCTTAATCTTACTGCCAGTTTTTTTATAAGAATTTTGAACTCTTGAAACTTCTCATAAACCTAATATTTCTTCCTTAGAAAATACAACCATGTTATTATGGACAAATCATCTATGAAAGAGACATAATACTAGGATCCTCCTAGTGATGGGACTACTACTGGTCCAAACACATCACCGTGTATTAACTCCAGTATTTTCTTAGCCCTAGTGGCCCTAGATAGGAATATTACATGACTCTATTTACCATAAATACAATGTTCATAGAAGTCTACGTTTAAAGAACAATTAGGGAGACCTTTGACCATTTGTATCAAATTTTCAATTTTTTTGTCTAATTCCAACGAATTTGGAATTTGGTAACTTGTTGGACACTCTCTACTATGGAAAGTATATGAATTTTAGACCAAGCGTAGGGATGGATAACTATGTAAATTGGCTTGGGTTTCATGCCTTTAGACTAATATATTCATTATGCTTCAATTCATGGATGGAAACAAATGGTTGCCCTCAACCAGAGCTACATATATTTCTCATCTAAAGATCTTATTACATTCTATTTAGAATGTTTTAATTGTGTTCTTCTTAATCATAATGATTTGTAAAGGCACAACATTATTTTTCCATATATATCATCATAAAACCTTACAGTTCCTCCATACCCATCATCTGATCAACTTGTTATTCCCATGGAGATTTCCCCCAATCCAGTTGAAATGCAAGTTTCTTCTACATCCTCAGTTCATGTCACCTCATCTACAATCCCGATTCCTTTATCTTCAGTCTCCACTAATGTAAAACCTTCCACTTCCATACCTCAAATAAGTATGCCTATTCCTACCCCTGTTGCTTCCCAACCTGTATCTTTGGTTACAATTATGGGAGTGTCTTCATCCCCTGTTGAAGAAATTGCAGATTGTGGTGAAGATGCAGTAGTCTCACTTGGAGAATACTTTTGGAGTAAGTTAGAGAAGACAGTTGTGAAAAAAGGTTCCAAAAGAGCAAGAGAAGGGACATTGGTACAGGGCGCTGTGCCTAATCAGATTATTTGGAAGAGAGCTTCCACGGATGTCAAACAGGAAGCCTTAGAAACATATGTTGCAATGGGAGCCTTTGTTGGTGCTAACTATGACTCTGTTGCCTCACTCAATAGAGAAATTGAGAAGAAGGAAGAGGAATTACAAGACCTTACACAGAAACAGGTTCAATTGGATGAACAACATCAATCTTAGTTGCAAGGAATAAAAGACAATTATGAAGATCAGGTTCAGAAATTGCATTCTCAGAATGATGACCTTAAACAAAAACTTATAAAAGCACAAGGGCAGAATGCACAATATGTTGAGAAGTTAGCAGCCCTTGAACAACAATTGGAAGCTTCACAGTCCATTTCTATTGTTTCTTCTTTTTCAAAATTCTCTAAAGAAGAATTTAAAGAATTCACCTTGAAGATTAATGATGATTTCAGTAACTCTTTGACTGAATTTTTTCAAGGCTTGAATGAATTTCATGATCTCTTTAATTCCTTTGAGCATTTATCATGTATCCTCGGTAATTACAATCAAAGGAGAAATTATGCCACTAGAGCTTTTGAAGATGTAATTGATTGGAAAAAATACATCAAAGATAAACCTGAAGCAGTCCCTATTCTGGATAATATCAAACTCGGAAGGATAAAGATTTACTTAAAATCCTGGGAGAATGTATGTGACATAGTTGAGACTACAATTGAATAAGGGCAGCAAGTCTGTAGAAAGAGATGGTTTGCCTCTAATAACCTGCTAGGATTGTTGGAGTTTCTTGTCATGAGTAAGATTGAGACTCCTCTTCGACCTAAAATTATGATTACACAGGTCGAAGAAAAGTATCTAAATTCCAAGGAGTGCATTGAGCAACTTGAGCAGATCCAGATAGCAAAGATCAAGGAATTAATTGAATCACCCGTGGCTTTGGGAATGAAGATTAATCTCTTCTCACGAGAATGGTCAAAGGATAAGAAGAGGGAGACCGAGGATACTTGCAAGGAACAATTACAGCTTGAGGATGCAAAGTATCAAGACGTTGATGATATTTTGGATGTATTTGCCAAGTGGCAATCTGCCCTTGGCAAATCTTAAACCAATAACTTGTAATCCCTACTTTTGTGGGAGATTTGTTTCTTTGTATTTTTTTGTAATTATTATTTAAAGAGACTTAGATCTCATGAAGAAAGGGGGAGGGGGGAAAAACCCATCGAAGGAGAGAACTGGAGACACTCTATACTTGGAGATTTGTATACAATGTTTTACAATCTTTAAATAATTTCAGTTAGTTTCTATTTTTCTTTCTTTTGTTATGTGTATCAAGTTTCCTTGATTCGTTTTGGTTTTTCATACATACATCTAATAACTCTGTTTTGTATTGTTAAATCATAAAACATATAAATCTGTGTGCTTGATTTATCATCATATGATTTGTATGCAGGTTATGCATCAATGAATTTCTTTACTTGATTCATATTGTTTCATATTCTGGAATTTTAACAGTCATTATCATCATAAGTTAATTTGTTAATTAGCTTATCATTAACAGGTCAGTCACATTGTTTTAATCCTTTGAATAAAATAAACTAGTTTTCACTATTTTGTTTTGTTTAAAACTGGTAATGTTAAATATGATCCATATGTTTATTGGTTAGTATGACACTTACCTAATCTTTCAGATCTGATTGTTCTTAATCTATAATCACATTTTTCAGGTTTATTTTATTTTAAGTAGATCAACTTAAGTTTACTTTACTTGTCTTCTTTCTGTTTAGATTTCTTTTTATTTCTCACAAAAAGGTTTTAGATATTCCTTTGTAGGAAGAAAGATCCATTTTGGATTACCCACATAGTGCTAACAGAGGCCTGATATCCGTCAGGGTTAGCTATACCAAACAGTCTAAGGATAGAATAATTTTTGTGTAGGGTTATTTGAAGCCTTTTAGATTGGGCTTTCTCTTTTGCGTTGTTGCCTCGAACACTTCCAACACACCCGAGGCCTCAACAGGCTCAGAGATGTTCTCGTTGTTAGATGGATTTTCAAGATATAATCAAGTGTTAGTGGTCGAAAAGGACCGAATCAAGACTACCTTTCGCACAAAATAGGGAACATTTGCATATAGAAGAATGCCTTTTGGTCTTAGGAATGTTGGAGCCACATTTCAAAGGGCCATGGATATCGCATTCTGAGGTTTGGTTGGCCCCATAGTGTTGTTATTTATTTGGAAGATGTTACGGTCTTCTCTAGGAAAAGAGAAGATCACGCTTTTCATTTAAAACATATTTTTGAACGTTGTACACTACTACATATGGGTTGATTGTTCTGCGAAAATTTTCCACATTTTCAACATTCATGGGTTAAAAGATTGATTTTTTAAATTTTTTTTTCAAGGCAGAAAAACCGTGGCAATATACACGATTTTTAAAGTTCCACGAGCATTCGTCCCTATATAGACAAAATGTCTAGATTTCATTTTTCGTGGAAACAGGGACGAATGTCGAGCTATATAAACTATACCGATGTAAGCACCATAACAAATTTCTCATTCATTTATTCACGAATTATTTGTTAAGGAACGAAAACCCTCATTCATGAATTATTTCTCTATGAATGAAAAACCCACACAAATTTCTCACTATGCTTCAATTCTGTGTATAAAAACATCAGTCTTCTCGTTGATTGAAGAAGTTCAGTGGAGGTTACCAGCCTGGGGAGGAAGGGAGCATTCATCCCAAAGGGAACACTTTGGTTTTTGCTGCTCGCAGTTGTTCATCTGCTTGAGAAAGGGGGGGCGACTCCATTAGTTGCTGAGTATTCATCAAGGAAAAAGTCATTGCTATTTTTCTTGCTGTGGGTGTGTGGAAGAGGGGTGCACTAGTGCCTCGGGGAAACGCATTCTCACAAGATATCAACTATATAAATTCATCCTCCTCTATATTGAGTTGCGCAAGGGGTCGAGTTTGGCTGTTGGACGTGGTTCTTTGTGACTATCTATTTGCTGTATTTTTCCTCTATCAAATCGAGGGCCAAAGAGGGAGGAATCTCACATACAAGGGAGCTTCTACTATGGGTATTCTACTGGATTGTCAGAGGTCATATTATTCATGCATTTTGCCTCTTGTCTGAGTACACATTACTGTTGTTATAGAGTGGTAAATCACAGTCACCTACATGCTTTACTCTTCCTTGTATACAAACAGAGTTACCATGGTTGCCATATAAATTTGTGAGTCGTTATATCAATTAGTGGACTGTAATAGACTGTTGTGGCAGCTGGTAAAAGATTCCATATATTTCCATTTTCATTTGTGAATGGTTTCATGGTGATTGCTGTAATAAATGATGATTTTATGGTGTGTCTTCAAGTATTGAGTGCTTTATGAAGAAAATCTAGAGTATAGTAGTCAAATTCTTCCAAAAAAACTGTCAAACCAAATTTGGGATTGTCACAGTAGATTCTGAGTTAGGTTGACAAGCGTTTGACGAAATTCCTAAGCTAGAAGTACATACACAGTTCACTAAAACCCAATCCAGATCGAGAAAGGAACCTAACAGTGGTAACAGAACACCTTCATTAAACTGTTTGATGAAGTTCAAAAACCAAAAATACATATTAGTTAACTCAGATTTCAACCAAGATCCAGTTAGGGACATTACAATTCACCATAGTTTCCTTTTACTTCTGCAACAATGACCCTTGATATGTGTAGGTTCTCATTAGCACACCCAATGACACTCCAAATAATAGTTTGCTTTACAAGTTTGATCAACTTTGCGCATCCACAAGCATAGTTCACAGGCTTCTTCTAAAAGAGTCTCATCCTTCTCACGGGGGACATTTTGGTGTCAATATGACAGTATAACATCTTCATTCCTATTTTCACTGGCCATTTTTGCAGAAGCATGTTGATGAATTAATTTGCAATTGTCCACTTTGCAGCAAATCCCAGACTTCTGTTACCGGACAATCCACTCGACCGAAGGCGAGCCGGATCTCCCTAGCTCAATGCGAGTCTAGAACAAATAGAACAGACTACAAACACATTTCCTAGATCTACTTAAGGATCAAGTACTAAATGTCTTACCTCTTTGATTTCGCTATCCTTTCTCCTGAATGTTGCTCCACGTCCCACGGTCGTCAGATCCAAGCTGCAAGACCTGTTAAGACACAAAAAAGAGAAACAAGTAAAGAGCATCTATACAATAAGATATCTATGTAAATAGTTAAGCAGGTAAACAACACAACATCATCACACATCAAGAACAATATTGGTGGAAAGCATTTGTATTACTGCAAATAGAGGAGTACATGATAGATATATAGAACCACAACCAATGACTTAACGTAGCAGCCCTTCTCCGCACAAGCCAATTGCCAAGCCCTTCCATGGAAGCATGAATTCTCCAAGAGGTGAGTGAGGGTGTCTAAGAGAGATTTCACCAGCATGTAGATACCATAGTCTTCCTCCCTTTGGTATGGGAGTGAGCCTCGTATATATAGGACTAAGTGGATGAGATTATGGATAGGATAGGTTGATAGATGGTAGGAGAGAGATAGGGGATCTTCCCAATGAGTTAGGGGTCGAGTACCAACTCTCTAAGAGATCAGGGATAAGCCCCCAAATGAGAAAGCTTCGAGAAAGATCTCGAAATGGCTATTTTTTCCCATTAACAGACCTCATCGCACCTTGCTATGGAGCAACCTGCGACGACCTCTCAAAAGGTTGTACAAACTGAGTACAAATCCTCTCAAATTAATACTTGGTCCATATGACTTCAAGGATGTATACACAATGGTCAAGATGATGACATTATCACAACGATCATGATGACAACACTTGGTCAAAATGATGGTACTTGCAATGGTCATGATGACGACACTAGGTCATGACGACGACACTTGCAACACTTGCGACACTTGCACAAGGGTGACGACATTTTGGTGTAATAGAATGCCCCCCAAAGCATGATGTTGATGGAATGAGACAGGTGAAATGCTTTGATAGAAAAAATGGCAAAAGACTTGTCGGATGAAGGACACTACTGCAGTACAACTGACTCTGAACTAACAATCTCATATGTAGTACAACATGGCTGCCAACCAATACATTGTAGATCCATGGGAGTAATGACCGACTAAACACAATCATGGCTACTAAACACAAGTGTAGATCCATGATGAGATGATAACACAGCCACGACCAATAAAAAAGTGGATCCATGTAATATGACTCAATACAAACTCCATCGCAACCTGGGTAAAACATGACTCGCCGGGGTCTTCAAGTTGAACCCGCAATGATACAAATCTATCCATGTGATTACAAATGTCTTGATGTCGAACATGGTAGAAACCACTTGATTACCGGTCATTGATGCAAACCGTTAACAAGTGCGAGGGAGATCACCATTAATGTCAATGATTCCCAAGGTATCACAGTACATATCATCAAGCGTGAATAAATGAGTTGAAGTCGAATGCAAGATGAAATATTTCAATCAAGAGTCAATGATGTAAACTCATGATGAAAGCGAGGTGACCTGCCATTGAGGCATGCAGGACCAAGGTACTTGACTGGTTTCTAGATTCAATCCTTGGATGACGAGTTGAAGTTGACAAGGATGAATCCGTCGAAGGAGGTCCATATCCCCCATCAATCGACACGAAACACAACAAAAATGTGTAGAGTGGATCGGATGGTACAATAACATGTGAGACTGACTCAAAGTAACAACGGCATGACAACGCGTGTACTGTCTGAAAATGATGAGTGATGAATGTGTTCTTGAACATGGGCATGGCATGACTTGGCAGTATTGACATGAGAATGACGCAAACTTCTAATGCAACTGATAGTGGAAGCTTTCTCCGAATGACTCAGAGGAGTAACAGGACTCAGAAAGTAAGCGAGGACTCATAGACAAACAGATGACCCAAGTACTATATGCAAATGTAGATGAGTGCCATGTTCAAGAACGACTATATACTGCCACTAAGGTATGTAACAAAAACACTTTCCTTTTTCCCCATCATGAATGATGAGTGCCTCACTTGTTTTTTAACGAGCTTGATGAGGGTAACCAGATGCTCGGTATAGCTCATCTCATAGATGAGTCCAATCCCAAATGTTTCACGAACCTAGGAAAGGAGGGGTTCATCCCATAATGGGCCCTTCAATGTTTAAAATTTAACGAGTCCAAAGAAGGAAAACTCGGCGTCATTTCATGTTTAGAGAGTCTGAAAAGAACTAAAGGAGACTCCAACGGTCCTTTTTCATAAAGTTAGCCTCATCTCCCGAAAAAGGGTAAAACAACGCGGGAGAGGACTCTTCCAGCCATGGTTGGTTGGAGTATTCATTTTTCGTAAATAGTGCTTCCTGGTCCGAAAAAGGGGTAAACTATCACCAGAAAGACGATCATTCAAACGCTTTTACAAGCGTGAAAGCATCAAGTTCGCTTGGAAATCTTTTCCTATTTAGGGAGTCTGAAAAGAGCTTAAAAAGGACTCCATGAACAACTTTGTCATGTTTGATGACCGAGTACGACAAAGGAAAAGTAAACTCGGCACAGTTCCTTTTCCGTAAATAGTCTAGCGAGGCCGGATAAAGTGATAAACCTATACTCGTTAGACACACCTTTTTAACTCAAATTTTTAACGAGCATGAGAATGGTATCAAAAGCACTCAAAATATTTTTCATGTTTGAACCAGAGCACAAAAAAGTAAAAACTAAGCTCAAGCCACTTTTCATGTTTCAACTAGAGCACGAAAGAGGTGAAAAGTAAGCTCAAATGCTATCTTATTGTTTTTAACGAGCTCGAAGATAGGTTGGAAGAATGCTCATGATGTTTGCTTCATTTTTTAACGAGCTTGTAACAGAAAAAATGAACTATGCTCGGGATAATTTTCATGGTTTAATGAGCTCGAAACCTAAAATAGGAAAGTATGCTCGAAAATGTTCCCAATGGTGAACTTTTCTCCAACATGGCATCCAGAGGTTGGTGTGTGCCCCCAGCATGATTGCTGGAAGTAAGTGACTTAGCTCCAACGTGGTGTGGAGAGGCAATCGAGTTGACTTCAACGTAACTTCCAGAGGTTGAAGACATGCCCCCAAGCTTCATTTCATCCGCCTAAGGCATAGGCGGGTGAAAAGAAGGTTTAGGTACTAAGTCTACAAGGAGACTCGACTCAAAGGGAAATTATATGTTTCATTTTTTAACGAGCTTGACACAGGAATAGAACTCTGCTCAAAAGACTTGTTTCATTTTTTAAAGAGCTTTAAGCCAAAGGTAAACTCTGCTCACGGTTAAGGCCCATTGACAGGTTCCTTCCCAACATGATGCCCAGAGGTTGGAAAATGCCCCCAACATGATTGTTAGCGAATTAACATGGTGGTGATCCTTCAACATGATTGCTGATGGTACGACATGCTGTATGACCCCCAAGCTTCATTTCGTCTAAAAATGATGCTCGCTAACCCAACTACCAACCTGGATACTAATATGAAAATGTTCACCAAGGGGGGGGGAAACGAGAATCATATGAAATGAAGGTTCAAGTTCTAACTCTAGCGAGAGACTCGAACTGATGGGAGGGATATCTATTTCATTTTTACACAAGCTTGAAATAGACAATAACTATGCTTGAAGGGGGCCATCTTATTTTTTAAATAGCTTGAAATGGAATAAAACTATGCTCGAGGAGGCCCATCTTATTTTTTAATGAGCTTGAAAGACGATCCCCAGCGGAGTCGCCAGATTTGTTACCGGACAATCCACTCGACCAGAGGCGAGCCAGATATCCCTAGCTCAATGCGAGTCTAGAACAAATAGAACAAACTACAAACACATTTCCTAGATCTACTTAAGGATCAAGTACTAGATGTCTTACCTATTTGATTTCGCTATCCTTTCTCCTGAATGTTTCGCCACGTCCCACGGTCATCAAATCCAAGCTGCAAGACCTGTTAAGACACAGAAAAGAGAAACGAGTAAAGAGCATCTATACAATAAGAGATCTATGTAAACAGTTAAGCAGGTAAACAACACAACATCATCACACATCAAGAACGATATTGGTGGAAAGCATTTGTATTACTGCAAATAGAGGAGTACATGATAGAGATATAGAACCACAACCAATGACTTAACGTAGCAACCCTTCTCCGCACAAGCCAATTTCCAAGCCCTTCCAAAGAAGCATGAATTCTCCAAGTGGTGAGTGAGGGTGTCTAAGAGAGATTTCACCAGTATGTAGATACCATAGTCTTCCTCCCTTTGGTATGGGAGTGAGCCTCGTATATATAGGACTAAGTGGATTAGATTATGGATAGGATAGGTTGAGAGATGGTAGGAGAGAGATAGGGGATCTTCCCAATGAGTTAGGGGTCGAGTACCAAATCTCCAAGAGATCAGGGATAAGCCCCCAAATGAGCAAGATTCGAGAAAGATCTTGAAATGGCTATTTTTGCTCATTAACAAACCTCGTCACACCTTGCTATGGAGCAACCTGCGACGTCGCATGTTGCTAGTGTGCAACCTGCGACGACCTCTCAAAAGGTTGTACAAACTGAGTACAAATCCTCTCAAATGAATACTTGGTACATATGACTTCAGGGATGTATACACAATGGTCAAGATGATGACATTATCACAACGGTCATGATGACAACACTTGGTCATAATGACGGTACTTGCAACGGTCATGATGACGACACTAGGTCATGACAACGACACTTGCAACACTTGCGACACTTGTGACACTTGCACAAGGGTGACGACATTTTGGTGTAACACTTCTAATTAGAAATTCAGCTTGTATCAACCACTTCATGTTCCCTCTTGGTCACAGGAGTTTATCTCCATGGATTTCATTGACGGATTTCCATCACTCAGTCAAACCATGATTGCATTTTTGTTGTAGTTCGATATATTTTTTAAATGACCATTTTCATTCCCTATAATATGACATTAAATGCAGATGCCCCTACAGATTTATTCATGTGGCATGTTGGGACACACTTTGGCCTCCCACTCACCATTGGTTTAGATTGCTGCTCTTGATTTATGTTTTTTTGGCGACTTTTGTGGATAATTTTTTGTTGTTAATTGCATCCACTTCATTCCATCCACAAGGCAATGCTCACACTAAGGTAGTTTACAGCAGAATTACAAATATCATGTCAGTGAATATATCACCGAGGGTCCAGAAACAACGTGTTGGATTTATTGGGGAAAATGTTGGCAAACATTGGCAATATATTAGCAGATTTTTTTTTGCAAGTTTTTCATATTAAACTGATAAAGATATACATATGTGTATGGTCATGGAAGGCCTGGGAAACCAACAAAGTAAACCCACCCAGGCCTGATAAGAAAGCACCATAATTCTGCCCATCCAGGGCTTTCAAAGAGTTCACAAAAGCTGAGAATGTCCATAGGAGTACATGCCAACCAAGCTAAGAAACTGGAAAAGACTGAAAGCTGTTGCAGAGAACCAAAAAATAAACTAGGTATCATAATAGTCAGTTTAAACCCGAAGGAGTGCCATCCATCTGCAGCAGTGAAGAAGCATCCGACGACAGAGGGTCATTTTACATGCCGGTGTAGTGGGGGTGGGTCCAAGCAGGCATCCTGTAGGGCGACATTGTCTGCTTGTCTGCAGGCATCTTGTAGGGCGACATTTCCACTGACACAGTCATTTCTCAATTCAAGTACGTTGTCAATAGTCATATTAACGTTGTCAAGTCTATCAGGCTCTGGATGTTACTTCTTGGAATTGTTCCTTCAACTTACAACCTCTATCCAAAAATGTGTTGATTCTTTCTCCCTTTAAATTAATGTTGTAGTTAATGGCAAAGCAATATCTATATTTTAATTTATTTACTGTCCCATTAGTTATGATTCTTCTGGTAGCCATATGCTAGAGACAAAAGTGATGGCTAGGTAAACCATTGAAGCTAAGCCTTGTTTTGAGATTGTCTCCATGATAAATGTACTCACAGGTGTAGTTTTGTTTTAATAGCCTGGACCACGTGATGCACCCGTGCAATGTTTCTGGATTTTCTATGTTTACTATTTGAAGCAAATATTAATTACAATTGTCACATGGATAAACTTCTACCTTATCTGTGTCCTGGTTAGAGAGAGGCCATGGTTGTTGGTGGATCTTTAGTCATTTGTTCTTCATTCATCAGGACTTTTAGTCCCATAGATGATAAGGTTGATCACTTCTCATATCCAGCTTGTTTAATTTCATAGCTTCCTTATCGGTCATCATTCTGGAGGTTTTAGCATTTTGATGGAGCTTGAAGAGTTTCTATAGCTTCTGTTCCTATCCATTTTTTTGAATCTTTTGGAGAAACCCTTTTTTGTTCTTCCTGTTATTTCTATTTACCTTATCCAACATTTTGTTTCCTATCCAGCCACTGTACCAGTTATTTATGAGACTAGTTTGTTTTCCTTATATATTGTAGATCATATACAATGATGTTACCATTAGAACAATGAGCCTTCATAAGTTCATACCTATTTTAGCAAGTGGTTTTATGTGTTTCAACAATACTTTTGACTGCTTATGGTATTGGTACTAGACTTGTTTGGGAAACTTATGCGAGGTATTCTTGCAGTTGATTATAACCTGTCATCCCTATGTGATCATTTTACATACTTGGAGTTTAACTTGTAAGTAATTTTTTCTAACTGAGCCATAGTTATTCTATGTTGTAGTTCATTGGTTACTTGGCATTCCAGATCAATATTTGCTACCTAGATACAAAATTTAATTAATGTCTAACCATAACCACAAAAATGGATCAATTAGACCATAAGAGTCCATCCAGTGTAGGTACAAACTAGGAATGCGAAAGGAATTCCTAGATCAAAATGAGGCCTAGGCCTGTTCTGGAAACTCAGGCCATAGTTCTTTCAATCCACTATCAACTATCAGCATTTGTGCTTTGGGTTTTATGCTTCGAGCCTAAGCAATGCCTTGTGAGTTACTTTTTTTTAAATTCTTTCTGTTGGAAGGGCTTCAAGAAACATGTCCCAAGGGGCCGTGTCACAAATAATAGACTTCCTTCAACTTAAAATCCATATTTGATGGGTATCTATACTGCTAAAGTTTCCTGGAACTTGCATTTTGTCTCATTCCTTTTAAATTCATGCACTTTGTCTCTCTGGGGTAGACCATAGTAGGAATCGAAATCTGGTCGATGGTTTGAACTTTGACCCTCTGTCAACATCATCAGTGAACCTGTTCTCTGTTGATGCAGTTTCTTTATAACACTTTTATTTGTTTTGGATGCCTAATGGTGCAGAAGATGTGTGTATGTGTGCAATTGGGTGTTTGAACATTGAAGTTTGTATTTGACATTTGTAAGTGCCTACATTGCTCTTATTTTTTTATAGTGGCAGAGGGTCAGCTATATTTATACAAGAGTCAGTACCAATGAGTATGACGATTCCAACTATGCAAAATTGACTCCATAGCAGTATTAGACTTTATCCTACATACTAGACATTCATAAAAAAAACATACATAGAAATCTATATAAACCAGAACCCATTAAAAATTCTTTGGAGGTGGTCCTTGTACTGGTGGGATGTCACAAATAGGACTGCTTCTACTCAACATCTTCATTTATTTGACTTTTGTCTTGTAGTTCTTCCGAGCTACATACTATCCTTCTTTGGCAAGAAAATATAAAAGGAAATTCTCCTCCCCAGGATTGTATTCAATGTTGAAATCATATCCTTCTAACCAGAGGATCCATGTCAACAACTCAGTATTGAAATCATATCTTTGCAGGTAGTGGTTCATGGATACCTTACTAGCATGAGTGTTTCATTGAGAGCTTTGTAATTTATCACCATTGTAGGTTTGCCATGTTTTTGCTCATAATGCTTATTCACATAAAAATCTAGACATGCCCAAGGAATTCAACTTGGCTTTATCAACTTTCTCTCCAATATTTTTTCTATCCCTTGCTTGCAATAATCCATTTCTGTGGGGGACATAGAGATAGCATCAATTTTTTTAGGACTTCCAATATAACATTCTTCAAAGTATTGCTCCCTTTTCCAAAGGAAATTAGAACTTAGAAGTACAATCCTTAATGATTTTATCTTTGGTGTCTTGAAGTACTTTTTGGTCGTGTTTTGTTGCATGTCTGGAAATATTATTGATCTTGATAGGATTTTCTACATATTTTTCAACAACATATTTAATATTACTAGGTACATGGCATTCATAAGTGTTTTTGCTAGGGATTGTAATTGCTTGGCCACTTACATGAAAGGTGATGCTATCTTTGCCTATCAAGTAAGGAAAATGATAACGCTCTGTCTTTCATTCCTGTAGCTGCTCATTTTATTAGCGTTTGTCTTTTATTTCTGTACGTGGCCCCTTTCTTTATTATATCTCCCTTTATTAGTAAACATATCATTAAAACGTTTCTCTACTTATACAGCCTCACCCTTGTTAGTAATTATAATTCTGTTTGATTTTATCCATGTAGCATATCTCTATTTTTAATAAATAATACTTCATCATTTTTTATATAACGTTGTCTATGTTCCCCTTTTTATTCATGTAACTTATCATCCTTTTAACTGCAGGTCTTTTAACATTTTTTACTAACTTTGCAGGTACATTTTTTCATGTGTGACCATCACAGGGAGAACCAAGACCATAGTTAGATGGCCAAAGCACCAAGGAGCAGATTAATACCATGTGATAAACTTATTGACACGTGTACAGCCTCTGGAGTGCATTTCCAAACAGCGTCACAAATATCTGTGTTTAATTTTTTCTCAACTTGGCGGACATACATTTTGCAAGTGTGAACTTCAAAGGAAAATCTGAGCCTATGGGAAGGTACCCAGTTCATCAGAGAACGATACTATACTATCCGATTAATTTTATCACCTCATGAACACCTCCTTGCGGGTATTTCCAAATGCCTCATCAACCATGTGATTTTGACACTTAGTTAAATTTTTGTATTCATATGTACAACAACTTTGTCTTCACTTTGGCAATTTGATTTCTTCTTCATGTGATCACTACAGAGAGACCTACAAGCATGACTGGATAGATACTTCAACAAGAAACAAGCCCATGTCAGCTGAGGAGCCTGTTGACACATACACAACTTCGGGCATTTTCCTGAAGTAGTGCAAATCTGACTGGGAAGCACTTTTGACAATTTAATATTTACTTCCTCGGCTTCTTCCAAGACAAACTGGAGACATGGTTAGATAGACCAAATACCATGCTATAGTTTGATAATATTGTGCGGGAATTTTCTTCCACATACAATTTATGGCGGGCATTTAAAAATGGCTTTTGATCACTGTTTTTCAACACTAAGACAGTTTTGACAAACTCTGGTTTTTTACTGTGCCGGGAGGCGTTTTGGCAAGCTGATATCTTTTTCCTCAAGGACTCTTTGAGATATATTAAGCCATGTATGGGTGAAACATAAAACATACTAGATCCCCATGTCTTCAAAACAATGTAATATTTCTCCTACAGGAAATGGCGGGCATTTTCCTGGAGCCATTTTTTCTTATTTTCATACAAAAAGGCAGTAAAACTGGTTTTAACCCTGTTTTGGAAATTATGTATTTTTCTCCTCACACATTTTTAAAACAATCTGAAACTATGGTCATGTAAAATTATCATCCAGATTCAACATGATTCTTTCATTTTATTTTTATCACCTTCCTAGAGAAAATGGAAGGCATTTCCCTTAGGCACTTTATGCAGGTTTTTGCCAATATAAAAATAGTGCAAAACAGCCTGAAACCCTATTTTTGCAGGCCTATAACTTTTTCTTCAGACATGATCAATGAAACCTGAGACCATGGTTAGGTATAAAACTAAAAATAATTCAGTATGACCATGAGGTGCGGGCATTTGCAATTTCTAAAAATTATGGCGGGCATTTCCATAAGGCAGTTTTTACTAAATTTCATGTTCTTAGTCATTTTCCAGTTTTGCACAAAATTGTCATAACTTACCAGAATGATGCCAAATTGCAACCATGACTTCCTGATGACTCTAGGACACCATAATGAGTATTTCAATCCTCATCACACATGCCACATCATCACATATGCCATGTCATCAGTTCCTTTGACTTCTTTTGACTTTACTGAGTTTGCCTTGCCATAATGTCTTGGTTACTCCTTTGTCATCACTGAACTCTTCTTGACATCAAAGACAACTCTTGCCAACCTATATTGCTAACAAGATTCCACTCTTGGATTACAATTCTCAATATGTCTTGCAGAAACAAAAGCAAATATAAATAAATGATTTTTTTCTAAATTCTCCATACTCATCTACAATGCAAGAACAATATTAGATGTTGATGGAGTAAATATAAAATGGGTCCCACAAGGATGAAAGAATCTACAAGGTGGTAGATTAAGCTTGGTGAAAGAGTACAACAAGGGATGATAACATGTTGATTGTAGCCAGAGAATTTTTCCCTGCTTGGGTCTCATCTGTGTTATTTTGAGCCTGCTGGAGGCACCTTTCTTGAGAATTTATGGTAGAAATTTAGATCTGTATGCATGGAGGTTCGTATGTGGTAACTAGGGATCCCTACTTGGGGCTATTCCATGCACTCTAATCATGTTTTCTTCTGCACATATGGATGAGGATCACACCACCCATTATTAGAATGCTTTGGGATTTGAGATGTCATGAGTAGGTGCCCTTTTTTTACATTGTTTATATACATAAGAGACTATGCATGTTTTTTTACATTTTTTATAGACATAAGAGGCAGGTGCTAAGAAACTATGCTACTTAGCCCACTTGTTTAGTAAAAGATTCGCCATACTTTAAAAAGTTTTATAATTTAATGAAAGTTTTAGAATTTAGAAGTTACAAAGTTTCAAGGTCTAATTCTTTGAAGGGTGCTAGCTCAATGGAAGAGCACCTTCTTTACAAGAAGGAGGTTGGTGGTTCGATTCCACTGTGCCCTAATATTAATAGTTTCCATGCAGATGCTGAACCTGCCACAAAATTTAGTGAAGCGATTCGTGGATATTGCGACGAACGTTCGTGGAGATATAGAAAATGTTTCCACGCAGATGCTAAACCTGCGACGAACGTTCGTCGCTATTCGCAACAAACCTCTTCGATAAGTTCGTCTCTATAGACACGAACGTTCGTGGGAGGTTTAGCATCTGCGTGGAAACATATAGAAGACGTTCGTCGATATAGCGACGAATATTCGTGGTAGATTTCAAATTCCGTAGATTTGAGAACTGTAGTATAGGTGACACGTGTCCACTATGAAGTGTTGCTATTGCCACGATGGGGAATCTTCGTCCCTATATCCACGAAAATTTTTCCATGAAAAAATGAAACCCGAATCGTGGAAACGGGGACAATAAATCATGTCAACAGGGATGAAAAATCGTGGCAAATTTGACCATATGTACTAGTGGTAGGAAATATGGTATATCATTGAACCCCAAGAAAAGTATATTTTTTGTCTTAGAAGGAAATTTATTGGGACACATCATCTCTAGAAAGGGAATTTCTATAGACCCGGATAAAATTCAAGCTATAATCCAGATTCCCAAGACCCATAATAAAAAGGAAATGCAATCATTCATGGGCACAATAAATTTTGTTCGAAGGTTTGTGCCAGATTTAGCACAAATTGTAAAACCTTTGCAACAAATGGTGAAGCAAAGTGTACAGTTCAAATGGACTGAGATCGAAAAGAACGCGTTCAAAGACATAAAAAATCGCATTGCTCATGCACCTTCATTAAGCAGTCCAGATTTTGAAAAATATTTCATTATATATACTTTTGCTTCAGATCATTTTCTTGCGGTAGTGCTCACATACAAATGGGAGCAGGGAGACAAATATCCAATATATTTTATGAGCACTGGATTACAGGGAGTTGAACTCAATTATCCAGATGTAGAAAAACAAGCATAGGCAGTATTTAAAGCAGTGAAGCAGTTCAAACCCTATATTCTAAAGAATAGAACCAAGGTTTTAATACCTCATCCGGTTGTCAAATCTTTATTTGTACAAAATGAATTGGGAGAGAGATGTGGGAATTGGGTGACCGCATTACAAGAATACGACCTGGAATTTAAGCTCGCAAATATTTTCAAAGGTCAAGGATTGTGCAAGTTACTGACGGAAAATTCCAATCATGGCTAGGAAAACGAATCTGAAATGAATTTTCTTGAGACATGTTTCGATCACTCCTGATTCGTGGTATAGAGATTTAATACATTATCTTCAGCATGTGTATATGCTAGAACATTGGAATCCTAATCAAAGAAGAGCTATCAGATTAAAATCAGCTTCATATCACATAATTGATAGAGTGCTTTTCAGAAAAAAAAAAAAAATTATGATGGAGTATTTATCAGATGTCTAGAAAAGGTGGTTAAAGAATTACATGATGGTCATGCAGGAGGACATTATTCTAGGGATACCACTGCTCATAAAATATTGAGAGTCATATATTACTAGCCCATTGTTTTCAAGGATGCACATGCTTACGCACGAAAATGTGATATATGTCAAAGAAGTGCCAGTAAACTATCTAAATCAGCAGTACCACTACAGTTGGTCATCATTTCAAAACAATTCGAACAATGGGGTTTAGACATTATCGAAGAAATCAATCCAAACTCTTCATTACAACATTGCTATATTCTTACTACCACGAATTATTTTACGCGGTGGACTGAAGCTGTCCCTTTGCACAAAGTCAATGAAAATGCGGTCATCAAAGTTTTACAAGATGACATCATAACCAGGTTTGGGGTTTCAATTTCTTTAGTTTTTTATAATGCTTCTTATTTTTCCTCTTTCAAGATGAGTGAGTTGGCTATCGAAAAAGGGATTAAATTGCATTACTCATCTAATTATTATCCACAAGGGAATGGGTTGGCGGAATCCACAAATACGAATTTAATAAGAATATTAAAGAAAATTGTTATTGAAAATCACAGAAATTGGCACGTAGATCTTCCCAATGCTTTATGGGAAGATAGGGTCACTCCAAAGAATTCTCTAGTGGTTTCTCCTTACACATTAGTTTATGGGAAATAGATTATTCTTCCTCTGAACATACTACTCCCTTCCTTGCAATTAGCTCAGGCATCCTGAGGGCCAAATAGTGAAATTATGCAGTTACGAATTAATACCCTTCTAAAACTTGAAGAAGAAAGGAAAAAGGCCAGGGATAAGTTCAACTGTCACCAAGATATTGTAAAAAAATGGTTTGATAATCAGAAGTCTAGAAAGAAAATTTTTGAGGTAGGAGCGCTGGTTCTAAAGTGGGATCACCCACACGAAGAAAAGGGTAATCATACCAAGTTTCAACATTTATGGCTTTGCCCTTATCAAGTTATTGAAAAGCTTGTCCCAAGAACTTATAAGTTACAAGAATTGCAAGGGGAGAAGGATAATCTTCCCGTCAACGACCTAGCACTCAAGCAGTGCTTTTCTTAGGAGTAGGAAAACCTTTGTACATAATTATTTGTGTTTGCTTTCCTCTTTTCTTTTGTTTTCTTTGCATGAGTTTGCATTTCAGTGTTGTCATTGTTTTACTTATTGGATTTTGTTTCAAATAAAACCTAGCTCAACTTTCAGAGTGATAAGCAAGAAAAAAAAAATCTGATATAAAATTATTTTCATGCAAGAATTCTGGATCATGAAAAGGTTAGAATTTGCTTTGAAACAAAAGGAGGTTTCTTTTTGTAAATTTATAAAGCTAATGATTCAATTGTTACTGTATTTTAAAAGGAGAAATATGTTTCTTAGTTCATTCTGTATTCAAACTTAGTAAACCCTATACAATAGCCAGGATTTAAGTATTCTAAACTACTGTCTCTGGGCTCCACTCACTCACATATAAATAACCTTCTTAGGTGGCCTACTGTAGTTGACCCATGGAAAGGAAAAGAGACTTGCAGATGTGTGTAAATTTAAATGATCCTATTCTACAAGAAATCATAGCCAAAAGGCACATAAATGGAGTCAAAGTTCTCTAAAAGATCCAATATCCATCAAAGAAATTTTGGGTGTTGGAAAGTTAAGAAAGCCGATCGAGAAGATACGCTTGATGATACTTCAACAGGTTCTTCTCCGTCTGTGAGTATGATAAGACAAATAAATTTTCATTACTCACACAAGGACATTATGGATGGAAGAACCTAGGACAAACATTTGAATACTAAAGAAAACTACTTATGAAAAGACTCGAACGTCAAAGTACATTAAAAAACATGAAAATAAATGCTAGTAGCATAGGAATGAGGAGCACACGAATGCATCTGCTTGATATTGTTACAATCCCATGGTGTCATATTCAGTGGCGGCCAAAAGACATGACAAGTAATGAACTTCATTCTATGGCCTCAAGAGGGTGATTGGGAAATCTTATCTAGGATGTCCTTTTCCTGAAATAAATGATCATTATGATTTAAGAAGTTCTTTTCCCCAACTGAAATACAATATTTTAAATCATTAACAGAATTATTAAATGCGTGACTTTACAATTATAAATGATAAATGTGTAGGAACAATTTTGTCCTAAATAATAATTTTTGTTCAGAGATCTGTGTTCACCAGCCAGTCGCCGCCAATTGTTGCATCTGCAACCTAATCCCCAATTTTTTTGTAAAATTATAGGGCCCCTCCTTTAATTTTTATTTACTAGAGTCTCTTTGTATCATCTTTCTTTGCTTGTAATTTTTTCTTGACACTTAGAAAAAAATTTAAGTCAGAATTGGTTTTTAAGTTTCTTGCATCAGAGCAAAATTGGGTTTTACACTGAAACAGTCGGAAGACATGTTGGTTTTATGCCGAAACAATCAGAAGACATGTTGGTTTTGCGCCGAAATGGTCAGAAAAACAAGGTTTGACTCTAATCAGAGCAAAATTAGTTAGTGCGCTGAAACAAATTGGAACAAGTTTTGATTTTTTTACCGAAATTGCCAAACAATTTTTTAGTCGAAAGAATTTTTTATTTTGTCTCCGAAGTAGTCGAAAGAAAACATTTTTCTCTACGATCGAAGAAAAACTGAGTTTGACTTCGAAACGGTCGGAGAAAAACTAGATTTGACTCCGAAACGGTCGGAGCAAAATATTGTTTTTAACCGATGTGTGGTCACTTGATCATTTGTTGATATGTAAGATTGCTCGAAAGAGGTCTTTGATTGTGAGTTTTAAAAGTTGTCCAGTGTCAAAATTCATCTTTGATCCAAAGTGGTCCGGAGCTTAAGGAATTTATTTTTTAAACAATCGATGTAAAACCCAGTTTTGGCCCGAAATAGATCAGTGCCATACTCAGTTTTACCCCGAAACAGTCCGAAGTGAATTTATTTTTTGGGACAAAACAACCCGGTGGCAAAAGTTATTCGTTTCGAGATTGATAGCTCAGGAGTCAAACTTGATTCCCATCTGAAACAGGACCGACGTCAAACTTGATTCCCATCCGAAACAGCTTTGACGTCAAACTTGATTCCCATCTGAAACAACTTCGGTGTTAAAATATTATTTGATCTGAAACAGTCTTTGATACTTCAACGTCAAACTTGGTTCCCATCTGAACTTGACTTTTGAGACTCGTTTGCACGAATACCAACACACATTTATTACTAGGGTTTTCTTTGTTATTTATAAAGGGATTTCAATGGCTTTTTGTAAAAAATTGCAACGTTGTTTGGATAATTTGGAGTGAATCCCTGTCCAAGAGATTGATAACCTCGTTTGAGCACATCATCTACATTGTTTGCACACCGCCAAGTAGGCATCTCATGGCCATTAGACTTGTTACACATGTTTAAAAAATATGGCATTCTTTAAGTATAAAATGCGAGTTTAGTTTTTTGTCTTCGCGCCCATGTTTGCGTTTTTCTTACCCTGAAACTTATTAGGGCATAAGGCCAAATTCTTTATATGCTTTTTTGAAGCCCTAGAAATGCCATTTCCGTATGCGGGTAGGAGTGGAAGAATTTTTCTTATCACCTGTCGATCAC
Organism: Larix kaempferi; assembly: GCA_027924585.1. Classification (NCBI taxonomy): domain Eukaryota; kingdom Viridiplantae; phylum Streptophyta; class Pinopsida; order Pinales; family Pinaceae; genus Larix; species Larix kaempferi. Next base: position 40,943,761 of record BSBM01000106.1, read on the forward strand.
ATAGGATAACCCGCGAAGTTTTTAAATCTATAGTATAATGACATTATTTTTCAGTAATGGCCACCGATGGTTGTGGCTTGTAGCCCATTTTAATTCACAGATCATTCTTTTTGTTGGTAAATTCCATAGCCGGTAGGACAATTTGACGCATTTTCCTAAGTAGATTTCCTTAAGCCATTTCCAATAACAGTTATGCTGCTTTATTTGACCTCAGATCCAAAGTTATTTTTCGTCGATTGGTTGACCTCTAATCCGTTGAATCCTTTGGGACCCTCACGAAAAGGAATGTGTTACACTACCCCTTCCATTAGCAGACTTTGTCAACAGCGTCTCTCTCAACAGAATAATGAACGAAGGTTCTCTATTGAAACCCTAAACAGTATGACCGCGACACTTGACTAAAAGGCTCGTTTCTTCATTTTGCTAAGGACGCATTGTAAGTTTGGAAAATATAATATGGTGTCGTGGGTAAAATGATGGTTGTGCCTCAGTCGTGTTAGGATATTTAGACTTAGACACTTAGGAGTTAGTTAAGATCAACTTATGTAATATATCCGTTACGGATAGTGTGTTTCTTTAGTATGCATTAGTATGCATTTGTAAATACTTAATCCGACGGTCACGATATGTTTCCGACATAGAGTGATCCGACGGCTCAACTTCTCTTAGATCAAACCTGATCTTGATCCGTGGCTTAAAACCCGATTGGTCCATGATCTCTATTTAAAAAGCATGGAGGGTCATTGTTTAGTTGATCGATTATGAGAAGCTCATTTGTAACTTTATTTCTTTGCATAATAAATTGTCTCATAGAATCTATTTGGCCGGGGCCGTGGAGTGTTTCCCTCAAGAGGGTTTAAACCACGTCAAAATATCGGTGTGTTGATCTGTGATCTGTTTGTGTGAAGTGGTTTCTCTTGGTGTTCGGTCATTTGGTAGTACCCTGTGTACTCGAACATGGTATCAGAGCTTTTATGAAGTGCCGCTTCCGGTTATGATCTAGATTTTGAACTGTTGTTGCCGAAACTCGAAAGGGTTTCTAGTTCTGGTATTTTTGTGCATTTCTGGGCTGTGGGAGGTGTTCCATTGCGTCCGGAGTGTCGTTTCCATTGGGAAATAGTTTTTGTTTGATCGAAAACAGTTCCCGGTTGCTCCAGAAACGCGTATTTCATCAGATCTGAAGGTATAATGTTACAGTGACGCATTTTTTTATTTTGTTTTTAAAAAGAAAAATCTCATATTTCATCTTTTTTTTACGGTTATATTTTTTGGGGGTTCGGATTGTTGCTTTCCCGTCTGCGTATGCTCTTTTCCGTGCACCTTGAGCGATCTCGGCAAATTAGAAACAGAAAGGGAAAGGGTTTTCTCGGCTGCGTATGCTCTTTGCCGTGCACCTTGCGCGATCTCGGCAAAACAGAAACAGAGAGAAAACGTAGACTTTTCGAGCAAGCTAACAAGATCTAACTCCACAAGTGTGGAAAAGTTTTTTTGTTTCGATTTGTGGTTTGTTTTGCAGGAAAAAAGGCAAGCACGCAAACCGAGTAAAAAAAATTAAAAATTAAAAAAAAAAAAAAAAAAAAACCCTTCCTCATTCCCATATTTTACATACCTTTTAATCTAGCTCACTTGGTTCAAAGTTGCTTTATTCCTTAATAGGTCTTGAGTTCAAGTCTTAGGAAGTTACTTTTAAAAGAAAAAAGTGCATGCAATTTCTAATTTCAAGTTACTTTATTGTAAAAGTGCATCTCACTTAAATAATAATAAAATAAAAATACAAGTGAGTCACTTAAGTTTTTTTATTGTTGCACTATTTAAAAGTAATATCATTGTAAAAGTGAAATCACTTATTTTACAAAAGTGGTTCACTTAAAGCAACTTTCTTGTAAAGTGATTGTCAAAAGGTTCATCTTGGAAAGAGGGGGGTTCTTTTTTGCTGGACATTCTCTAGCTGCCACGTCACTATTGGGGACATCTTCAACAGTTTCTTTGTTCAAGCATAACTTCATCATACAGAGTCAGTTTTCAGTGCCGTTTTTTTTTTAAACCGCCTATTTTTTCGAGTTCTTCACATCCAGACTATTGGTTTCTGCTTTTAGAGTCATTAATTTACAAATATGGCCACCCATTGTGATATTCTACTTAACAGTTCCAACTATTTCTCATGGAAATCTCGTATGGAGGATGTTCTACGAAGTAGAGGACTTTTCAGAATTACCACAGGGAAAGAAAAAGAAACCACTGATGATGATAAGAAAATAAAATGGGAAAATAGATGTGATGAAACTTGTGGATTGATTGGAATGTCAATCTCTACTGATTTGCGATTCCACATATCTGGAATTGATGAACCTAACACTGTTTGGGACAAGTTGGAATCTGTGTTTGGTAAACACAATGAAATTCGAGGTCACCAACTCGAAAATGAGTTGATTTCTTTAAATCCAAGTGACTTTTCATGCATTCAAGATTATTTATCTAAGTACAAAACTCTTAAGCTCTTATGTGCAGAATGTAAGATTGAGAGGGAAGACAAACAATGCATTTATCATATTCTTTCCAAACTTGGACCTGCATATTCTATTTTTGTATCTACATTTTACTCCATGAAAGTATCATTGAATGCAACTAGCTATCAAGAGCCTAGTCTTGAATCCTTTTGTGATTCCTTGATTAGGGAACAAGATAAACTCATTCGTCTTGGAATAATCAACAATGCAGATACATCTGAGAAAGCCTTATTGTCCCAACAGAAAGAAAAGTCCAAGCCTCCCAAGAAACAAAATTTTCGCAATAATAAGTCAAACAAGGGTCCAAAACCCTCTCAGTCAACTCCTTCTTTAAAAAATGACAAAGGATCCAAGCCAAAAGGCAAGAAGACTAAGCGTCATTGCAACTATTGCGGGAAAGATAATCATGATGAATCTAAGTGTTTCAAGAAGATGGCAGCCTTGGAAGCAGCAATGAAGAAGCACCACATCAGCCTAGATTCGCCTTCAGAATCTTCCTCTCATGGACATGCACTTTGTGCTTCTGGTTATTCTTATAATGCATCTTCTTCTTCTACTTCAAATGAATGGCTCATTAATTCTGGAGCATCTTATCATGTGGCTAAGGATCAAGCCATCTTTTCTACTATGCATGAATGTAACACCAAACAAATATTTGTTGGTGATGATAGATCTCTAAGTGTTGTAGGAGCTAGAACAGTTCCAGTAGATAATGGTCATTTTAGTGATGTACTATGTGTTCCAAGAATTTCCTGCAATTTGTTATCAGTCTATCAGATCACTCATTCTGGTGAAGGTAAAATTGTGACCTTTACACCTCACCAAGTTGTAATCAAGGATTTTAAAGATCCTCAACAGGTCCTAGCTACCGGAATTGTTGATGATATTACCAGGTTGTACAAGTTTAACAACTTTGGGTCATCACCTTTCCCTTCAGTTTTTGTTGCTCACAGTGATAACTTGAGCAAACTTTGGCATGAGCGATTTGGTCACTTAAATTATCGCTCACTGCAAAAACTATGTAAAGAAAATATGGTGACAGGTCTTCCGATGGTATCTTGCAGAGATGGTGTTTGCTCCGGTTGTGTACTCGGAAAACATCATCGGGACAGTTTTGACAAACGTGCCTCTTAGCACACCTCGGTTCCCTTGGAGCTTGTGCATAGTGACTTGTGTGGTCCTCTTCCATCTGCTTCATTTTCTGGTTTCAAATATTTCTTAACTTTCATTGATGATTACACCAGACGCACTTGGGTTTATTTCCTAAAACTTAAGAGCGAAGTATTTAACATGTTCTTGGCCTACAAGGCCCTTGTTGAAAAACAATCTGGTCATCAAATTATTAAGTTAAGATCTGACAATGGAGGAGAATATGTTAACAAACAATTCACTACTTTCTGCACTGAACAAGGCATCCAACAACAGCACACTGTTCCATATACACCACAACAAAATGGTGTTGCTGAGCGGAAGAACCGTACTTTAAAAGAAATGGCTAATTGTATGATCCAATCTAAGGGACTAAGTCTTCAATTTTGGGTTGAAGCCATTAATTGTGCAAATTACATGGTTAATCGCAACCCCACAAAAGCATTACAAGGTATAACACCGGAAGAAGCATGGAGTAAAATTAAACCTGATGTAAGTCACTTTCGTGTGTTTGGTAGTGAAGCATGGGCTCACATTCCGGATGAAAAACGGAAAGCATTGCAGCCTAAAAGTGAAAAGTGCATATTTGTTGGATATTCTAAAGATGTAAAAGGTTATAGACTTCTTTAACCACATTCTCATGCTATAATCATTAGAAGAGATGTTAAATTTGATGAAAATCTCTTGGCCTGCGAGCCTAACTCGGCGATTGTGCCATCTTTGGCCTGCGAGCCTGATTCGACGTTTGTGTCTTCTTCTTCTTCTTCCAACTTCCTTAACAGGTTTCCAACTCTAGTTTCTGATGATGACAGTGAGGATGAAAATCCACCTCCACCTGCTCATGTTCCTCCAGTTGCACCAGCACAAGTGCTTCCTCGATGGGTCTGTTCAACATGTGAAGCAACTAGTGATCTTGCCGGTGATCCTAGAGATCAGCGTCGAACACGTTCTCAGTTTCAGCGAGCCTCTTCTCTTTTGGCTCAAGTTTCCGAGAATCATGATCCAGAAACTTTTGCAGAAGCTTCAGGGAATCCAGATTGGGATGCAACCATGGATGAAGAATATCGTTCCTTAATGGCGAACGATACTTGGGATCTTGTACCTCTTCCAAAAGGAAGAAAACTTGTCAGATGTAAATGGGTCTACTGAACTAAGTATGCATCATATGGAAGTGTTGAAAGACTTAAGGCAAGGTTAGTTGTCAAAGGTTTTTCCCAAGTTGAAGGGATTGACTACAATGAAACCTTTGCTCCTGTCGCAAAAATGAACTCCATCCGCCTTGTTCTTTCCCTTGCAGCCTTACACAACTGGGAAGTCCATCAAATGGATGTCAAGTCTACCTTCTTACATGGTGATTTACAGGAGGAAATTTACATGGAACAACCTCTTGGCTATGTTCAGAATAACTCTAGCCTTGTCTGCCACCTTAAGAAATCCTTATATGGCCTTAAGCAAGCTCCTAGAGCTTGGTATGCCAAAATGGACAACTTTCTCCTTGACACTGGTTTTTCTAGATGTCATTCTGACCCCAATGTCTATACCAAGAAAGTAGGAAACCATCTCATCATACTTGTTCTATATGTTGATGACCTTATTCTTACTGGTAGTGACCCTAAGCTTATAACCCATGTGAAATCCAGTCTTAAACAAAATTTTGAAATGTCAAACTTAGGACATTTGCATTATTTTCTTGGTCTCCAAGTCCTGCAAACCAAAGAAGGAATCTTTCTTTCTCAGTCTAAGTATGCTTGTGACCTTCTTCGTCGCTTTCACATGGAAGATTGTACACCAGCCCCTTCTCCCTTCCATTCTGGAGTCAAACTTTCTGCCACTTGTACTTTACCTGAAGTCGATGCCACCTTGTATCGTCAGCTTGTTGGTAGTCTCTTATACTTGACTCATTCCCATCATGACCTTTCCTTTGTCGTTGGTCATGTTTCCCGTTATATGCAGACACTTCATGAAAGTCACTGGAAAGCAGCTAAAAGAATACTTCGATATATTCGAGGTACAGTTCAGTTTGGGATTCATTACAGTACAGGGGGGAAACCTTTGTTGGTTGGTTTCACTGATTCAGATTGGGCCGGTGATCCTGATGATCGAAAGTCTACTGCAGGTTATGTTTTCAGTCTGGGATCTGGACCTATTACTTGAGCTTGTAAGAAACAACAAGCTCTTGCTCTTTCTTCAGCAGAGGCAGAATATCGAGCAGCAGTTAATGCCAGTCAGGAAGCTTTATGGCTTCGACAAATCCTTTCAGAGTTTGGATTCGAGCAACAGCAGCCTACTCCACTTTGGTGCGACAATCAAAGCGCCATCAAGCTTGCCAAAGATCCAGTTCTACATCAACGCATCAAACACATTGAGCTACATATGCACTTCATCAGAAATCTTGTTCATGATCGTGTTCTTGAAGTGTTCTTTTGCCCTACAGATGATCAAGTTGCAGACATCTTCACCAAGTCTCTTACAGAAGCGAAGTTTTCTAAACTTCGATCTATGTTAGGAGTTCAGGAAATTGTCATTAAGGGGGGATAGGCTCTAATGCCTCCTTCCTTCTCCTAATAGTGTCACTTTTGTAAATCCTTCAATCATATCCCAAGTTGTTCTTAAGGGGGGATGTTAGGATATTTAGACACTTAGGAGTTAGTTAAGATCAACTTGTGTAATATATCTGTTAGGGATAGTGTATTTCTTTAGTATGCATTTGTAAATACTTAATCCGACGGTCACGATATGTTTCCGACATAGAGTGATCCGACGGCTCAACTTCTCTTAGATCAAACCTAACCTTGATCCGTGGCTTAACACCCGATTGGTCCATGATCTCTATTTAAAGAGCATGGAGGGTCATTGTTTAGTTGATCGATTATGAGAAGCTCATTTGTAACTTTCTTTCTTTGCATAATAAATTGTCTCGTAGAAGCTATTTGGCCGGGGCCGTGGAGTGTTTCCCTCAAGAGGGTTTAAACCACGTCAAAACATCGGTGTGTTGATCTGTGATCTTTTTGTGTGAAGTGGTTGCTCTTGGTGTGAAGTCCTTTGGTAGTACCCTGTGTACCCGAACAAGTCGCGTAGGTTAAATACCTCTGCATATAACCGATTGATATATTATATATTGTATGTGGAATCTCACTCTTTTAACTAAGATACCAACTATTGTTGCAACTACCGACTATGAATGTTAGAACGGAATAAACCGCCTTATAGTTCATATTGTGTTCTTAAAGACAAGCACTCAGACCCTACCCTTAAACTTGATATGATGGAAGTATGAATCAAGTTCATTTATATTTCTTTCCTTGCAAATGAGGCATATTGACAAACTATATATATCGGCATTTTATTGTTTGAATTAGTTTGATTAGATTAAAAGTTATACACTCGTTATCATTTCCTTAAAATTTGTTTCCATAACAATGTTCTATCTGATATGTTGTCTATACACTAACATTGTCCTCATCACAGGATTTGGAAATGCAAAGGAGAGATTCTAAGCGCAAAACCAAGGTTGCAGAATCCGACTCAGATATTGAAATTATCCCAGAAACCATGATGGAGACCCTCTATGAAGACACCAAGGCAGCAATTGGAATAATCCCTGAATATAAATGGGGTGAGTTATATCACCTTGTCCGATACCAGAACATGCCAGAGGCTTCTATGGAGGAGATGATGGTATACCAGAACATAAAGAAATCGGGTCTTCATAAGGCCGCAACTCATCCAGAGCTATTCCCATGTTCAAAGGTAATAGGATGGATATTACCTCACGTAGATGTCACCCCAAGAATCATAACAAGGGCGAATGGAGAAGGATTTGCTTCCTTTCAACCAGCTCATATTAGCACGACCTATAAGTTACCGCCTCCGAAAATCATGATGACAGAGGATTGGATAAAAAGGGTCAACATAGACTCATTTAGAATGTGCTAAAAAGATGTTTATACCCGGAAAACAGTTAATACAAAGAGCAAGCGGGGAGCATGATGCACAAAATTTGAAAACACCTTTCAAAATTATAGCGATGATGTTGAGTAGGATATTTGGAAGAGCGAAACGCAAATATATACAAACTTATTTGGGTGCCTATTATGTATCATGTCGCTTCCCATTGTACTATCTTTAATTGGGCAAACATTATTTCAGAAAGTATGGCATCAGTGGTGGCGGCCACCCAAGGAGGCATGACACAGAAAAGGGAAGAATTTTTCATGTCCTCTTATCTCATTGACTGCATATTGATAAGAAACCCATTCCACAAGTTGGGGTGTTCTTGGGTCCCAGCTGAGACCCCACTCTATGTCTCCTACCAAATAATGTGGGCTCACAAATATGCAAGATTCTATAAGCTTGTACGCGAGGAGTTCATAATTCCTCTGTACAGGTTGATATTTAACAAGGAACCAAATTGTTTTTCAGATAATGAAATGACAGTAATCAACGAATATGGGGATTACTACTTTACCCCAAAAGGAACATATATTTGAATGTATGGAGGAACTAAAGATCCTTCTCTGATGTCGAGGTATGCCACAGATTATGTAGTGCATAAAGAAGCTATTAGGAAAGTTTTTATCAACGGGGTTGGGAAGTTTTTGAACGAAAATAATAAGGCTTCTTACCCTCCGCTACCCTTCACCATCGGGGCATACAAATTCACCAAGGTAAAAGGGGCAGAGGTCTTCATAAAAGACTTGGAGGCATTCCATTTTGGGGAAAAGGTGTTTATTAGAAATGACAAATTGCAGAAAGCAGCCAAGCATTGCGTGTCATGTAAAATTAATTTTGAATACACATACCACTTCTTGAAGGATGAGGAATTTTATCGAAGGGCCAACAATATGGCAGATTTGAATAAAAGATTTGGCTGGAAAGACAAAGCAAGTTCTAGTCAAGCTAAAGAGACTGCAAAAGAAGCAAATCAGCGGAAGGCCAAAGAAGTTTTAGCAGTCAAAGAATCAAGAAGGAAACAAGAGGAAGAAATAAAACAGAAACACGAAGAAGAAAGAAAGAAACAAGAGGAAGAAGCTCAAAGAAAAGAAGAAGAGGCAAAGGCAACAGAAAATGAATCTGAGCTAGAAAAGAAGAGAAAAGAAGAACAAGAGGTAGCAGAAAAAGCAACTGAATTGGAGAAGCAAAAGGAATAAGAAGCTAGGATCAAGAAAGTTGTGGAAGATAAGAAGGCCCAATAAGAATATCATAGTTTGCAAGGTATGGACATAGATCCACCTAATGATTTAGGAGTCCCACTTACAGGAGGACATCTCCCATTTGCTGAGCTCGGGATCACACCGTTCACTCCTTCTAAACAGCGCTCTGTAGCAAAATTTGACACTATCGTCTTTGATCCTAAGAGAAAGACGATCCTGAGAAGGACAAAAAAGAGGTTGAAAATGGGTACGCAGCCAAATATAGTAACTATACAAGAAAATACCTTGGTAGAAGGCACCAACAAAGACCCTAAGTTTACTGCTTTAGTGAATATAGCAGCTGCCTAGGCCAATGCAGATAATGTTGACAAGTTAATGAGTGATTTGGAGTGAAGCAAAGTTAAATTGATGAAATTAAAAGATAATTTGGTGCAAGCCAGAAGTGAAGGAATTGAAATGAAGAGGAAACGGGATACCGCAGAATCTAAAAAGGAAAAGTTACTGTTGGACTATCATGAATTGGAGAATGAAAAAGATTCTTTAAATGTGCAACTTGTGATTTCCATTCTCGAATTAATGAGTTGGAATATAATGAAATGAAATTAAATCAGTAGGTGGAATCCTTAATCATAGAAAATGGATCTTTACAATCCTAGGTGGATGAAATGATGATTGAGAAGGGATATTTGCAATCCCAGGTTGATGAATGGATGAATGAAAGGCAATCTCTGATGGAGCAGGTCAAAGTTGCTCAAAATCATAAGAAAGATATGACACCATTCTATGAACATGCTTGTAAGGTACAAGAACAAATTTATCATTCCCAATAATTGGTAACAAAGGATATTTATAAACTGAGAAATATGATAGACAGGATGAAGGAAATTTCTGTAGAAGCTCTCACTGTAAAACATAAAGTGATAAGTACATTTAATAAGGTGAAGAAGTTAATTATTTGGAAAGGAAAAATCCAAACTTTCCTTATCACTTGCCAAATAAGACAACTGCTGAACTGAAATTAGATATAGCTCTTCCAGACAATTGTAGGAAAGCCGCCAGAAAAATACAAATTGAAGTACCAAAGACCATCTCAAAGTGTGAGGGAATCTACAAAGATATCTGTCAGGTGCACGAAAATTGCCACATCTCAATTGTTAAATACATGTACGAGTTACCTACTAAAGACCAATGTTTAACAGAGTTAAAGGATAGCTTGAAAGAAGACTTAGAATACATCAAGAAATTGGATGTGCTCAATGAAGAAGATCTCAAACATCATATAGGGAAAGCAACTGTAAATGCATATTTTATCGATGAATGTTATAAAGCATAAGCTAAAGGATTGATAACTATAGGAAAATATTTGTCCACTCATGAGGTGGCTTTGAAATTATTATAACCTCAGCAATGTAATCTGATATTTTATGAAACTAATTTGTGGGGTAGTTATATTTCTAATTTAGAAAACCCACTAGCAGAATAATGTAATTTGTAATCGTTTTCTATTTTTGGGTTGAGCAAACAAAAAAGGACGAAATTGAGAAGTTCAAGGGTTGAGGGTAGGTGAAACGATTGGTCATGTAAGACAATTCTCTTGTAAAGATAAATAAGAGAGAAGGGAAAGGAAAAAAGGGATTTTGGCTAGTGTAATAGGAGCTGGAAACATTTTGTATGAAAACTAATTTTTTGCTAATGAAAAAATACTATTTACTAGGCAAAGCTTACATGGGATTTGCGTGGAATGTCATGGATAACGGATCAGAACTATTTCTTCGTGTGTTCATCTTAATGCTATGAGATCTTTCTTACTTTATTGGATTGTTCTAATGGCAATGAATGATTTTGCTTGTTTATAAAAATGTCTGTATAATTAAGAGTAATAAACAAAGTTCAATTTCATCAAAGCTATCTGTGTGTATTATTTATGTTGTGATTGTAAGTGCTTTATTTCAATGGATATCTATTGAATTTGTACAAACTTTCTCAGATATTACTCTTCTTTAAATTTCACTCCTTGCAAGGATAGATTAGTTAAATTTGAATAATGTCAGCTAATTGATAAGGTAGAAGTGGTAAGATGAGAAGTAAGAACCCGCGCATCACTTGTGAGGTTTCTACCTGTCAATTATAGGTATGCATCATTTAGATTAGGGCACTTGCATATTCATAATTTAAATACAAAATTTAACTGGTGGACCGGGCTACAACCAGTAAAGATTTTAAAACTTATCTACGGTAGCTGGACTGTTAACCGGACGGATTCCCTATTCCAAACAGTGAATGATCTAATTGGGATTATTCATTGGGGAGAATCCCTACTGTTGATGCAAGGATTTTCCGGGCATCAACAACACCTTCTTCAACTAGGCGAGCCACATGAGATGCTTTTCTTGAATGGTCTCCCTTATTTTCCAAGTTTAAATGTCTTCTCCTATTTCCCTCATGGATGTGGGGCTAGTTTGGTTGACTATGTCTTGGCCAAGAAAGATCAACTTATGGTATCCAACACCTTATAATTTCCCCCCTCTCTCCCTAGTGCAAACCATGCTGTCAACACCTTCTTGCTTTGTGGTGCCCTTTTCTTCTGGCAATGACACCTTTAGAGGCTCCAGTAGACTACCATCTATTTGAATGAGGGGTTTTCAAACATTTATGCCTCATGCCTCCATTTGCTTGTTTTACTTTAGGTGTAGAGATCACATCTTAAGGCAAGGGAGTTCAAGCATATTTTGGGTTGCTTTATGATTCTTAGAATTATGCATAGAATATAGAAACAAAACTCTCACAAATATAATTGTTTCAGTAAGTAGAATCAACTATTCAAAGATAGAAGGTAGATTATGCACCACAAGCAAATTTAAGAAAACCAAAAATTAGTGAATAGTAAATGATAAGTTAGATAGTACCAAGAAGAGACTCAAACTTTAATGAAATCCAACGTTAAAGAAGAGTATATGGATACAAAATCATTCTTCCATCTAAAGCAATTATAATTTTTTATAACTAGTACTATAACTTAATGTCATGGCATGCCTTAACCAATACATTTTTTTTTATGAAAACATAAAATAATTTTGTATTTTACCAACTAAGCCCTCTTCAAAGCTTTTCACATCACAATTTTTAATAAAGAAAACTTTAAAAGAAAATCAATCCTTTATTGCCCTGGCCTTGACTAATAGGGACTAGCTGAAATATAATAGCAAAATGCGTTGTGTACCAAAAAGTCTAGAACATATACACAAGAAACAAGTATTGAAAAAGATAGATGGTTCCAATCAATTGTTTATTTTTCATCGACTACAACAGATATATAAAATTGTTGTGTTCCATTCTCATATTGCAGAATGAGAACTTTCGATAGAAATTTGAGAAAAATTCTTCCAGGGCATAAAATCTTAAAGAAAGCATCTGGCATATTAGATAATGCAAGCACATAGTTGGAGTTCTAAGAAACTTAACATCAAAGAATATCAAAATGTCATTAAATTAGAATCAAAGGTCTCAACAGACAACAAAGAAAATTAGAGGATGCAACTTTATAAAAATGACCAACAAAGATGGTAATTTACAATTGGGAACATTGTGGAAAAGAGGGGGAGTTATAAGTATGCCCTCTTACTTGATGTTCAACCCATTAATGAAGCCCAACCAAGGAGATGGACAAGTAGCTTCGATTTTTTTTTACAATAACTACTCAATTATTAAGAACTTAATCCTCCATAGCCCACGGGGGGTAGAATAGAGGGTGAATGGGTGTATTGTTAAGGCACTCCTTGTGTTAGGTCACCGTTTCAAAACTCAGTGGGTACTAGCTTACAAAAAAAGAACTTAATCCTCCATATTGTGTCCTTTGTAGGATTGAGGGTCACACATCTGAAGACTATGAAGATGGGATTACTGAAGGTGTGTGGATTAAATCTTGCACTATGTATTTCTCCCTCATCATTTCAATCTGTCAATTATTTTGGGTTGTAGGAGAAAGATAATGTCATCAATCTCTATATGAACTTTGGTATCTTGGGTCCCAATTGAACCACTCTCGTGATGATACATTTATTTTGGTTCTTAAGAATTAGTTTCAAAGTCAAGTCTTGGCTTTATTTGCAGGATTGACTGCAGTTGGCCTCTATTGAAAAACATTAGCCTTAAGTCTAGGTTGATGGCAAACTCACACAACCACCCCAATCGATGCAACTTTTGGTCTGATATGCATTGTGACAACAATTAGAAATGTCTTTTCATGTTCATGAGAAGATAGGAGAAACAAAGAAATGGGAAGAAAAACACTAGGGACATTTAATTGTTTGAAATAAATTTGATAATGGAAAAATCTTAGGTAGAGAAACACAGGGATCAACTGCTGCAATTGGAAATCAAGGAGGAATGTAATAGTATAAGCTAAAGGAAGTTGAAGAGAAAGTGAAAGTATTGCAAAAAAGACCACGCTTTTAGGAGTGAAGGAATTTTACATCCCTTGCTCGCTCAATTTGCTCCCTGGTTAATTTGGATCAAATAGTAGCCATAGAAGAGAAAACAATGCAACAAAATACAAACCAAGCACGAAGCCAAAATTCACCAATTCTCTTATTTATGGCTTGAAGCAAGCAGGTTTCCCCTAGCGGGTATGGTCCAAAAACTTTCTAAGCTCTCCGATGTTTTTCAAGTTAGTTTTTTTTCTAGGATAGTATGTAAGATATTATACAAGCTAATTAGTCAGCGATAGCTTTAAAAATCTGAAATTAGGGCAGAATGACAGTAGTTGTGGGGAAAATTTGAAGTTTTTGGAACAATTTCAATTCCCACAGCCGACCACGACGCATATAGCAGGTCCCGAGGACTGCCACAGCCGACTACGCCGCATGTAGCAGGTCCCCCATTATAAGATTATTTTATTTTACACAAGAACTAACCGACCCAAGGTGGGCATTCCAAGGGTCATGAATGTGATATGTTTTTTTTTAAGTTAGTGTGAATTGATAAATTCAGCTACGTCCACCAATGGCTTAATACATCGAAAATCTCAATTCTTCTGCAAACCCTTCTTTGTGACTTCTCTGCTCTCAATTCCTCTGCACTGCAAACATTATTATCATTTCACCTCCTCCCACCCGCCTCCAACTTCATAATATTTTACCACACAGCTTCTTTTGGCCCGCCAGATATGGATAAACCCTCCCTGCAGGAGCATGACGATGCCCATGCTCGAGAAGAGGAAGATCGCGGGCAAAACTGCCTCCAATTTAAGGGAATCCGATTGCGAAAATGGGGGAGCTGGGTATCAGAAATTCGAATGCCGAAATCTCGAGAGAAGTTATGGCTGGGGGCATACCCAAGTGCTCAACAGGCCGCCCGCGCATACGACGCCGCAGTGTATTGTCTGAGAGGGCCCAACGCCAAATTCAATTTCCCCAATTCTGTGCCCAATATTCCCTCTGCATCTTCTCTTTCCCGTCGGCAGATTCAAGTTGCCGCTACCAAATATGCCTTGGATCAACTCCCTTGTTTTGGCCCGCCAGATATGGATAAACCCTCCCCGCACGAGCATGATGATGCTCATGCTAGAGAAGAGGAAGATCGCGTGCAAAACTGCCGCCAATTTAAGGGAATCCGATTGCGAAATGGGGGGAGATGGGTATCAGAAATTCGAATGCCGAACTTTCGACAGAAGTTATGGGTGGGGACATACCCAAGTGCCCAACAGGCCGCCCGCGCATACGACGCCGCAGTGTATTGTCTGAGAGGGCCCAACGCCAAATTGAATTTCCCCAATTCCGTGCCCAATATTCCCTCTGCGTCTTCTCTTTCCCGTCGGCAGATTCAAGTTGCCGCCACCAAATATGCCTTGGATCAACTCCCTTCGATTCCGCCGGAGGAGGCCGCATCTTCTTCAAGATCGGCTTCCGTTTCAGAAACGGAGTTGCAGAGCGACAGTCAATAAGTATCGGAGGAACAGGAGTTGGATTTGAAGGAATGCCTGTTTGAGGTATAATGATGCACAGTGCCTCAGCTTGAATACCATCAATTCATGAGGTTTCGGCGTTGGAACTTGGCAGGAGCAGCAGCAGCAGGAGGAGGAGGGTCACATGAACTTCTTAATCGACCCCACAGAATTGTGGAACTTTTGAATAATCGCTTACATGAGTTTCGAACCAGCGACCTCTTCATGGTCCAGCCCAAAAGGTTTCTTTAATACTGTTATGTTATTTTATATACTCAATTATTCATCAATATGTTGTTCCATTGGTTTCAATTGTGTGTGAATATGTTGTGATTGGTTTCAACTGCGTGAATAGAATTACTACTGTAAATGCATAGCAGAAACTTCGAAGAGATTAATATGGTGCAGTAATATTTTTTTATTTTATTTTAGGGAAATAGTTTGTGTAAAGTATTATTTTTATTCACATTGAAATTAATCAATCATTATTAAAATATAAGAAGCAATGTTCTAAAGTGACTATTTCTGAATACTACAAAACAACATTGTACACAATAATAGATAGTACCAGTAATGACACAAGTCATACACTAGTGACCCACAATCCACCATAGTGATATGAGATATGGGTTGCCAATATTGTGATATGAGATATTCGGAAATTTAGTTCAATTCGACTGAATCAACTGTTCAAATTCCATTCGTCTGTTCCAACTCATTGCTTCTGCTCTTGCTGTGTTTCCAGCTACGATGAATTAAGTAATATTAGTAATTAGATGCCTCTGCTTTGTTTCGCAGACACAGGCAAGATGATGAGATCTAAAATCATAATTTATTGCAAATCTTGGGGTTCTGGCATTTATAACAAATTTGGTTCAAAAGTATACAGTATGACTTTTTACTGACACGCGAGAGCTTTCTGTTTCTGGTTTGAATAGAACAGGATATGGGAAATGGGTAGAGAGCAGCTGTTCATAGGATTTGGTTATTAAAAGATACAAAGATTTCAATTTTTGATATACTGTTCAATGTTCAATGTTGAAATTTTGAATATACTATCGAGGTTTTCGAAGTTTTTCAGTATTAGAAATTTGAAGTATGATTTTTTCCTCCGAATTCGCCCAAACTATGTAACTATGAAATTCACTTGAATGAGATGTCCAAAGTTACAGAAAAAAATATTTCATTTTTCACCATAGTGACAATGATCATGCCTCCACAATAGGATAAAGACAACCAAAATGCCTCAGTTTTCTGGCAGTTTTTTTAATAAATCCGGTTAAAATTGTCTTTGAAAATTGTAAGTTTTGCAATTATACAATTTCAAAGATCAATATGATCACTATGATCGATCCAAGAGTAAATGCCCGATTTTAAAACTACCCCTATCGTAGGAATCATGATTTGAGCAATGCAAACTATTTAAAAAATGCAAACTACAATTTTAGCAAATTCCTTTTCTCTACCAGATTCCTGTGATAGGGGGATTTAGTTGTCCCATATACTGCTCCCTCAACCGGCAGTAATAGACAAAATGCTTCCAAAAAATCTCAATGTTTCTTTTTAATATTGAATAATATTTTTAAACATTGAATACATTACAGCACGTTCTGAGTTCAACTCTGCAACATTCCAACATGGTTAAAAGCTTAACAAAACAGAGTAGCCATAGCGGACCCGAATACTGTTCAATGAAGTCACGGCAGTTTAAGGGAATCCAACTGAGAAAATGGGGATTCAGACTAGATTTTTCCAAAATAAAAAATAAGGTTACCTTTACACATGGAATGTGAACACGTTATTGTGAGTTACCTGTTGGAATAGATAATTCCTACTTATCTATTATGAAGTAGAATCAATCCACGTGAGTTGTGTGATCCTAGATTGGTGTGTGTGGTTGAGACATTTGCTCAACCTACTTTCCTATCATTGGAATAAGTTAGATCTTATAACAACCAGTGAGCTCTATATAATGAGCCACACATGTATTGTAATTATGTATTCATTTTTCATTAATTCAATTGATAGTGTTTGTTAATTTGGTATCAGAGCTGAGGGCCTGGGCCAACTCCCTCACGGGAGTGCCCAGGATCCCGATCCTGAGGGGTTCCAATTTTTTGCACAGCCCGTGAAGGAGACAGGGCCGCTGCAATTCCAATTTGAGGGATGTGCCTGTGCGTGATGAGCTGGGATCGATAGCCTGAAAGGAGAGTCGCTGCATTGAACCTGACGCGCAAACAGCCAGGGGACGCATAAGGCTGGACGGTTCAGCAATCTCTGCCGTGAAGTAGCCGTGGAGATCACCATTGAAGGAGAAGCGTTGAAAGAGCCGAAATTAAATTTTTTTTAACCATTGCCATTGTTTCCTGAGTGAGCTGAGCCACCGTTGTGAGCGTGCTGAAGCCATTGCCTTCTTGGCCCATGCATGTGGGTTTGAATCCTTTAAGAGATTGGTTTGGTTTTCAGCGAGGATTTCGCCCAGGCCAGTGGAGAAGAATCCCCTCTGCGAGCCCGATTCAATAAAACAAATAAGATTTGATCAGTATGGGTATCCTTTTGCTGTTTGCTGTGCTTGCATTGTCTGCGATGGCAAGGAGTGCTTCAAGAGCAGATTTCTCCATCATCAGCTACGATAGCCAAAATCTGATAGGAGATGATGCCATCATGGAGATCTATGAACTGTGGCTGGCTCAGCATAAGAAAGCCTATAATGGTCTTGACGAGAAGCAGAAGAAGTTCTCTGTATTTAAAGACAATTTTCTGTATATTCATCAGCACAACAACCAGGGTAATCCATCATACAAACTGGGCCTGAATCAGTTTGCAGATCTGAGCCACGAGGAAATCAAGGCTACATATCTGGGTATCAAGCAGGATACCAAGAAACGCTTGTCCAGGTCTCCCAGCCGTTGATACCAGTATTCGGACGGTGAGGATTTGCCAGAGTCCGTTGACTGGAGAGAAAATGGAGCCGTGACTGCCGTTAAGGACCAGGGCTCCCGTGGAAGTTGTTGGGCATTCTCGACTGTGGCAGCTGTTGAAGGCATCAATCAAATCGTGACCGGCAATTTGACTTCGCTGTCCGAGCAGGAATTGGTGGCCTGTTGAGAACCTTATTGGCCTGCATGAGATGGAGCGGCCAGCCGAAAAGGAAGAAAGTCTCAGTGGTGCGCTGTCCCAGAGTCTGGAGGATACTATTTATTTGGTATAAAGATTTATGTGCTGTACACATTATGTTGTGAAGCTGAGATATCGCTGCCAATGGTAAATCAGATTATTGCCTGCAGTCATGTTGTTGTTGCCAAGTTGGAGTTCATTGTTCTTGGAGTCATTGCTTGGAGGTGTTATAGCGAAATGAAGTGAGGTGTACGTGCCCATTTCGTCGGACTCACACAACCTTCAATTCGAGTAAGATAGTGTGATTGAGTTGTTATTGATATTTATTGTTTGAAAGTGTAAATGGTTTTGTGTGTCTTGGTCATTAATGAAATGATGTAAAAGGGCTTTGAAGTTATGATAATTGGTGTGAGGTGTTTTATGTACCTGATTGAATTATTGTAAGGGGTGCATGATCGGTTGTACCCGACATCCCAGAATTTTTTGGTCCAAAATTTGTAAAGCTTAGCCATGGGCAAGCTATTTCCCCATGTTGTTGTAAGACCTGTCCCAAGTGTTCAGGCATACGTGTTGTGGTGCGTAATTGCACTGAGTTATCCCTCTTATTCATAGAGTGGATGTGTTATCAAGTTGTGGAATAGACCACTATGAGCAGTACGGGGGTGACAGGTGTACCCGTAGTCTGAACTTGATGAAGGTCGAAGAAGCCAAAGTCTTCGATTCAGGGGGGAAAGTTGAGATGGAAGAATCTCAGAGTATGATGGACCAAATTATGATTAAGGGAGAATTTAATCTATTGATGAACCATGTAGCTGAAAAGGATTCCTAGAGAACTGGCGGTTACAGCGGCTGAGCACCCATGTAGTCCGGTAGATGGATTTCTTTTCATATGGACGTCAATAATCATATGCAGGTACAAGGTGCAAGATGAAGCCAGTACTAAAGCAAGCTCAAGAAGGATTGAATCCATGACAGAGATGAAGATATGACCATATAGATATTTAGATAAGTAGTCATTAAGGGAGAGTGTTGGAATAGATAATTCCTACTTATCTATTATGAAGTAGAATCAATCCACGTGAGTTGTGTGATCCTAGATTGGTGTGTGTGGTTGAGACATTTGCTCAACCTACTTTCCTATCATTGGAATAAGTTAGATCTTATAACAACCAGTGAGCTCTATATAATGAGCCACACATGTATTGTAATTATGTATTCATTTTTCATTAATTCAATTGATAGTGTTTGTTAATTTTACCGAACACGGGGACGAGAGGAATGGATTAAGCGGAGTAGGATTGTTCGTTTTTAACACAAAAATTGGACAGCAGCTTTAACCTTTCAAAGAGTAATCAAATTTAAATTTAATTATATACAAAACCCCATCTCCCCCCATTTCAAACGCCTGCGCGACTATAATTTATGCAAGGCCGCAACAATTTCAGTTTTCCATTGTTGCAAGTCCTGACAAATCTTATCGTTCTCGCAAACTTCAGCAAATGAGAATGTACGTTAATCCAGTTTCATGGCAAGATCTCCAGAAGCCAGGCCAAAGTCTTTTTGTTTAGAAAATCCTGGAAGAGAACCCCAAAATAGCTTAAGGGAGGAAAATCCTCTAAAGTTAGAGACTCGCCACTACCTAGATCTTCCACCAGTGAATTCCAAAATCTCGGACCCTGCTCCGCCGAAATCTGTGGGCCGTCAATGTCGGATTCTGCTGCCGAACCGCTAGATGATGACGCCGTGGGCGTGGGATAACTGGCACTCAAATTACCCCGTTTTTTTGGGGATTGGTTCCTTGGCGATTTGTTCTCTAGATCTAGTTATTAAAATCAGCGGAATTGTAGTTCCACTTCATTTACTGTTAAACTATGTCATGGAACTATGCTTTTAGCGATTTTGGTTCATTTAAACGGTTTTGACTCATTTTAAAACGACCTAGATTGTCGAAATTCCAAAAAAATAACTAAAAGAAATAAAAAAGTTCCCGTTAAAGTTCCCGTCACCAATTCTCAGAATACCAAGGCCATTTGAGTGCCAGTTATCACACTACCCCGTGCCCCGTGACGTCTTCCGACGGAAGTCGGAATTCTTCTGCGACGATAGACGATAGAGACGAGGCCCTGGATCCTTTCAGACAATACTCGGAAAAGTCGTAGGCGCGGGCAGCTTTTTCTGGGGGAGTCGTAGGCGTCCAGGCAAATTTTGGCCCTGGATTTGGGCATTCGAATTTCCGACGCCCATTTCCCCATTTTGTTAATGAAATATCTATACAAAAATATCATACAAACTTAAAACTTAATTAACATAAAATATTGTATCATATAATAATATACAATCCAAGTTTTATAAAAACCTACGTCATATAATAATATATGATAAATTACAATCCAAGTTTTAATAACTAAACTATGAACGACGAAATTTAATTTGGTTTCCTTTATTTTACTTTCTATGCTCACACGTGAATTGATAAATCCTTATTGCATGCAAACAAAACATAATCTTTTACATTATAATTAAAACCAATTAAAATGTATGATGTTGAGGACTCATTATGTCCTTGTAACATATTGCCCTTATTGTAAACAAAACATAATCTTGTGCATTATAATTAAAACCAATTAAAATGTATGATGTTTAGGACTTATTATGTCCTTGTAACATATTGCCCTTATTGCAAACAAAACATAATCTTGTGCATTATAATTAAAACCAATTAAAATGTATGATGTTTTGGACTCATTTTCTCCTTGTAACATAGGTGCGCGCTTAATGATTATTGTGAGTATTCTCTTTTCAAGTAGTTCTTTATTATTTATCAATAATATTAATTACTTATGTTAGTTTAATGATGACATATGCATACCATGATGATGCATTTCTAAACCATTATAATATTGGATATGTATGAGTGTTATTGAAAAGCTAACCCCTTGTTATTGGAAAGTTAACACCTTTTAGGTTGAGATATTTATGAAGATGAAGAAAATCGCATTCAAGGGAAAGGAGGCTCATGTTTAATAAGGGTGACCACATGATCTTTGAGCTCAAGAAGCCTTTGAATGAGGAAAATACTTGAAAAATTGCTTTTCAAAATTAATTGGGGTAAAACACTTAATTGGCAAACACTACAAATTACCCTTTTCTACTTTTGACACATATATTTTTGCCCCTAAACCTAATCTACCCCATGACTAATTTGGTTGGGGAATGGTAAGGCTAGAAGGCATTCTTGGGGGTCTTGGGGGTGGGTGCCGAGAGGTTGTTACACCCTTTAGGGATGAGAAAGAGAGTGCAACCTTATGTTAGAGTGGTTGGCCAAGAAGGGATGCAGAGGTTATTTTCTCAAGTAGGAGATATGATTATGAATTGTGACATTGGGGGATAAAATTCATAACCACTCTAATGTAGTCTATGTGGATTAAAGAGATTGGGATAATATTTGTCTAATAATAGGGTTACCAATGTTGATTGAGCTTTGCAATTGTTATTTCTTGTGGGCCCTTGAAACACCACCATCATGTATGTTGCTTGCCTAAACAAGTGTATTGATCAATGGGCGGAGTGTTAGTAATTTATTATTACAAAGGTCATCATTATTGTGTATGGTACTTTCCTAACTCAAGGTATTCATCGGGGCCTGGAAGCAATAATCCTATATAAGTCTGAGAGTCTCTCCACCACACTATGGTAGATCAACTCGAACCTTGATCCTTTGTTTATTTAATGACTTGAGCAAGCCATCTATTGAGTGCTTTGTGATCCCATCCATCACCTCATTGAACTTGAGTCATGCTAAGGAGGTAGCACTTGGTTTAGGTGATTGCATTGGTTGGGTGGAAAATTGACCCTGGGGTGTGATTGCCCGCTTGGTTGAAACATGTTTATGTAGTGTTGATTTGGACCAATGGATGGTTGTCATCCATGCAAAGGACTACACGTGCTTGATGTGTTTTTCTCTTGTTATAGTTATTGTCGATGAAATTACATGTAGTTATGATGGTATTGCTTAGTAGTAGAATGGTATTGTTGGTTAAATTGTTACATAAGCTATCTTTGGAAATTATTAAATTAGAATTGAGTTACTTGCTTGAATTCTAAGAAGAAAAACAAATTATTCTAAGGCCAATAGGAAGGAGGTTTGTTACAAATAACATAGATATAGAACATTAGGAGAGAAATTTAGAAAATCTTGATATATCAATCTTAATATTATAACCATTGAATGTTTTAACCAAGGTTAAGATGGATCTATGCTAATTTCTTTATAATTGTTGTGTAAATATAGTAAGATAATTAGTAATACATCATTCCAATATATATTTTACTTTGAGGATATGATAAGTAAGAGAAATAGAAGTTGCTCTCCTTTTTTTTTGTTCTCTAGAATTTCTCACACAGAGTATTGAACATCTCTATCAGCTAGGTGGTAGGATACATGGATTCTCTCTACACAATTGTTTATCCTAAAAGAGAGAGCCTATAATATATCCTATCTAAAAGGCAAATTGATTTAGTAAGAATACAAGGTTACATAAATATCAATTTACCACTTGATAGAGTAGCATGAATGACAAGCCATTAAGTTAGTAGATTTTTGTTCCCGTGGCTTCCATTTACCACTTGGGATCATCTAGATAGACCCTCTAATCCCTAGATATTCCCATTTACCTCCTAAGACCATCCATCTAGGCCCCCTTAGCCTTGAATACTACCTGGATGATATTATTAGATAGTGCATTGGATCCTTCTCAATGCATGAGTCCAAAACAAATACTACTTCCTCCCCATCCTCCAACTCCTCATTATGTCTTACAAACATCTAGTTATCTCTTGTACTTTTTCTGTTTTCTTCTTCTTTGATGTACCATTAGTTCATGTATTTTATGTTTTATCTTGCGTTATGTCTTGTACTCTTTCTTTTTTCTTCTTCTTTGATATACCATTACTTCATGTATTTTATGTTTTATCTTGCTTTATGCTTTTGGTGTAGCCTAAGGAACCCTTATAGGATGGTATCGTTGGTTGCACCTTCATGTACTTTATATGCTTTTGGTGTAGCCTAGGGACACCTAGGGAACCCTTATAGGATGGTATCATTGGTTGCACCTCCTACTCCCATTGACCTACATTTTAGTCATTTATTCAAAATGAATAAAATTGTCTCATCCTATCACAGCTATACCCTTTATAAATGGTTTGTAGCATCTAATCCTATTTCAACTCTTCTTTTTATGAGCATTGTTGCTCATATATTCATATTAGATTATCATGAAAATTATCTAAAATTGTCTCATCCTATCATAGCTATACCCTTTATAAATGGTTCATCCTATCATAGCTACACCCTTTATAAATGGTTTGTAGCATCTAATCCTATTTCAACTCATCTTTTTATGCGCATTGTTTCTCATATATTCATATTATATTATCATGAAAATTATCTATATTCATATTATATTATCATGAAAATTATCTAAAATTGTCTCATCCTATCATAGCTATACCCTTTATAAATGGTTCATCCTATCATAGCTATACCCTTTATAAACGGTTTGTAGCATCTAATCCTATTTCAACTCATCTTTTTATGCGCATTGTTTCTCATATATTCATATTATATTATCATGAAAATTATCTAGCATAGATCTTAAAATTTCAGTCATTAAATTGCTCATTACATTTATATTTATATTCTTTTAAAAATAAAAACTATGCTAACCATCAACATAGAATCCTATACATATAAGCATGTATGATGCTTTTCCATCTCTTTAGACCCCACCATGCCCAATACATATAAGGAAATCATTTGAGATTAGGTGGAGTTTTCTAAGATGCCTAAGGTTGCCTTCTCAAAGTCGTTATGGGATCTTTAAGGATGAATACAAATAACTTAGCACAACTAGAAGCTCAAAATATTGTAGAGGGAGACCTTTTTATACTGATAAATACT
Organism: Larix kaempferi; assembly: GCA_027924585.1. Taxonomy (NCBI): domain Eukaryota; kingdom Viridiplantae; phylum Streptophyta; class Pinopsida; order Pinales; family Pinaceae; genus Larix; species Larix kaempferi. The sequence goes on from BSBM01000106.1 coordinate 40,967,587, forward strand.
TTGAATTGATTGCTAAATGGTACCCATGTGGACAAGTTAACCATAATGTGAGGCTTCCTGTAGGTCTGGGAGTAATAGCCAATTACTTAACTTGCATCCCTGTAATGTAACATACCTCAGTTAATAAACACTTATTAAATGCAAACGCAAGTAAGTGAGTATATATGTTTCCCTCCCTGGTCACCGAGAAACAAAATGAGTGTCATCTCCCACAAGTCTCTCAAATCAAGGTCTGAACAATGGAGGGAGGCGATGGAGGCTTGCGGTGACTAGGGTTCCGTCTCAGGTTCCAAGCGATGGAGGTTTGCGGTTGACTAGGGTCCCATCTTTACATGGTGGGTTCTAACTTCTGATCATGGAATGATTTCGCAGATATGTTTTCACATTTGTGTTTTCTGTTTTCTTTATGATCTTCCCTTCTTTCTGGGAGCTAGGGTTTCAGAATCTGGCTTTCCTTCCATTGCCATGATTTTTTTTATGATCACTTCAATAAAGTATAGAGGACTCCAATGCTGAGCTTGGAAAACTGATTAGACTTTTATGACATCAGATTTCATGTGGTAGAGATCTTTTTGTCTTTTGGTGGTTTATCTATGGGATCCTCTAGTGGGGTTATACCTTCAAGACAAAATCCTTGGAAAGCATCAGTTGTCTCATTCAATAACACCCCATGGAACTATTCTCTACCGGTCTTTTCTCCAGTCCATCTCACTACTCTTCCCTGACATGTGACAGAAGAGGTGGGGTTCCGGAAGTTTCTGGGTCTGGAGTGTAGAGGGTAGGAAGTTTGATGAGGTTTTTTCGAAGGTGTCTACAGCTCAGAAGGGTTTTGGGCCTATGTTTTACGGTGATGGAAGAGATTCAAGAGGAAATCCTCAAACTTTATCTTGCTTTAGGAGCTGATTTGCCAACGAATAATGTAGTCTTGATGGCAAACCATGCACTAGGTTGTAGGTTTGGGGTCACCGAATGATTCTGGCCACCTTTATGGCTTGGATTGAGACTAACTGGCATGGGGTTTTAGGATACCAGCCTAACTGATATTCGTTGGCCCGTGGTTGGTTAGGGGTTGTACTAAGGAAGGTGGAGGATGTTTTGAAGCTTTTGGATGGTGTCTAGTTTTGGGAGTCGTTAGCATTAAAAATTCAGAGGTGGACCCCATTCTTTGATGCAAAGATAGCCAAACAATTCAAATAATCTGTCTGGGTTAAAACTTCAAGGGTTACTTCCAGATTTATGGACGTTGGAAATTTTCCAAAGAATTGGGTCTTTGCTTGGTAATTTTCCGTCTGTGGATTTAAACTATCAGACCACAGGAATTATGACAGTCGCTCGTATCCTGGTGATCTCCATGAGGATTTGCAGGCGGAAATGGCCATCTCTATGGGTCAACACAGATTTATCCAAGCTCTTGACTATACTGGTATACCATTTAGATGTAACCGTTGTCATTCTCTCAACCACTTGGTTAATGAATGTACTCGTCCTTTTAGGAAGTCCTCTTGGAAGAAGAAGAAGGTCTTTTCAGCTCTCGGTTTGGATTGCATTGCCAGTTTTCTATGGCGGGGCACCGGTCGGCTCATGGATTCCAAAAGACTTCAGTGAAAACTGACTTGCCTGGCTTGGAGGATTTTCCAGAATGTGTTTCTTATCGTGGCCATGTAGTGGGTGATATGAAGCATTCTACTGCTGTGAATTTGATTGGCTTAGATGAAGGCAGTTGGGACGGAGGGGGTGCCCAAACAATTTAAGGATCAAAACAATAGTAAGGGAATGTTGGTTTCTCCCCCTCTCTCTGGGTAATTTTTATTATTTCCCCCTTTTGTCCTATAAGGATATTTGCAGTATACCTTCCTCTTCATCTAGGTCTTTTTGTCCTAAATCTTCTGATTATAGTCTTTTTGGTTTTGGGAAGTGTTTTTTGAATTCCTTTTATGTTGGGGAAGGGTGTTTATCCAAAGGTTCTATTCCCGATGTCTTATGTTTACCAGTCTGCCAGATTTTGCTTCAGAGCTATGGGATACCCCTTCTTTGAACAAACCTAGGGCTTTTCTTGATTTGGCAGTGCTAAGGATGTCAAGGAGATGGGGGATGTCCTCCCTTTGGTACAAGTTACATGTCAAGTTCCGAAACCCTTTTGTAATATATGTGAGATTTTAGGGTCTATGGTCTTAGTGAATGATGCGTCGACTTCAGGGCAGTCTTCCTATGCTTCTCTTTATGATGGTCGCGATAAGACTGGTTTCTCTATGATACCTCTGGGGTTTCGTGTTGGTGGCTTAGATGTTCTTCAGGTTCCTCTGTGCCAGCAGGGGGAAAGAGTTTTTATCCATTGTCAAATAGTTCTTATGTTCCCGGATCTATTGGGATTTCTCCGCCCATGTCTATTCTGGTATATTTCTTTGATGTTGATTCTACTACAAGTCTATTATCCCTCAACTTGAAGAATCTCGACGACGGTTTTATGGATTTGCTTCCCCCTGCTTAGCGAAGAGGAATGGTTATCCTTCAGATACTGTCTTTTATATGGTTGATGTTTTGCACTCACCAAATAAGTTTTTCCATCCTACTTGTATGAGGAGATTGGACCCTAATTTGGTGATGATTTATTTGGATCGGGTCTGGTTTTGAATTCTAATGTTCATGAAGGTTCGGGTAATACTTTGGCTATTTATATTGACTCTTTGGGGTACTAGCTTTCCAAACATTGTGAGTTTCAAGATATCCCCCTTTCCTCGCCTGGGGGATCCAAATATTTTCTTAGGCCTCATAGTGGTTCCATGTTCAAACGGGGGTCTGAAAAGAAAGGTGGGTTATCACAGGACTCTTCAACAATCGTACAACGACTCAGAGGAGGTAGGAAGGCGGTGATGGCATCGACTTGTGAACAGGAAATCTATGATGTAAGAGCGGGAGGACAAAAAACAATAAAAGGGACTCTTAGAGCGGTTCATCCCTATAATATGGTTACCCAATGCTCTTAATGTCCCTAAACTGTAGGGGGTTAGGGATTCCCTCTAAAAAGTTGGCACTAAGAGACTTGTTATTTCTAAAAATTCTTCTGTTATTTTGTTGTAAGAAACCTTTGCTATTGTGATAGTATTTTGGTGGATCTTAAGGCACTACTTCCTAGTTGGGATTTTGTTAATCTATATTCCTCTAGTAGATCTAGGGGACTCATCACAGGTTGGAAGACTAATATGCTTCTATGTACAAATTGTTGGGCAGTTCTTTTTTCTAGAGAACTAGGGCAAGCTTTTATTATTGTTATTATCTACGACCCCTATTAGCAGAGGGTGAATTATTGGGAAAAGTTGTTTGAATCTGACACCCTGGAAGGGAACAGAGTCATTATTGGTGGTGATCTCAAATTTTCCCTTGGTGAAGATGAGATTTGTGGGCCTAATGCCCATAAGGACTCTCCGACATACTATTTTCTTAGAAGGATTAATGAGAACTATTTCTATGATATTCTCCATGTTAAGTTGAGACCTACTTAGCGCCACAAGAGAATGGGGCATGACATAACTGCTAAACAGTTGGACATATTTCTTATCAATGAGAGACTTCTACAAATTGTTGTTAGCTTAAGACAATGAGTTTGGGAGGGCAGGGACTCAGACCACTTTCCAATCTTTATGGAGATTTTGATGGATATGGACAAACCTCCTATCTATTTTAAGTTTAACTCTTGTTGGTTGGATGATGAGGATTATTTGGACACAATCAAAAGATTACGGATTAGCTATGATGTGAGTAGGCCTGAATCTACAAGTATTCAATTTCTTAATAATCTCAAAGGGATTAAGGAAAAATCTATTGTTTGGGTTGCTAATAGGAAGCTCGGATAGGATTAGGAGCTTAAAAGGATTGAAGATGATTTGGATTTCTTTTATGACCAACATAAGGAAGGATTTTTATCATTGGACCAAAAAAGAGAAGTTATTGCCTTGGAGGTTAGGTGTACCAAAATATTGGATGAGAATGAAGCCACTTGGTGCCTCAAAAGTAGAGCCATCTGGATCCAAAAAGGGGATGATAACACTAGTTTTTTTCATAATTATGTTAAGCATAGACAACACACCAATTCTTTATGGAAACTTAAAGGGGAGGATGGACCACAAGTTATGTAGTTCAAGAATTTGGCTAGGGATGGTGTGAATCACTTCAATAATATCTTTAAAGAAGATGAGGGGGCTTCGATTGCACATATGATCGTATTAACTGTTAATTATCCATTATTTGTTAATGAGGAACAAAATCAAGAACTTATGGAGGAGGTGAGTTGGGAGGAACTTAAGAAGGTTGTACACTCTATGCAGAGGGACAAAAGCCTTGGTCCTAATGGATGGCCACTGAAATTTTTCATTGGTTTCATGGATCTATATGAAAGAGACCTTTTAGCTATTATAGAGGAATCTAAAACCAATGGGAATATTTTGGTTGCATTCAATTTGACCTTCGTAGCGCTCATTCCCAAGGTGGACAATTTGACTAAGTGGGAGGTCTACGGGCCTATTTCAGTGTGTAACTGTATTTACAAGTTGATTGTCAAAGTCATTGCACGAAGTATGAAGACCATTATGTCCAATTCAATCTCACAAGAACAATTTTCTTTCTTGAAGGGAAGATAGATCCATGATGCTATAGGTACTGCTCAGGAGGTGCTTCATACTACTAAGACTAAAAATCTACCTATTGCCATTATTAAGGTGGATTTGACAAAAGCCTATGATATAGTTAATTGGATTTTTCTCAAGTTGGTTCTGTTATAGGTATGCTTTAATCTACAGTTTGTTAACTGGGTTTTATCATGTGTTCGGTCAATTTCTTTTTCTATTCAAATCAATGGTTCGACTTCCCCTTTTTTTAGACTTGGGAGGGGCTTGAGGCAGGGATGCCCTTTGGCACCACTTCTCTTCACACGGGTTGTGGAGGGGTTGAGTAGGGTCTTAACTCATGCACTTCTCTTCACACGGGTTGTGGAGGGGTTGAGTAGGGTCTTAACTCATGCTCGTTATAATGGTTCCCTTAGAGACATCAAAGTAGATGGGGTTGCTTATATTTCCCATATACTTTTTGTAGATGATAACCTCCTATTCTCCGATGGATATAGGAGTGATATTGCCATGATTAAATCTATCATGGATATTTTTTTGATGCTACGAGAATGTTAGTCAATGACATAAAATCTATAGTTTCAATTATGAATTTAGCACAAGAAAATATAGACTGATTCTTTCTCTGTTTGAATTTGATATGGTGCATCCTTAGGATGGACTCGAACATTTGGGTTTTATTATGAAGCCAAATTATTTCTTGAGAAGGGATTGGGCATGGTTGATTAGGAAGGTTGAAAACAAACTTTAGTTGTGGTGCAATAAGTGGTTGACCAAAGGTGGAAGACTGGTTTTATTGAAATCTGTATTATAAGCTGTTCTTGTATATTGGACCTCGATTTCTTATGTCCAATGGGTACTTTGGAAGAGATTAGGAAATTGAGATATAATTTCCTAAGGAAAAGGAACTCCGAGGAAAGAGCATTATCTTGGGTTTCTTGGGACAAAACAACTTTTCCAAAGAAGCTTGGTGGTTGGTGTTTGAAACATCCACATTGTTTTGCTATGGCTCTTCTTGCAAAAAGATCCTAGAGGATTTTGAAGGGTGAAGGCCTTTGGGTCAAAATGATTTACCAGAAGTATATATACCCTATCACATTTCAAGAATGGATCATATTTTCAGATAAAACATCCGAGAATGCCTCATCTATGTGGAGGGCTCTTATCAATGCTTCTGAAGTAATTGGTTCTGGACTTGCTTAGCGAGTTGGGAACAATATGAACATACGACTTGGTCAAGATCCATGGGTTAGATGCTCTGCTTCCCACATATTACCAGTTCATATGATTGATTCACTTAGTACCCAAGGTTTGTCATTTTTAAACTAAATTGGAGTTGGCTTCAATCATAACTTTCGTAATCAGACTTGGATGAAGGTTGAGGATTTGGCTTTCATGGAGGATAGGCTCATATGGGATAGATATATCAAAGATCTACATGATAGCCGTATATACTTGGTAGATAGAGCTGATGAATTTATTTGGACTAGGAATGAAAATGGTGGATCCTACTCCCCCCTAAGGGGATACATTGTCGTTAGAGAAGAAGAAGATCTTCCTCAACATCCTTGGTGGAACTTAGTGATTTGGAATCTGAAATGTCCTCTTAAAATGAAAGCTATTATTTTGGCTGGTTTTACACAATAAAGTACTCGTTTGGAAATCATGATCAAAAGATTTTGGATTCGGCCAAGTTGGTGTCCACTATGCAATAATAGTATTGAATCCATGGAGCACCTTTTCATCCATTTTCCTTACTGTGCAAATATGTGGAAGCATTCTTCAATGATCACATGGATCCACTTTGTTTGGAATGGTATGCACATACATGATGATTTCTTATCATGGACCGACAATAACGATTTTAAGGATTTCTTGGCTCTTCCTGTTTTATTGATCTAGTTTGTGTGGTTGGCTAGTAATAGGGATATATTTGAAGATATTCTCATTTCTCATGTTATCTATGCAAATAAATGTATTGCAACTCTCGATCTTTTCCCGCAGTCCAAAGGTCTCCCGAAAATGAGAAGAGTGGATGAAGAAGTCATTGACCGATCTGGTAGTTGGGCTTATTTTGATGGGACTTCTTAGGGACAACCTATCAAAGGTGGTGTTGGTGGCATTGTTAATATTTTAGATCGACATTGGATCAAGATGGCAACTAGACTAGGTCAGTGTACAAATAACAAAGTTGACTGTTGGCCTTGAAACTTGTTTTGTTGATAACCTTGTCAAAAGACATCCATAAGTTGCAGGTGTTTGGTGATTTACAATTGGTTGTTGATTGGATGTGACTGAAACATCCTCCTAAGATATATACCTCATTATATATGAAGAATTGATTTGTATTGTGGATAGGCTTCAGAATATCAGTTTCTTCCATATTTATAGAGAAAGGAATGAACAAGCGGATCAACTGTCCAAACTAGGCCTATAGGAAGTCGAAGGAATGTGGCATCAGTGGGAACGGATTGATGATAACATTATGGAACATGATCCAACACCTTTTCCCGGATAACAGAAGTTCAAATGTCTTAAAATGTTTATATATGTTCAAGGAACTTTTTTTTATTTTGTTTTTATATTATGTAAAACTATAGTCTTCATATATGAAGTTTGTAGTTTTTTTTGGAGCAACAAATATATGCTGTATAGAGTGATAGGCTGTAGGTATCTACACCATTTGGTCTGCCTCATTTTGATGTTGTAATGGATGACAAGCTTATGATAGTCTTTAAACAATGTGTTTTATTACCTTTTAATAAGATGCGAACTTTTTTCCATGGAAATAAAAGTATATATATATATATATATATATAATACTTTTGAGTCCATTGGATGTAGCTTGGGTGGTTGGGAGGAATGATTGTTGCCCTCCCCACCCAGATTCAATTCCTTGTAAGTGGCTTGTTGAGCCCTTAAATGGGTCTATATGATACTCTTGTTGTTGAGCCCCGACCATATAAAAAATGCTTGGTCACCTCTAGTTGTTCTCTTGCAAATTTTGGGGAGGTTTCCAATATCCAGTGTGAACAATATGAAAAAACACATGCATATATTACTTTTGAACTAAATGAGTTTGGTGACCATAAAAATGTTATGCAAGGTTAAGTATAGCATGTTTAACTATCATCATCTGTAGATGTTTAATTTCTAATACTATAGAAATCAACAATATTTGCACAAGCAATTAGCTAATCTATTAAATCGCTTATTGTCTTACTTATTTTTGTTGTGTGGATATGTACGAAAACAAACTATGAGTTTGGTGACCATAAAAATGTTATGCAAGGTTAAATATAACATGTTTAACTATCATCATTTATAGATGTTTAATTTCTAATACTATAGAAATCAACAATATTTGCACAAGCAATTAGCTAATCTATTAAATCGCTTATTGTCTTACTTATTTTTGTTGTGTATCTATGTACGAAAACAAACTATTTTTCATAGCAAATGCTTATCTAATTGCTTTACAATACCATGGTTTTGATCATGATTTGATATTGTTTATGGTTTGCAATGTCAAATCAATAATTATTCATTGATATATATATATATATATATCTCGCAAGCATTTAATCTCTCTTAGGGGTTAGTCCTCGAGTTCAATGTTAACAAATATAATCTTCTCATTGCTTTATCAAAGCATGGCCATGAAGCATTATTGACACCACAATTAGATACACAAGTAATAACCAAGTATACCCATTACTTCAAGCCTTAAACTAAGGTGTAAGAGTGGCATGTGCCACTAGGTTATCAACCCCTTGGTATAGTCACAACTACTTGTGAGTTATAATCCATTATACATTAACAAAAAAGATTCAAATTACATCGGGTCTTAACATATGGAAGTGTGTGTGTACCCATTACTTCAAGCCATAAACTAAGGTGTAAGAGTGGCATGCGCCACTAGGCTATCAACCCCTTGGTATAATCGTAACCACCGGTGCAAATAGCATTAGATTAACATTGGGTCTTAACACATGGAAGAGTATATATATATATACCCATTACTCTCAAGCCTTAAACTAAGGTGTAAGAGTGGCATGTGCCACTAGGTTATCAACCCCTTGGTATATTCGCAACCACTTGTGAGTTGTAATCCATTTAGACATTAACAAAAAGCATTCGAATTTGGAAAGGTAATCAACCCCTTGGTATGTTAGCCCCTCACTCTTTTTCGAGTCCATAGACTTAAGATGGAAATGTAAAATGTTTTCCCGTTGTAATAGATTTTTTGTTATTATGAAAACAAATAGAGAATCACTTCTCTTTTGCTAGTTTGTAAATTTCTTGTAGTTATTTGTGTATATATAATATTGTAGGATTACTATTCGACATAGAACTGAGTACTCATTAATACTTTTGCTGAAGAAGTAACATAGAGAAAAAATGTATGTATAAAGGGAGTTTCGTTTCACCTTTACTTGTTCATTTTCATTATTTATAAATAATGAATACAATAATGATATTTTTCCATTTTCATAATAAAGAATTTAACATAGTAATATTTTAATACTTGTAAACAACAAATTCTTTTAGATGCTTTTATTATGTCTACATTGCATGTTTAAGGAAAAAAATCATTTGTTTATTGAAATGTAAATAGAGTTGTATTCTCTGTATTATATTATTTTCTTTCATTTGCATATATAAAAATAACTCTTTAATAGTATATATTAATGGAGTAAAATTCATCCATACTTTTTTTATACATTTCAAGTATAAAAAGAAAAGTATGTATAGTTAGAATAACATATTTGTAAGTTTTTTGTCATGTCCTTAGTCATCATTTCGATCAACAAAGGGGATATTTGCGAAATCATGGTTTTTAAAATTTTCCCATTTCCATATTATAGATTCATAATCAATAAAATGCATGTGTATATGTATAATTATAAAACACGACATAAATAAATCTCTATCTACACATACACCATGCAAATATAATCATATTTATCATAAGCATAAAGTAAAATCATTGTGCATTCAAATACAAAGAGAATACTTATTTTTAAACAAAGAATATCCAAGCAACCGGCTGTGTAAGAGCAATTTTTTACCTAACCATAAACACTTTGTCCAACATATACTCTTTCTGCTGAGAGGCCACCCTCGAGTTGAACTATGAGGCCACTAGGGAAAAGGAAACACCTACAAGATTCTCTCTTTCAACCTACAACCCATTCTGCTTTCAGTGCTTTGCTAAATTCTCATCCAAAGATTCTACAGGAATCTCACTCAGCCCTCACACTTATGCCACTCCTTCCAATTGTTCCACATAACACGAGGAAGGCATTTCCTTTCACTAATCCACAGTTCCCTCAGGAAATCCAACCCTTACAATGCTTACCAATGTGTTTAGTAAGAGCTCAATCTATTGTATGTTGATGGAGAACCTCCTGTAGAATTTATTCATGGCTTCTCGCGCATGCAGAAGTGGAAAAAATCAATGGGTAAAGGTTCCTATCTTTCCCAATCTCTATGGTCACCTACAACCATCTCTTTTCTCTCAAATTTGCAATTCTCCTTTACAATTTCAATTTTTTGGTTATGGCACAGTTTGATAATGGTAATGGCAAATCGTATGAACAACAAAAGTAAGAATTCCGTGTAGTGTAAAAATATATTGTCCCAAAAATATGCTTGCAATGATAATTGGTAAAACTCTCAGAAAGATTAGGGAATAGTGGAAGAGATAGATGATACAACTTCTAAATAGAAGAGATGAATCTTACAACGCTCATAAAAGTATATTTCAAACTGTGAATGATTGGATAAAACTGTAAAAATGAAGTAATTGGTTCATTTAAGGAAAATGGTATCAATGGGGTGAGTTCTAAAGTTGACACTTGGAAATAGAGGATTTAATTTTCCATAGGCCTCCTTTCGTCTTCTCCAATAGTGGAATCATAGCCTCTCCAGTGGTCTTTACGCAACCATCTTGGACCATTTTGTTATTTCCATTTACATAGCATTCGAATTGGCATGACAAGCCAACCACATGGTTTACATTATACATGCCTAGCCATAAACTAGTTAGGCCTTGGCCTTGAGCTCTGCACTATAAATCCATACTAGCATATTTACATGATTTTATTTAATATATTCCAAGTCAAAACCGAGGGTATTACAATCCCCTCCCCTTGGAATAACACCGTCCTCAACATTTGCTCAAAATATGAAAATAAATAAATGGATATGCCTCTCTCATCACATCCTCCAGCTCCCATGTAGCCTCATTGGGACCAAATTGTTTCCATTGCACCTTTACCTATTCAATGGCTCAATTCAGGAGCAATGTTACATTGTCGAGGATGCATAATGGCTCTCTTTGGAACTCTTCCTCAGATTCCACTTGGATCACATAACAATCAATCATGTGATTATAATCATGTATATATTTCTTAAGCAAAGAAACATGAAAATCATTACGAGCTCCAGTGTTAACAGGAAATGCAATTTTATATGCAACTGGCCCTATCCTCAAAAGCACTTCAAATGGACCACAATATCTTGGTGATATGTTGACACAACTTCCAAGATTCAAGGAAATTTTCCTTGGCCTTACTTTGAGGTAAACATGATCCTCAACATTAAATTCCATGTGCACTCTATTCTTATCTGCATAGCTTTTCCATCTATCTTGGGCCGCCTTTAAATTCTACATAATCTTTGCAACCTCTTGTTCAATTTCCTTAAACAATTTTGGCCCAAGTCACAATTCTATTCATTGGTGTCCTACACCTTCTACCATACAAAGCTTCAAATGGACTAATCCCCAATGATGCTTGTTTCCCATTTTTATATGCAAACTCTACCAAGTGTAGTAATCTTCTCTCTTGGATGGTTTTTCCATCACATACACGCGAAGCATGTCTACAAGCATCTGATTTACTCTTTCTATTTTCCCATCTATTTGAGTATGATCGGGTAGTGCTAGTTCAAATGTGTACCCAAATATGCAAAAAGACTCTTCCATAAATTAGAAGTAAATTTTGATATAATTGCTTTGGGTAACCCATGCAATTTGAATGTTTCCCTCCTGAATATTCTTGTTATCTCATCAGCTTTGTAAGTAGATTTAACAGGAATAAAATGCACTGCATTAGACAATTTATCCACCACAACCATGATGGAATCATGCTTTCTTGAAGTATTTGGAAATCTGGTAATAAAATCCATGGTTACCACTTCCCATTTCCATTTCAGAATTAGAAATGGTTGCAATAAACCTAATGGGTGTAGATGATCAACCTTCACTTATTGGCATTTCATACATTTAGAAATATACTCACCAATGTCTTTGTTTATTCCTGGCCAAAAATATAGATTCCTGGTTGTAGCAATTGTTTTACGGTATCCTAGATGACCAGGATATGGAATGTGACACTTCCGATACAACATCTCTGATATGATATCGTCTTAAGCCCATCAGGCCTTCCCTGCGTACTTTGTTGCGTCATTCCCCAATGAACCAATCTCGATATAATTGTCGGGCTCCTTGTATCAGATCGTTCTTATTGGACTCACAAGTAAGTTAACACGAAAGTGCATTACACAATAAGCTTCCTTTGATGACCTTGTTTTGGGTCCAGGAACGTATGCATTCATCTGATGTGACTAGTCCATGTCATGCCCCCTCATGGGTGGGGCCCATATCAAATTTCCTTTTTTTAAAATTTTCATAATTAAGTAAAATTTCAATTTGGCAATGAATTTTAATACGAAACTACATCAATTATTTCCTTCATTTTAGAAAAAAATATGTTGCATAATAGAACCAAAATTTGTTTTATTGATAACTCTATAGTTCGAAATTTTCCAAATCTCCTTAACCCAATCTATCATTCCTGCTAGTAGATCAAAGATTCAATTTGTCACATACCCCAATTTTGCAAAAATAATGTAATTATTTTATTAATATTCCTGATACATTATGTTAAATTTAATGCTAAGTAGGAATTGATGACTCAGCAGAGTCACTAGAAATGGAATGTAAATTCTGAATATTTTATTATTAATAAATAAATTATGGAGACAACAGCATGAGAGAGTTGTTAAAAGAGGTTACTGGTCTAACTGGTGGATGGAACTAGGTGGAAAGACAAAAGACAAGTGGTAGCATCCTCAAACACTTCCTAAGTTGCAGGTGGCAACTTCCCTATATGTTGGGGTCATGATTCCCCAAGAAAGTGGAATCTGAGCAGGTGGCTCATTAATGACAGTTAACCCAACTAAGACCTAGGCAATCTTTTAAATAGTACTCAATGAACTGAGCTGGGGGTTCAGGAAAGTTCTGGAGGGAGAATACATTCAGGTGAATGCTATTCAAGAGTCCCATTGAGGAAGTGGGGAAAACAGTAAGGAAGTGTTTTGAGTCAGGAAGCTGCAGTAACTTGGTTCCAGTGTAGCTGCTTGGGCTGAGGGAATTGTTGGCTGTACCTAGTTCCAGCCAGTTAGACCAGAGCAAGCTCGGGGGTCCTGAGAAGTGCTGTTTGGGCACTCTACAGGAGTTGGTAGGGAGGAACAGCCTCCCATTGCTGTTGTTGTCTACTATTGACACAGGTTCTGCCACTTATTCCTGCCATTATTTGAGTAAATTTCAATATAGGATATGGCTATCTCATCTATATTTGAACAGAATTTCATTCAGTAGGGTTAGCATATCTGTATTGTCAATAGATAGAATCTGCAGAGTTAATATGTTTTTAGAAATTTCCTATCGTCATTATCAACTACAGTCTAGTAAAAATTGTATGTATAATAGGTTTTGTTATTATTATAGATAATAGAATATTATTGCAAATTGTTTTCTTTATTTATGTCATTAATTAAATAGACAGTATAGATTAATGATACCGTAGATATTCTGGAAATATACTCATTTAAAACAATTATAGGAACAGAATCATAGACAATTTTATGATTTCAGTGAATTATTTTCATAGAGAATTTAACAGGTATAAATCCTAGCTGAACAAATATACTAGTCTATAACTGTCTCATGTTTTAGTTAAACCAGAATACAGGTTATTCTCTGTATCAAGATATAGGTGAACAAAATTTATATCAGTAAGTTTATCTATATTCAGAACATAACTGACTGTTATCGATTCTCCATAAATTTCGAATTTCAGTAAGATCACATTCTTAAACTTTTCCATACAATCTTATTCGACAAAATCTTAGTCAATACAAACAATTAAACTGTAAACAAAGAATCGTGAGGAAGATGTTTTATTCAAAACCTATCTCCATCGTTAATACAACCAAGAAGTTCACAACAGAGTTTGACAGAGCTAAATAACCGTAGGGCAGAAGGAATTTAAAGACAAACATAGTAACTAGCTCGAAGCCGAGTCTTTACAATATAGAAATTTTATTTTCTTTTGTCAAAATCTTTCCATCATCACAAGTATAGTTTCTGCTCATTATCGAGCTCAGTCTTCATGTAATACATAGCATCGTCAGGGTTCTACCATGACAATAGTTCAAACATTATAGTACACACAGAGTTATCATTTGAACCCGGCTATCGTTGGCATTTCAAACTTAAACCCTACTTTAGTTATTAACAATGAGACAATTACTACAGTATGTAAACATAAAACAAAAATTTACACAACTCGTTCCCAGCCACAAAAGAGATCAACAGAGCTGGAACACTATTCATATGTTTTTTTATTTATTTTATATATATATTTTAACCTGGGTGAGAACCCCAATTCTCCAAAGTTATCCACACATTAAAATGGCCCATCACGGTAAGGACTATTGAATCCTACTATCAACTTTTAACATATAAAACAAATCGTCGAGCAATGAAACCATACCAACACCTACAGTCGATTTATCCTCTTCTCAGAATGGGTTTGAAACTTAGAAACATTCTAGCACTGTACATTGCATTAAATTGTAGGAAACGCAGACAAAATACAAGCTAATTTACAAAGTCACTTTTCTATATTTTATTTTTAAAACTCCCCAAAACTGGGTGGATACCCTAACTCTTCACGAAATACAGTAGATAATAAAACCCCAAGACTGTAACGACAGAACGAGCCACGACTTGGTTCTTTTACACATTAAGTTCTTCAAAACCCTAATCTTACAAGAAAAATGAATACAAAAGTAACCATCCTATACTACACACATCACATGGTCATCAAGGACCATGAAAGTGATATTTTTTTCCAAGCCGTAAGACCAACAGCACGGAGTTAGCCACAAAGGTGGTCTTAGCACATACAAACCCTATCTACTTTAAGCAAACCAGAAGATTACATATGACCACAATCATGTTCATGAACACGATAACAACCAGTCACAAAGGCGGTCTTCCTAGACTTAACCCTAACCAACCAAACTATCAAAGAGAGAAACAGCCATGGTATAACCAGGCTTACCCGGTAGGAGTCCAGCGCTAGAGGTTGAGCCTCGTACAGCTTCAGAAGCAATCAAAGCCTGCACATTGCAAGTTGACGAGTTAAAGGTCAACTTTTATTTTAAATAAGCAATCTCTTTCAAATTGAAAACAACGAAACAATTAATAACTCTTACCAGCAATTGTTGGAGGAAGCAAACCCAGTGAATGCCATTGCAACCACGAGTTGAGCATAATAGAAGAACATAATCACGATCACCAGAATAATGAGCTAGGAAAACTCCAGGTCTTCCTTTCACATGAAAGCCGTGACGAGGAATCATACAAACAATACCCTCATTCCAGGGATAAACCAGTATGGGAGATACGAACCCCAGGACATCACCACTTAACAGAAATCGACATTTGAAAAACCCTGACTCTAAATCACACAAGCAATAAGTGGAAGGCTGTGAGCAGCATGCGACTGATAACTTTAGTAACAGTAAAACGATAACCAATATGCCCAACAAATGTAAGGGACGCCTGTAGCAGAGTCTATAGACTTACAAACCATATAATGAATAAACTCCATGACTATAGCCATAGGAGAAGTTACAACTTACAGTGCCATAAGGAACAAACTTAGACAAGCAGGGTTTCTCTCATACAACTTGAGCCCAAAGGCAGAGAGAATGACCAGGTAGGGTTTCGGACAGTCTTATATATCATCAATGCAAGGACGAGAGCCATCCACGTAGCCCTTAAGATTTTTATTTTGCCATGGGTCGGCTTTCCAAAGTCCAACTGCAGTTCGAATTATTTGCTCATCAGATTTAAATCATTGCATGGATGAAAGTTTTATTCATAGTAAAGATATTTTACTATGATTGAGACACTATCATAGTATAGTGCATATCTTGATTTCGGGCCATCGAAAGTTTCCTAGGGTACATAATATCTTCCCCTACAATCATTTAAAAGGTGGTATAGTCAATTTCAACGAGAGTTCCTCATCATTGTAACACTTAAATATTACCTTGGCTAATATAAATAGACGCATAGTTTATCTATAAGGTCTTATTATCATAATTCTTCTATCACCCTTTTTAACAATCAAAGATAAGAACAATAACCTATAGTCTTGTGATATAATGATATAAACTCATCTATATGTTTCCATACATTGGACGTGGTTCAAAAACAAAGGAACAAAGATTCTTAGGCATGAAATAAGCTTAGTGTAATTATAAAAAAAAATATTAAGATGACGATGTCTCATAAACTATAAATTGGATAGAACAGTATATCGCTATATCTAACACAACTCCAATTTCATGCAATTGATAAGGGTTACAGCCATAGTCGAAAACTAATAGTTGACGGAACATTACACGATGCTAGCAATATGTCTTGTATACGATGAAAAGGCTACAAATAACATGATCTAGTGACTTTATCCAGCAATTACTAAGAGACATTTTTCACAACGCAATGATAATGTCAAGGAGACTGTAATTCATCGAAATGCCTATCTTATATTATCCAGAATAATAGTAATCATTTCTTGCAGACTATCAACTATCTATCAAGCATAAATTTCATGAAGATTATAGAAAAGGAACTCTACCGTCTTACACGTGACAACCGGTAAGAATAGTTAAATCTTCTCCGAACCTTATAGTACAGTGAAAGGAACTTTTATGCTTATAAAAATTCATTTACAACGATCCATACTTTACCTGTAAACCTGCGGAAAAAGGACGGATTATGCATTAGCTTGAAAGCTAAGTAAGCCAGTCAGCTATGGCTAGTTCTCCCTTTGAAGTTTAAGAACAAAGACAATCAATAACTGCAATCAAAACTCACATTAGTATTATGACAGAAGATTTAGACAAGATCATGATCAGTTAAATTAAACAAACAGATCAAGGAATGCAAATTAATAACATTTATTGCTATCATAAAAAATTTTAAATTTTTCGGAAATTTCGGGTTTTGACACAATTCCAAGGCTTCATTTAAACATCATCTGTTTACTACAACCATGATTTCATAGAAGCATTTATAATCACTTCCTGTGCAACACAGTTTTTTTCTTGTGACTGTGGATTTTAGCCCATATAGCCCCGGTGTTGCAACCCATAGCTCCAATACCACTCTGTCATGTCCCCATATGTCATTCCGACCAATAGAGAGGGATATTTACGAATTTATGGATTCTAAATTTTTCCCCATGGCATATTAGGAAATCATAAATAATAAAATGTGAGTGCAAATCTATAATTTTAAAACACAATGGAAATAAATTTCTATCCACACATACAACATGCATGTACAAGCATATTTTGTTGAGAATGTTATATTCTTTGCATGTTAATCGACGATCGAAATTGATAGTCGATTGGTTGACAGGTTGATTGAAATTAAAGTTGATAGAATATGGCAGTCTTGTCGACTGATGGAATTGAATAGTTGATTGGTCCATAACCACGACTGGTCAATTGAATGTCGATGAGCATAAAGCGGGAAAAAATTTAACAAACACTTGGACAGCGAGGAGCTCGAATGGCGGTCGACCAAGGTTGACTCAGTCAATTTGATTGTAACATAATACCTGAAGGTCATTAAGAAGTTATGAATCACCATTAATGAAGAAGTTAGTTGTAACTAACTTGGGTACCATGAGCTAGTGTGTATTGCATCTATAAATATGATGTAATGTGAAATCCTAAATGTAATAAGCACTTGTAAGAGAATTGATATGACTTGAAAGTAAGTGTACAAGTGAATTCATGCTTGAGCTATGCAATCTTCTAAATCACTGATGTAAACATTGGTTAAGAGTGTTCATGATAATATATGAGTGGTAAAGCCCATTGGTTTGTTGGTTTTTCCCTGTAAAGGATTTTTCAGGATAAATTTATGTGTATTATGTTATTGCGTGTTTTTTCCATTGTTTAATTTATATCTAATTGTTAGAATAATCATGCATGCCGATTGTAATAGGTAGTAGAACCCAACAATTGGTATCGGAGCTATATTTGGCTTCAAGGGGACACCTTTGTTGTCAAGGGTTTGGATTTGTCCCAGATCTAGAGAATACCTAGTTTCAGTGGGAATTCTAGAACATTGATTCTTAGTTAAAATGGCCAATAGTTCACTGAGAAAAAATGAAAAGTTTAATGGAAATAATTTTGAGCTTTGGAAGCTCAAAATTGAGGATATTCTTGTAGATCGAGAGTAGTAGGTTGATGTTAGCCCCAAGAAAACTCTGATAGGTATGTCGTCAGAAGATTGGCATAAACTGGACAAGAAATCAAGGAGTATGATCCGACTTTGTTTAGCAGATTCTATAATGTTGAATGTATCAGGAAAAGATACTACAAAGAAACTGTGGGAAAAGTTGGGGAACTTTTACAAGTCGAAATCTATGGTCAACAAGTTGTTTCTTCGGAAGAAGTTATATCTTTTGAGGATGAATGAGGGTGACTCAATAACAGAGAACTTATATGCATTCAATACTGTTGTCAATTAGTTGTTGCCCGTGGATATCAAAATCATAGAGGAGGATAAATGTATCAGTCTATTATGTTCTTTGACAGACTCATGGGATAGCTTGGTTGTGGCTATTGTAAGCAATAACACCATATTAAAGGTCAATGTTATGGTTGAATCTCTGTTTTCAAAAGAAATGAGGTGGAAGAACATGGAAGGCTTGACCCACAATGCTATGATGGTGAGATATCGACAGATAGACAAAGGAAAAGGTAAAACAATCTGGTAGAAAATCAAAGTTGAGGGGTAGATCTAAGACCAGATCTAAATCCCCTGGACCAATGATGAGAAAATGTTGGCATTGTTGTAAAGTTGGGCATTATAAGCACGACTGTAAGTTGGTTGGAGTTGAGAAGAACAAAGGATCTGAATAAGCGAATTCGATTAAAAGTAATCCTTTGACTGAAGACAAAGGAGATATCATGTATTTGGGCTCGACAAGTACATAGTCAGATCATGACTCTTGGTTTATCGGCTCTGATGCATCAAATCACATGGTACCATGCAGAGAGTGGTTATGTGAATATGAGAAATATGATAGTGGTGATGTTCTTCTAGGAGATAACTCATCGACCAATATTTTTGAATGAGGTAAATTTTGACAGATACTAAAAGATGGAAGGATAGGAACTCTTCCAAGGGTGTTTCATATTCCTAGTTTGTATTGAAACCTTATAATTGTAAGCAATATGGGAAATGAAGGTGTGCAGTCTCTGTTTGAGAAATATTCATGTAAAATGGTGCAAGGAGCGATGGTATTAAATAAAGGAGTTCGGGTTGGAAAATTGTACAAGCTATTGGGAAGAACAGATACCAATTGATTTGCAAATACAGTCTTTCCTGATTTTGACAACATATCTTCTTGTCTAGTCGACTCGACCATGTTGTGGCATCAATGAATGAGACATATTGGTGATAAAGGTCATCATGTTATGCACAATAAAGGTATGGTTGAAGGTCTCCCTGATTGTTCTTCAGAAGTAGACTTCTTTGAACATGGTATTTATGGTAAATAGAGCCGTGTAAAATTCCCATCTAAGGTCACAAGTGAATAAGAAATAATGGAGTTGGCATATAGTGATGTGTTTTGACTAGTACCGGTCCCTTCACTAGGAGGTTCCTAGTATTATGTCTCTTTCATAGATGATTTCTCCATAATGACATGGCTGTATTTTCCGAGGAAGAAATTTGAGGTTTTTGAAAGGTTTCAAGAGTTCAAAGCTCTTATAGAAAATAAGATTGGAAGAAAAATAAAGGTGCTGAGAACTGATAATGGAGAAGAATTATGTAGTAAGACATTCAACAAGTTCTGTGAAAAAATGCAACTCATTACACATTTCAACAAAATGGAGTTGTTGAAAGAATGAATAGAATGTCGATGGAAAAAGCAAGGAGCATGCTTAGTGGTACATGTATCACTGAAGAATTCTGCGGAGAGGCACACAACATGTTACCTGGTGAATAGGTCATCGTCTACGACTCTAGTCGACAATACTCTAGTTGTCGCTGATGAGCATGATTGTCATTGATGTCAACACATTAATGACAAAGGCTGAAGTGATGACAAGTGTTGATAACATGGAAAAGGGAACTTGGCAAACATGACAAGCATTGATGACTTAGAAAGCATGAGGTTGTTGACTTGACAAAGGTTGATGACAGACATGGCAAGAATGACAAGTGTTGGTGACATGGTAAGCAAGCACGATGATAGACATCGCAGGCAAGCATGACAATGTTGATGACATTGCAAGCAAGCATTGAGGACATGACAAGCAAGCATGGAAAGCAAAGGACAAGTGACAAAGGATGATGGTATAGCAAGCAAGTTTGAAGACAAGGCTTGCGGGAATCCCTTGAGTACATGACAAGGCTTTCGGGCATCCCTTGGAGGAAAAAGGTTGGAGGGCATTTGAAGGACAACTGCGGGCATTGAGGACAAGGAATTTGCGGGCATTTCCTTGGAACATATGTGGGCATCACTTAAGAGCTGTGGGAGCATTTTTATATGCCCTTGCAGGAATTTCTATATGCCTTGAAGGGCATATTTTGGAGCATAAGCGGGCATGCAAATGAGCCACTTGCAGGCATGTCAAAGAAGCCCTTGCGGGAATACTTAAAGGCCCCTTGCGGGCATTTCCTTGGAGCTTGTGTGGGCATCTCTTAAGGCCCTTGCGGGCATTTGTTGGAGGTCAATGCGGGCATATCATGGAGGTTGCGGGTATATTAGAAGGAGCCCTTGCGGGCATCCCTTAGTGCCCTTGTGGGCATATAAAAGAGAGCCTTGTGGGCATCTTCAAAGGGTGTGAAAAGGCCCTTGCGGGCATCTTTTTAGGCCTCTTGTGGGCACATCTATGGACCATTGCGGGCATTCTATCAAGCCCCTTGCGAGCATTTATTTGAAGCCTTGTGGGAATTTTTTAAAGGCCCCTTGCAGGCATATCTATGGAGTGTTGCAGGCATATAAGGGCATGTGAAAATAGCCCTTGTGGGCATTTGCTGGAAGAGCCTACATGCGTTTAAAGGAGCAGCCTGCGGGCATATGATGAAGAGCTTGCGGGAATTTGGAAGGACAGTTCGTGACATGGAAAACACATTACACCTTGAACCAAATAAATGATGACATGGCATGAAAATGATGGCATGTGAAGGGTTGGGTCTTGGACCCACAAGTATCTCTTTGATTGTAGGATGGTCACCTAAAATAAATCTTATTTGGTTTATTTAAGTATTTAGTGATAAAAATAAAAATAAAAATGACATGTGGGCCTAGTATGATTTATGGAGAAGAAGAGTATAAATAAGAGACAAATATCTAATTTGAGTGTGAAGAGAGTGGTGGAGAACTCGGTAGTGTAAGTGGGTGATCTTTGGTTTTCGGGAGCTCAAGGAAGAGGTCTGATATTTTCAGAGAAGTACAGAGGCAACCGAAGATGGAAGGTTGAGACAATATTGAAGTTTCTTCTCTCTTTTATTATCTCTCTGAATTTTGGGTGGCTAAAGACAATACTCAGTTTGACTTGAAAAAGACAACTTGATAATATTCTAGGGCAGCAGTAATGGTAGATTGATGACAGTGGAAGACATGTATGTGTGCAGGCAAATGATATGTTTGTGGACAGATTTGATGTGCTAGTATATAGACTGATGATGTGTTTAGTCAGGGCAGATTGGTGAAATGTAATGTGACAAGAATTTGTATGTAAATACAAGCTGGGTCTTGTACATATTTTCTTAGTTGGATCTAAGATAAGACCAAGCTGTGTCTTGGAATAGAAGTTGTTGCTTCTCAATGAGTTGTAGCTGGTAAAGTGTAACGGTTGTAGCCGATTGAAGAAATATAAAAAGATTACAAAGATTATTTTGTGATGTGTCTCTCATGATGTGAATTGATGTTATGAATGACATGTTTAAGTTTGATGTTTATCTTAGTGTGAGTGATAATCTTTGCCTGAGTGTTAAAGTGAAAAAGTAAATGATATATATATGTTTAAGTATTGAAGAAGTTGAAATTGGTATTAAGGGTTGGCCCACTCATTCACCCCCCCCCTCTCAGTGTTCCATTGTGTCTAACAATTGGTATCAAAGCTTGGTCTTCATCACAATCCTAACAAGCTTGAAGGAGATCCGTGGACACAAATGGAAGGACCAGGAGAAGTTCCAATTTTTGAAATATCAGATTACTTTGGTTGGAGAAGTAGAATGAAAGCTTAATTAAAGAAATTTGGTGTTTGGGAAATTGTGGTTAACCCATTTGTCCAGTACAACAAGAAGACAAAGACAGTAGCCAAGAAAAACAATAACATTGCCCTGAAGTTTCTAACAGATGGACTCTCAAGCCCTATTAAAGAAAGTATAGGAGTATGCATCTTTGCCAAAGATATTTGGTTCAAGCTGGAAGGTGAGTACCAAAGGAGAAATCATGATACATAAAAGGAAACAAAAATCAAGTCTTATGAAGATAAGAAGCAAGAAGAAAATGAGGGACAAGCTTCAGATGTCAGTGAAGGTAAGGACTCTTCTATTGGTGATAATTTTGAATGTGATGATATTGAAATTCTACTTGCATATGATGAAAATGAAGATTTGTTGAAAGTCAATAATGCATTTACATGTACCCTATTGGATATTGATCTCAAATTCAATCCGAGGCTTACGAAGAATATTTTGGGGTCATTTGAAAAATACAAAATGGAGACAAAGGCATTGTTCATGAGATTGAAACTCAAGAACAAAGATTTACAAGATGAGCTAGAAGATAAAAATGATGAAGTTAGAAGATTGAATATTGAATTAGCATAAGAACAAGAAGAGATTTGTAAAGATCCCAAAGAGCTTGAAGAGACGAGAAGGGACAATATCAATCTAAAGACTTAGTTGGAAGAAGCCAAAAGAATAGAAGAAATCATGAAGCTTCAGCTGGAAGAAAAAGAGAAGACAAAACATAATCTTGAGATGGAAGTTGTTGATCTTATAAAGAAAATTGAAAAGTTAAACGCTCATGTGAATTGCAACAAAAGTTTAGTCATCTTGAAAGAAATTTTGAATTGTCAAAGATATCCCTTTAGCAAATCTGGTCTTGGGTACAAGAAGGAAGAAGGCAAATCCGAAGGTGACATATGGTCCCCCAAGACTCCTGAAGTAGGATCCACATCCTTCAAAGATGAAAGCAAAGCTCCCCAGCAAGAGCTTGCACATGACAACAAAAACCTTGAAAGATCAAGAATGCATCAAGAAGTTGGTCCCACTCCTCAAAGCAAATTCTTCAGAAGAGAGACAAATCCAAGATGGAATCAAGCACGCAGTTTTGATAGTATTTTTAATGGTTATTGCTATTCTTGTAATGGTTTTGGTCATAAGGATATGGATTGTACGTTCCATGGAAGAAGAAGTTCTGGAAGTAGAAGTGACCGAATGAGATGTTGGACATGTGACCGAATTGGACATGTTGTTGCAAACTGTCATACATTGAGATGCTACACTTGTGGTGGTGTTGGTCATAAATCCCAAGCATGTACAAGTCCAAGAAGACAATCCATGAGAATCTTCTCATATCCATTAGTAAGGAAAGTCAATGAATCTTGGAAGAAGAATGACACAGAAAGATTTGAAGACAAAAGGACAAATACTAAAAGTCAAGGACACTCTCAGGTTTGGATTAAAAGGAATGTTTTGTTGAATATGAATGGAGTTGACGATCATTGCACATTAGATGGATTCCATATGGCAAGCCATGCTTGAGGTATTTCAAGAACCTAAGCATATATTGAGTCCATAGAATTGGAGGATGCACTCACAGGTAAATAATGGCTACTCCAAATATAGAGACATGTCCAAGGATCGTGGCATGGTGATAGGGGGAGCAAGAGTTCTCAAAAAGACATAATATGTCCAGCGTTGTTTCATTTTGGGTGAACTCATACAAGCTGGAAGTTGTTGTAAACAGAAGTGACCATGAAGATAGTCCCAGGCATGAATTCAGACTGTAGCAGATATAAAGTTGTGTGACAGAAATGATCTCTAAATTTGGGTAGCTGTAAATGTCATCTTGTGATAAATATGTTTTAAAGGAGTTGATCTCTGAGCACTCTTTTTCATCCAAAGGATAGAAGTAAATCAAGCCATGTTTTGATGACTGAAATCAACATCATTTGAGAGGCCTCACGATCATAACCACGGGGGATGATCAAATTGTCTTGAAATTTGACAACGAAAACCTTGGTTTGAGAAGTAGTTACAAGTTCTGATTTTGGCACTAAAGATTTTTTTTTAAAATAGACTTGTAAGGAGATTATGATTCAGATTTTGTGAAGAGAAGAATTTGTGGATCTTGGTTACAATGACATGTTGATAAGAGGAGTAGGGTGAGCAAATGAAGTGAAACAATATGTTGATTATCTTTATGCTTACCTTTTATGAATTTACTAGTTAATTAATTTATGCATTCCAAGGACTAAACAAAAATGTCAAGCCACAATCTATGTCCACAGTAAGAAGAATCAAAGAGCAAACAAATCAGCCAATGAAGTAGTATATTTGAAAGGAGGAACAAGCACTTCAACAAGAAAGAGATTAGCTCAACAAATCAAGAAGTCTATATGAAAGGGGAAGCTTGAAATGTTTAAAATAGATACATGTGCAAACTTGAAGGAGTGCAGTAGTTTGAATAGTGATTTGTGACAAGATAAGGAGCTTGACAACCCAAGAGGGGATAGAAGTAAGGGGGAGCATATATATGAATACCAAGGAGATGAATGTAAGAAGAAGATATCCAGTCAATGTGTTCAAGTCTTTGATCTTGAAGAAGACATTTATGGGTATACTACAGTGATGTGCATCCTCTAAATTTTGGACAGTATAGCAGAATTACAAACAGGGGAGTGCGTATACTTATAAAAAATTAAATTTGGCAAGTGAAAAGGTACAAGGATGATCTCCAAGAAACAATACCAAGCTCAGTCAAAGGGGGAGATCAACCAATGAAAAAGGTGACATGAGAGTAAACTCTTTAGCATGATTTCATAAAGTATTCAAGAATACAATTTTTGTGGGCATTGTGAAGCTTTTGATGGCTAGGTGATTTGCCCTTTGTCATTAATGTCAAAGGGGAAGATAAATTTTAAGGAGGTTTCCATCAATGACAAAGGGGGATATTGATGAGCATGATTATCATTGATGACAACACATTAATGACAAAGGTTGAAGTGATGACAAGCAAGCATTGATGACAAGTGTTGATAACATGGCAAAGGGAACTTGGAAAACATGACAAGCATTGATGACTTGGAAAGCATGAGGCTGTTGACTTGACAAAGGTTAATGGCAGGCATGGAAATCATGAGAAGTGATGTTGACATAGAAAGCAAGCACGATGAAAGACATGGCAAGAAAGCATGACAAGGTTGATGACTTGGCAAGCAAGCATTGAGGACATGACAAGCAAGCATGACAAGCAAAGGACAAGTGACAAAGGATGATGGTATAGCAAGCAAGGTTGAATACAAGGCTTGGGGGCATCCCTTGAGGACATGAAAAGGCTTGCGGGCATCCCTTGGAGGACAAAGGTTGAGCCTTGGCGGGCATTTGAAGGACAACTGCAGGCATTGAGGACAAGGCATTTACGGGCATTTCCTTGGAACATATGCGGGCATCACTTAAGAGATGTGTGGGAATTTTTATATGCCATTGCGGGCATTTCTATATGCCCTTGCAGGCATATTCTGGAGCATATGCGGGCATGAAAATGAGCCACTTGTGAGCATGTCAAAGAATCCCTTGGGGGCATATTTAAGAGCCCTTGCGGGCATACTTAAAGGCCCCTTGTGGGCATTTACTTGGAGCTTGTGTGGGCATCTCTTAAGGCCCCTTGTGGGCATTTACTTGGAGCTTGTGTGGGCATCTCTTAAGGCCCTTGCGGGCATTTTATGGAGGTCAATGTGGGCATATCATGGAGCTCACGGGCATATGAGAAGGAGCCCTTGCGGGAATCCCTTAGTTCCCTTGCAGGCATATACAAGAGAGCCTTGCGGGCATCTTCAAAGGGTGTGAAAAGGCCCTTGCGGACATTTCCTAAAGGCCCATGCGGGCATCTTTTTAGGCCTCTTGTGAGCACATCTATGGACCATTGCGGGCATTCTATCAAGCCCCTTGCGGGAATTTGTTAAAGGCCCCTTGTAGACATATCTATGGAGTGCTGCAGGCATATAAGGGCATGTGAAAATAGCCCTTGTGGGCATTTGCTGGAGGAGCATGCAGGCATTTAAAGGAGCATCCTGCGGGCATATGATGAAGAGCTTGCGGGCATTTGGAAGGACAGTTCGTGACATGGAAAACAAATTACACCTTGAACCAAATAAATGATGTCATGGCATGAAAATGATGGCATGTGAAGGGTTGGGTCTTGGACCCACAAGTATCTCCTTGATTGTAGGATGGCCACCTAAAATAAATTTTATTTGGTTTATTTAATTATTTAGTGCTAAACATAAAAATAAAAATGACATGTCAGCCTAGTATGATTTATGGAGAAGAAGAGTATAAATAAGAGACAAATCTCTAATTTGAGTGGGAAGAGAGTGGTGGAGAACTCAGCGGTGTAAGTGGGGGAGCTCAAGGAAGAGGTATGATATTTTCAAGGAAGTACAGAGGAAACCGAAGATGGAAGGTTGAGACAACATTGAAGTTTCTTCTCTCTTTTATTCTCTCTCTGAATTTCGAGTGGCTAAAGACAATACTCAGTTTGACTTGATAGAGACAACTTGATAATTATATTCTAGAGCAGCAGTAATGGCAGATTAATGATAGTGGAAGACAATTATGTGCGCAGGAAAATGATATGTTTGTGGAGAGATTTGATGTGTTGGTAGATAGACTGGTGATGTGTTTAGTTAGGGCAGATTGATGAAATGTAATGTGGCGTGAATTTGTATGTAAATACAAGCTGGGTCTTGTACATATTTTCTTAGTTGGATCTAAGAAAATACCAAGCTGTTTCTTGGAATAGAATTTGTTGCTTCTCAATTAGTTGTAGCTGGTAAAGCCTAACGGTTGTAGCCGATTGAAGAAATATAAAAAGATTACAAAGCTTATATTTTGATGTGTCTCTCATGATGTGAATTGATGTTATGAATGACATGTTTAAGTTTGATGTTTAGCTTAGTGTGAATGATGATCTCTGCCTGAGTGTTAAAGTGAAAAAGTAAATGATATATATATGTTTAAGTATTGAAGAAGTTGAAATTGGTCTTTAAGGTATGGCCCACTGATTCATCCCCCCCCCCCTCTCAGTGTGCCATTGTGTCTAACATAGGTCATCATCAACAACTCTAGTTGACAATACTCCATATGGGCCATGGGACGGGGAAATGCCCTCTCTTTCACATCTCAGAGTTTTTGGGTGTGATGTCTTTGTGCATGTCCCAAAGGAGAAAGGAAACAAACTCGACAGTAAGTTTGAGAAATGCATCTTAATTGAGTACATAGATGGATTGAAAGGGTATGAGCTATGAATTCGGTCACAAGGAAGGAAGTCTATAGTAAATATGCGATCTTCATAGAATTCGAAGGTACTTCTAGGATTGAAGAAGATAAAAGAGAAAAGGAGCTAAAAAATATAGAGTTTCATTGGAATGACATAAGTTACAATTCAGACGAGTCAATTGAATCCGACAAAGAGAAGGAACTACCGACTTCGGTCATCATGAGGTCTGGTTGAGCAAAGAAACAATATGAAAGGTACATTCCCCCATGTTTCTTCTCTACGTTTGCATTAACTGCCATATAAGAGGATCCTAGGTCGATAAAGGAAGTGACCGACTCGACAGAGGGTAAACTCTAGAAAAAGGCCATGGAAGAAGAAATGGAGTCCTTACAGAAGAATGAAATGTGGGATGTGGTCACATTTCCAAATGGAAGAAATTTTTTTGGCAGTAAGTGGATATTTCAAAAAAATATGAATGCAATAGGTCAGGTTGATAAGTACAAAGCTCGATTGGTAGAGAAGGGATATTCCCAAGTCGAGGGAGTCGACTTTAGTGAGGTATTCTCTCATGTTGCAAATTTAAGTTCCATTAGAGTACTAATGTCTTTAGTTGCATCATTTGATCTTGAAATAGAACAGATTGACATGGAAACATCATTTCTTCATGGTGATCTTGAAGAAGAAATTTATATGAAGAAGCCTTAAGGATTCATAGAAAAAGGGAAAAGGAGCTTGTATGCAAACAAGAAGTCCCTCTATGGTATAAAGAAATCACTCAGAATGTGGTACCAAAAGTTTGATTTGTATATCCAACAACTAGTGTCCATGGATTCTATGTGATAGTGCTCATTTGTGTGTCCATGATGCTTTGGTGTTCTATTTCAAGTGTCCCACATCCCCAAAAATGCTTCAAAGTGGTATGTTTCAAAGTGTCACACATCTATAGAGTCTGCTCCAACACCAACAACACCTCTGCCATGCACTATTTAGTGGAAATTCATGATATGGAAACATTAATGTTTGATTATATCTTTATACTTATTGGTTAGTTCAACGTAAACATTTGGCATAGATGACAAATCAAAATAAAGTGAAGTTCAATGAATCCTGTGGTCGCACCATGCAAAATCAGTGAAACATCTATTGGTATTCTTTAGCTAGAGTGGCAATGCCTCACATGCAATGGAACAAATTCATGTATGAATTCTAAAGCACCTACAAATACAATTCTTAGCCAGGACTGCATCCCTATGATGCAACCCAAAATTCACCACAAGAGATCATTAACATTGTAAACAACGAAAAAACAAGGCCTATGACCTATGATGCCCAACTCGAGAAGGAGAAGAAAAAACCATGTAACAAAAAGATGGAAGAATTTAAAGAATCGGAACCCACTTCCACTTTCGTGGGTTTTGATCCTTCAGAGTATTTGAACTCTCAACATTGTGAAAGCCAAGTCAACGATGAAAATGGTGATAATTTCCAAAACCTAACCAAAGGTACGCATCATGTTGTATGTAATTGCAGTGAGCACGACTAAATTCCTTATCTTAGAGTTACAGTAGAAAGATGAGATATTAAGTTTGTAGTACAAAGATTATGTGGTCGGGAAGCATGGTTTAAGGGGTTTGAAGAGATTATGAGGAATGCCATGGTTTAAGTGGTCTGCTATCTTGAATGCCACCCAACCAACTCTCTCGTGTTACAATTATCAGTTATTATCTTATTCCTCCAAAGAAATATTCTATTTCTAACACCAAGCTAGGAGTTGGTGTCTGGTAAATTTAGAACCTTATATTTTCATTAACAATATGAAGGTCTTGTGACGACAGGGATACTAGCAACAAGATTTGGATGGCAGCATGGTGTTAGCCTACCCATTGAATTCTTTTTAGGATTGAAGACGAGGCTGGGATTTGCTGTAAATCTATGAAATACGGAGAGAATGATATAATACAGGCCAAGCACACTTTACTATTTAGCACCATAAGCTTGTTCATCCAGTCTGCACTACACTTGACATTCCCAGCTGCATCATGAGAGAAAGAAAATACACTTAATTTATATCCACAACTAGAATTTCACTGGATAGATGGATGAGATATAACAATACAGATACGAACCACAAATTCATAGGCCAATCCTTGAATTCCTACGTTGGTTATGGATCGCATATGCCATCAAAATAGATGTATCCAGAAATGATGAAAAAGAGGCGAACTTCATGGCGGATTTGTGTGCTAAAGGGAATGGGATAACCAATTGCATGGACATTGTAAGAGTTTATCCCAATTATCAATTAGAAATGATGAACGTCTAAGCTTAATTACACAATATAAAAGATGGTATACATAGTATAAATAATTTGAAGTCATATACCAAACACATTGGAATATTATTCATCAAAACATAAGCAATTGGATTCAATCCCAAAACAATTGATTTTTTAGGTTCTTATTAGCAAAGTAACACCACTAGTCAGATTATGAAATATCTTAAAAGTAATGTAGTTTGCTAGATTTCATTAAAGGTTATACCATTATGCAATGTAGTTTCGAAAAACTATGTTGTTGTTGTTATAATAAGAGTTTGTCAAATTTCATTAAAGTTTATTAGTATGCAATGCAGTTTCTGAGAACTACGCTCCAAATGCTAGAATAAGAGTTCAAGTTCCACAGCCAATAGAAATTTTAATAAATAGAACTTATTGCAATATTAAATAAAATATTACAAACTACTATCAAAAACTTTGGTCAACATAAAATATGCCTAAAGTCAAACCAAGATTAATTTCAAATCAACATAAATCAAATACAATAGACCTTCCAATATGGAGTAATAATAATTAACAAAATAATAATATATTTGTGTTTGAAGTTTTGAATTACTAATACCTATACTTATTAGTGAGATATATTACTAATACTACATCCTTTTGTATATCTAATCTAAACTATCACAAAACAAAAAAGAGGTATTTCCATTGGAGTTAAATTTTGTTTATACTCCCAATACTATGAAAATGAAAATAAGGATACCATGAAAATAAAATAAAGAGTAGTGAACACATACTGGCCAGAAAAATGTTCGGGTCGAATGGAATTTTCCCTCCTTTAACATAGTTAATAGTTTCAAGGTGATCTAAGTGAACAAAAAAATTGAAGTATATAACGAACAATTTTTCATTTTACATAAATTCATGATATGAATAAGCATATGATATTATTTAGAAAAATATAATAGCTTTAAGGTTTTAGTATGTAAAAATTATGCAGTGTATAGTTTAAAATATTATGAAAATTGGGAATGTTAATGTATAACTTGAAGGTTTTAGTATCATTACGCATTGTTTGGATTAAAATATAATGAAAATTGGAAATGTTTGAGGAAAGCAACAATAGTTATCATTCAGAGGTCAGAGGAAATAGTTGAAGTTTGCCATTATTTTTAAATGGCTTGAATAAATTTTTCATTTTAATTTAAGGACATTTAAAAAATAAATAAATAAAAATATAGCATATAAAAAGTATAATGTGTTTACTGATAATGCATAGAAAAATAATTATGTTATTTTATTTTTTTTGGTTTATTTATCAATGAAAGTTAGTTAACTTTACCCAAAAATCATTGAAAATGCAAATAGTATAAAAAAAAGCTCATATAAAAATAACAATAACATCAATGCCACCTTCTCCCCTTGCAAATAAATATGACAACATCAACATTAACCTCAAATTATAGACAAGAAATTGCAATGAAATTTAACAACCAAACACATTATGCTAAACCTTACTTGATTGTAGATAAGAACATATTTTCATAGAAAATAAATCATCTCATTCAATTTCATCTCAATTATTTTACTTGTCTTGGGTTTTAAACATAGGCTTGCCTCCAAATGTGTCAAAATAACATGAGCACCACCAATCAATCCCTTCCTCTTGATGCTAACAATGATTGAAAACCAAAGAAAAAATTCATAAAACCCACAAAACTAGAACCGAACTCCAAAATAAATCCCCAATTTAGTGACGACCAAAGATATCAAAATTACAACATCAACATAAAACCTATCATCATTCAAACCTCAACCATTATATGCCAATCCTAACAGCATACTCAAAAGAAACAATGCAGCAAACGAACCAAAGCAAAAAGAAATAGGGAGAAACTAGTGTTGTTATGTCAAGAATGCCACCAATCTACTACTCCCTCTCAATGCTAGCAGTTGTAGAGCCAATGCCCAAGTCTTTAAGAAACTATAGGACCAAAAGCAAAACACCAAAAAACCATATTAAATTAATGACAACCATAGGCACAGAAATTGCAAGACCATAGCCATGGAGCCAATGCCAACATCCATAGAGTGAAATATTAGAAGAATCTGCAAAATCACAGGAAATTCATAAGATAAACACTAGAAGAAACCATGAAATCATTGAATACCATAGCAATGGAAATCATAAAAAATGAATACCATAATAATGGAAATCATAAAATCAAAACCACATAGTGAGCCAATGTGAACATCCACAAAGGAAAAATGCCAACACTAACATCCACAAAGCCAAGCCCTACATCTCAATTAAACCCATGTTTACATAAAATGCTTCATCGTAAACCATCCAACCTTCACCATTTTCCACCAATAAGACATTCACCATACAACATCAATACCATTATTTATTTGCCCATGCATTCAACACAATGAGTGTCACTCCACACCACCCTTGTCAACCTCCCATCAAATATGATGACATGAGGAGTAGAGTGCCAAAACATGGCAAGCTAAATATATTTTGCCCCACGAATTTTGAAAACCAAAAATCAATTTTTTTTAAATATCTAAGTTTCTTGAAATTATATGTCTATAAGCCATGGTCTTAGCAATCTATTAATGGATATATTTCAATGCGTGGATTAATAAATCTCACTTCTTTAGCACAAAATTAATTAGGTGTGAGTTAATAAATGAAGAAACTTAATTTTTTCAGTGAATCTATTTTGCTGAGAGGCAAAATTTCAACTTGATTCATTCATTTTTTTTAAATTCCAATCATGAGAGAAGTAAGGAATAACAATTATAGTATTTTGTCATTTTGTGTACATAAATTTATTTGAATATAAATTCTTACTAATGAAAAAGTAAATTTTAAAAACCAATTTTTAATTATTTAATCATTATAAAATATAAATAACATTCAATTTCTTACTTTCTTATAAAAAATAATTAATATTGATTTATATATTTGATTAAAAGTATTATATATAAGAAGTCTATTTCTGTATTTTATTTATATTGGATTTTTTTGTTACCTATTTTTTCCATATTAAATAATATTTGTATCTATATTCATACTCTAATTATGTTATTATAGATTTTACCATTTTGAAAATTAAAAAAATACAAATAGCTTTTTTTTACCAAATTATAAAATTTTGTTTACCCATTATAAAAAATAAATTCAAAAAGAAAAAAAAATCAATACTTTTTTATTTCTATGGAAATCAAAAAATACATAGATCTCTGCTTACAAAGCTAGAAATACACAACAATAGTTCGTATTTTCCAATCACTGTTTTCACCCTTGCTACCACAAAGCTTCTTCTGCACCGCCAAATATGGATAAACCCTCTCCGCAGGAGAATGATTATATATATATATATATTCCCAAAATCATAATTACAACTTATAAACCATCCAAATATGTTATTTCATTGATTGGTTTCACATGTGTGATTATAAATCTTCTTCGAGTGTAAAAAAATTACAGGTCACCAAATAAAAAATACCTTATAACATAAAAATAAGAAACACATTTTTGGAACTGAGCTGAGGTTGGGAGCTCTGCAACTAGGTTTGAAAGTCGACTCTCATTGAAGTTTTTGGGCGGTCATGGATCCTTCCATGGCTGATCCTCACCTCTCCTGTGTTGGCTTCTTGTCATAGGCCGACGGATGGTTTTTTTTTTCCCACCTTGGAGCGTTTGCTATTGTCTTGGCGCGGCGACCCATTGGGGGCTGGCTTCTTCGGCTACCCAGTGGCGGCGGTGGTAGCGTTTGTTCAGATGGATGCTGGTCTGGGGCGAGGCGTTTTCGGCGGTGATGGTGGCGGCTGCGAGGGCGAGCAGGGTTCCTGTCCATTCTTACTGCTGGTCATCTTGCTGAGGACACCGTGCGACGGGGTTTCCATATCCCTGGTTCGTCATTGATAGGCGGTCATATAGCTCGGCTGCTCTTAAGAGTGGCCAAGAATCATACCATGTGGTGCCCAATAGGAGGATGTCGTTGGCAGATCTGATGCGGCTTCCGGCGGGCACAAGACTGAAGACTCTCCTCGACGGGCAATCGCTGGTTGACCGACAACAAACCCTTCTCCGTCAATTATGTGAGTGTAAGGATTCCAGATGCTTTCAACAACAGATGGATTCCTCGGCCACTCATAAGCTCGGCGGATCAGATGCAGTTGGATTCCAGCGACAGCAGCAGATTCTTCAGTCCCTCTTGTTCGGCTCAAAGATTTTCGGCGGCGGCCGACATGGGGAGCTGTCAAGGCTGCTTTGTTTCTCGGCGTCCGGGGGTGTCTACACAGCCTCTAGTGGCAATACTTTCTTTTCAAGGATTCTGGGAGGGTTTCCTATACATTTTCTTGATGTTTTCTGTGCCTCTTATGGATGACGGTTTTAGGTTCTCTGCTGTAGTTTCTTGGAGGCCGGCGGATCTTGCACCAGTCGGTGGAGGCTAGCCGAGGTACCCATCTCTGGATCTTGAGGGCTGCAGACGAATTGGATGAGCTGTGTTCTTCATTTTTTTGGTTTGTGGATTTCGTGGATAGGATCGGTTTCCTGCTCATTTACAGGGTTTGCTGCCTCTTCTGGGTGCTGCTCACATTGTAGTCGCTGCCTACCTGCTCGCTGTAGGGAGCTCTGTCATATCCCTTTTTATTGAGGCTGGACTGCCTTTGCTGATGGGAGGTGGGGGATGTGTACGGGAGTGGAGTCTGAGGAGTGGAGGTAGATCCTGGGAGCTGTGGATCTCTTATATAAATCTGGTTTTGGTGGGTTTGAAGCCTGTCTTAATTCACTGGTTTTTTTTTTTTTTTGGGCGTTTGAGGGTTTGTTCCTGTGCCATGGGAATGTAAATATGTGATAATGTAGGGATCTTTGTGATCCTATTACATGTACAGATTGTAATTTTGTTCATCTTTTTAAAATAAAATTACAAACTTTTTCCAAGGAAAAAAGAAATCCAAAAATAAAAATAAGAAACACTTTAAAAAATACCTTATAACATAAAAATAAAAAACACTTTACATAGTAAATATAAACATAAATATAGATTAATAATTGGAAACAATCTTCAATATCAAAATAATAATCAACACCATTTAAATATTATAAGCCATATAAATCCACACTAACGTAAATATTATTTTATAAAATAAATAAATAAATTATTCTTAGATAACTATATTGGAGATGCTACATCAGTTTCTATGCATATTCTAAACACAAAACAAAATGAAGTCTTAAGTAGAGTGAACACATAAGGGCAAGAGAAACGTTGGGGCCAAGGGAATATTCCCAACCCTCTTAACATATGCATATTCTAAGCACAAAACAAAATGAGGTCATAAGTAGAGTGAACACATAAGGGCAAGGAAAATGTTGGGCCCAAGGGAATATTCCCAACCCCTTTAACATAGTTAATAGTTCCCAGATGTTCCAATCAAAGTATAACTGATATGTCTTTTTTATTTTAGATTAATTCATTATATGCTTGAACATATGATATTATTAAAAAATATTAATAAAAACAATATCTAGACTTGCATAGTTTAAAATAACATGAAAATTGTGTAGGTAAATGTATGGATAACAGGAAAGTAATATTGACATGTATCGATGTGAAATTTATAGTTGGGATTATTTTAAAACATAATTTTAATAGCATATAAGAAGGATATAAACATGATAAATTATTTTATTAAAATGTTTTTATGATAGCATTTATAAGAATAAAATAATTACAAAAAACATTATTTTTGTCCAAAAATTAGTTTTAAAACAAAAAAATGCATAAGAAAATGACAACACTATCACCACTTCCTTCACTCCTTGTTAATGAAAATGGCAACACCAACATATCATATTATAATATTATAGATAAGACATTATTACCAACTAGAAAAACATTTGAACCTAAACCCTACTTGGTTCCAAATGAGAACATAGAAAAAAAACATCTCATACAATTTCAATTAAATTGTTTTACCTACTTTGGATGTTGAAAATAGGATTTCTTCCAATTGTGTTGAGATAACATGAACCAAATTGGGATCTCGAGCCATAAAGATCCTAAGAGCATCACCATGCAACCACTCCCCCTTGATGCTATAGAAACCAAAAGACAAAACCCACAAAAATCATAAGACTAGAACCAAA
The DNA here is from genome assembly GCA_027924585.1 of Larix kaempferi. Classification (NCBI taxonomy): domain Eukaryota; kingdom Viridiplantae; phylum Streptophyta; class Pinopsida; order Pinales; family Pinaceae; genus Larix; species Larix kaempferi. Next base: position 41,003,566 of record BSBM01000106.1, read on the forward strand.
CTCCAGAAGAATCACTTGATACAAAGAAGACTAGAGACACCAAAATCACAACTCCAAAGCCAAACATTAATAGAAAGGCTATAATTATTCCAACCTCTAAACTATTCCATCTCAATCCTAACAACATACTCAAAAGAAACAAAGAAAAAGGAACTTGGGTGAAACTAAAACAAAACATATTCATAGTTATGTCAAGAGCTCCACTAATGTACTACTCCCTCTCAATGGTTTTAGTTGCACAACCAAGGACCAAAGCCTTGAGAAATTGTAGGGACTAGAGCCAAACATAAAATACATCCTAAAATCAATGAAGAACATAGGCACAAAAATTGCAACACCATGGCCGTGGAGCCAATATTGATATCCAAATCCAGAATAAACCACGTGATTAAAGACTATCCCCCAAAAAAATCCAAAAGTCATAGTAAGACCAATGTCAAACATAAAAAAACCCAAAATCATTAAAAATCATAAAATCAAAACCACATAACCAATCTTACATCTAAAACCAAAATGCCAAGTCCTCCATCTAAATTGTACCCAAGCTAACATCCTATTGATAGACCATCTAACCTTCCCCATCCTCCCTCTAATGCCATAGTTATGATGACATTAGAATTGGAGTGCCCATGCATGGCGAGATAGTAAATATATTTTGCCTCAAAAAAATTGAAAACAAAAAATAAAATAAAAACATTGTAAAGACCTAAAATTTATTCAAATTATTTGTAATTGTCTAAGCAATAACATTTTCACTCTTTTCATATTAAATTTAATTTAAAAATAAGTTAATAAATAGACAAAATTCTTCATTGTAGAGAGAGGACTCAGGTGCTAGACAACCTAGTAAGTATAACGTTACATTACCAACAATAAAAAATAACTCATTTAAATGTTCTACCACTTCATAAAATTAAATGTCATTAATGAAATGTTATATATATATATATATATATAACTAATTAATTATTAGTAACTAAATGTGTACACACATAAATTTAGATTTTTGTCATGGTCTAGTTGTCTCGTTGTCTCCCCTTGTTAGGTACACTTTTCTGTCATGGTTTTTTGGGCCCATGGCATTTGTGGTCCATGGTAATGGCCCATTGTATTATTTGTGAAGAAGCCTATTTACTTGACTCGGCCATGATTTTTTGAGTACATGGTATTTGGTGGCCCATGGTAAAGACCCATTGTTATTACTTGTGAAGAAGCCTGAGTTTCCACAATGAACCTTCTTTATCATTATGTGTGTGTGCTTGGTTTAATCATTATGTTTATTATGTTTTTTGTTCATTATATTTTTGTAAACTTTTTATTTTTCTATTATATGACAATTCTATGTTCCATATAGTTATTATAAATGTTATTTAAAAACAAATCAGCTATTATTATAATGAATAAAACTAAAGTTTAAACTCAAATAAAAACAATATTAAAATTAAAACATCATATAAAAAATTCTTAACATACAAAATAAGACATCAAATTTCAACATTAACAAAATAATTTAATATAACACAATTAACAAAATAATTTAATATAACACAATTTAATATGAGTAAACCTATTCAAATCGTAAATATAATAATAATTATTATAATATATAGTAAATTCATTCATTATGGTTCATGAATGTGATTATATTTGGAAATGGATTAATTCTAACTTGACAGCTACATCCACGGTCGAACCAAAGGCTTGATTCATAAGTGCGATGACGTGTGTTAAATAGAAAGGCCACGCTTCATGTCGTCACCTTTGCTTACGTCATCTGTGTTACCTTTACGAAATTCATCACTTAAAACTCATGGTCAATAAATAATTGTGAGTAACTCGGAGCTTTCACAGTATTAATATTCCCCTCCTTTTTAACTCCCCAATTCTATGCACGTTTCCAATATCCCTCGCACGCGTTTCCGTACATTTTTCTGCTCTATATATTCACTTCCAGATCTCAGTCCTCTGCACTGGAGACATTTGAGCTCACTATCAAATACACAGCAATATACCTCCATATTCACCCCTGCCGCCACAGAGCATCTTCTGCGCCGCCAAATATGGAGAAACCATCCCCGCAGGAGCATGACCATGCCCATGCTCGAGAAGAGGAAGATCGTGAGCAAAAGTACCGCCAATTTAAGGGAATTCGATTGCGAAAATGGGGGAGCTGGGTATCAGAAATTCGAATGCCGAGAACTCGAGAGAAGTTATGGCTAGGGTCATACCCAAGTGCCCAACAAGCCGCCCGCGCCTACGATGCCGCAGTGCATTGTCTGAGAGGACCCAACGCCAAATTCAATTTCCCCAATTCTGTGCCCGACATTCCCTCTGCGTCTTCTCTTTCCCGTCGCCAGATTCAGCTCGCCGCCGCCAAATATGCTTTGGATCGACTCCCTTCAAGTCCGCCCTCTCTGCAGAATATCAGTAATAAGGCGACAGAGGAGGCCACATCTCCGTCAAGATCGGCTTCGATTTCAGAAACGGAGTTGTCGAGCGATAGTACTCAAATATCGGGGGAACAGGACCTGGATTTGATGGAGTGTCTGTTTGAGGTATCAGACGGCATTGATGGGTGCCTGGCCCTGAATTTGCAGAGAATGCCATCAATTGAGGAGGTGGATTTCAGGGAGTATTTGTTTGAAGTATCAGACGACAATGATGGGTTCCTGGACCTGAATTTGGAGGCAATGCCAGCAATTGAGGAGGTTTCGGCATTGGAAATTATTCGCAGTTCTTGGCAGGAGCAGCAGGAGGTGGATTCGAGCGAGTACTTATTTGAGGGCAATGATGCGTGCCTGGACCTGAATTTGGAGATAATTCCATCAATTGAGGAGGTTTCGGTATTGGAACTTATTCGCAGTAATTGGCAGGAGCAACGAGAAGTGGATTTGAGGGATTACTTGTTTCAGGTATCAGACGGGAATGATGGGTGCCTCGTCCTGAATTTGGAGCGAATGCCATCAATTGTGGAGGTTTCAGCCTTGGAACTTTGTCACAGTGCTTGGCAGGAGGAGGAGGGTCACATGAACATCTTAATCGACCCCACAGAGTTGTGGAACTTTTGAATAATCGCTTTCAGGGATCTGGAGGAATATCTGGGTTGTAAAATATCTTTTACCCTAGCGTAGGGCGAGTTTCGAACCAGCGACCTCTTAATGGCCCGGTCCGAAAGGTCTTCATAGCCCGGTCCGAAAGGATTGGCGAGTTTCGAACCAACGACCTCTTCATGGCCCACTCCGAAAGGGTGACCGAATTACATTAATTGAAATTCTTGAATTTCATAGTGTTTTTCTTGTGTACTCAACATCATATTTACTACTTCTAAATTACCCTTCAATAAGTACCCCTCAATATGTTGTTTCATTGGTTTTAATGTGTGATAATATGCATTATTGATTTCAAACTGTGGTTAAATATTTTTTTTTAACTGACTATTATTTGTAAGTAAAACATGCGACCTCTAAATGCTTTGGGTTAATCTATTTCCCTACTTGAAAGAAAACTAGTCTTACTCAAAATAAACCATATATATATAAATAAAATTACTACCTTAAATTCATATAAAAAACCCATATATATAAATAAAGTTACTACTTAAAATTCATATAAAAAACCATATATATAAATAAAATTGCTACTTAAAATTTAAATAAAACATTTTATTTAATTTTTTAAATAAATTATTGTTTTTTAATAAATTATTTAAATTAAAATCACGTGGCGGGGTCAAGTCATGTCGAGTCAATTCTGATCGCGCGCACATAAATTAATGGAGTTGCTTTACACTGCAGTCCACTGGAGAACCTATAGCAAACACATAGTGTTGGTGAGTTGCATAAGTGCAAAGAAATATTTCTAATTGCTTTAGAAATTGCAAAGAAATGGAATAAAAATTATGGTATAAAAATAAAAAGTTAAGAAAATGAGATTTAAAGTATCTTTTTGAGAATTATTGTAATTTTTATTTATAAAAGGCATATGTATTAGTATAATTATTTAATTTGTGGTTAGTGAATATCGATAGATTACAAGTTGTTTGTTACTTTCTTTACTTAAATGGGTAGTTTATCACTACATATTATCAATGCATGAGTTATAGGTTATTCATGCATTAACTACTATATATATATATAATTGTTTCTTTGGAATTTTGAACAACCACCCTAAAATCAATCTTGACAGTACACTTGTCCCATCCTCCTTCAGTTTAGGAAAAACATAGATGGTACTTCACCCCAAATTCTAAGATAGTAGTACAACCACTTAACTTGTGGTTGGTGAACACCAATAGGCCATAAGTTAAGTGTCACAAATAAATTATATGTCACTTATTCTTGCCTTTTTCTAGTTAAACAGGTTGTTGCCACAAACTGCCCATCTACTATATATATATATATATATATATATATATATATATATATATATATATATATATATATATAATTGTTATTTTGAATTTGGAACGAGTGTCGTAGGTCATAGTCCACCCCAAATTCTAAAATAAAAACACCAATGAATCAATATAGTTGTTGAATATTATCAAGCATAAAACAAATTAACCAATTGTGTTAAAATAATATATATATATATATATATATATATATATATATATATATGAGGGAGACCAATTTATATATAAATAGAAATACTAAATAAATAAGATATTTACATAGAAATATAAATATCTTTGCAATCATTTAAATTGTATTTTTACATAGTCATATCTTCATAAATTGTGAGTTCCTAATTCTAAGAGTTGAGAGAGACTACAACCAACCTAGATCCATCTTAAATGATAAAAAAATACACTTCAAATAATTTGTTTCCCCTTAACACTTAGAGCATAACCACTTAACTTGTGGTCGGTGAACACAGACTTGTTCTTTATGCTTAGTTGTAATCACTTGTTGTCTATGCCTAAGCTACCTATTACTTTCTTTAGTTAAATGGGTTTTCTGTCACTACCTGTTATCCATGCATCAACTACCAGCTACCAGTGATTTACCAGCTATCCATGCATCAACTACCATTGATTTATTTTTTATTTTTTTATAATTGTTTTATTTTTATTTTAAACAACGATTATAAAATCAATCTGGACAGTACACTTGTCCCATCCTCCTTCAATCTAGAAAAATCATAAATTGTAGTCCACTCCAAATTCTAAGATATATACACCTATCGTTGTAACAAATAAAGATCCATAAAATATAATTAATATTTTTTTCTTTAAAAATAAATAATAAACATTATAATAAGTAACAAATAAAGATCCATAAAATATAATTAATATTTTTTTCTTTAAAAATAAATAATAAACATTATAATAAGTAACAAATAAAGATCCATAAAATATAATTAATATTTTTTTCTTTAAAAATAAATAATAAACATTATAATAAGGGTTGTAAAAAATTAAAAACTCCTACCATATGCACATTGCAAGGTTGAGTCCAATCTTTGCATTGGAAAGTGCATGTCGAAGTCTAATCTATGTCCCGAAGACTACAATCCACACCAAAGTTTTGTTATGCACTTTCTTTTTTTTCACAGAAAAATATAAATTACTATTAATATACGAAATAGTAAATAGTGCCAGCTGTCAGAAAAAAACATACATCTCACATCTGCCCTGTAGTGCATATGAGTCATGCCAATCAGTTTGGCCACAGTGCCAACAACATCATCCGTGAATCCCATAATAAGTGCCATATGTCCACATATATAACATGAATCCCTCCCGGAGGAGAAACAGGTTCATCAATCACTAGAAACCATCAAAGAGCCCATCCAAAAATCAAAGTTCATAAGTGCAACACAGCTATGGCTGCCAAGTATCCAAAATAAACATATATGTCCAGCAGTGCTAAGTATATCAAATCATAACCAAGCAACCACAGTCAGTAGAGCCGCATATAGAAGATAATTACAAAAATGTCCAACAAGAAGTTGGAAACAGCCCCTATGTATAATCTGCACATAGAACTAACAGCGTATGTAAGTATATCGGCTCGCAAAAATATCAAAAAATCAACAAAATAAAACTAATAAAGTAGTATAGAGCAAAATGTATCAAGTCCAATGAAGAAGATGTGTGCCCTGTGAAAACAAAGTGTCCTCCCGCCATTCCTGCCACATGATGATCCCAAACTCAGAGCTAAGAGCCTTCTTAGATAGCATGTCCGCCTCCATGTTAGCTTCCCGGTATACATGGGCGAAGTGTATGTGTTGGAAATCTTTTATTAATCTCAGTGCCGCATCCATCCAGTGTTTAAGCAGCATATTATTTAGAGTGGACTTGCCACTCGCCCAGGAGATGATGGAAAGTGAGTCGCCAAATACCACAAGTGAGGTGATTTTCCTCAAGTGTGCCCAAAAAATTAATAACCAAAGAGCACATAGCTCGCTCCTGGTATTGGAACCATTGCCCAGATTAAGCCAGATATGGATGGAGACTACATTGGAAATGTGTATAACGGCACCTGCTCCGCCCCCCCCAGAACTGCTGACAGCAGCACCATCAAAAAAACCACATGGATAGATCAGCACCGGGGGGGCATATCGAAGATTCCTATCTGGTTTATCACAGCCCCCAACCATACCGTGGATAGAGACATATTCATTATGTGCAGCGAGAGTTTTAAAACATATCCCAGCCAAGAAAGGGACACGATTCTCAAAAATGTGCAGGTTTCGAGCTTTCCAAACCTCCCAAATCATAAAATATGGTAGCTCTCTAACCCCGAAATCATGATGAGACCATGCATCAAGACGGCCACTTAGGGAGCAAAAGTTTTTGCTCCATGGAAAAAATATACCAACCAAAGAAAAGCATATAAAAAACATATAAAAAACATATAAAAAACAATAACATGCTATGCACTTTATGCACTTTCTATAAAAGACAACCAAAGAAAAGCATATAAAAAACAATAACATGCTATTATCAAATGGAAGTATGAGTGTAAGGATTTCAACAAAGACAACTGAAAACCAAACGAAGCCGGGAATGATTTGATGTAAAGTCACATGTTCAAAATAAGGTACCATTTAAAAATGATGTTAGCAAAAGCAAAGTATGCTTATAGAAGCAATAAACAAAAAGCGCAAAGCAATCTTCTTTCTTCATTCATCATTTTTGTAAGTTCATTACTCTTCATGGATTATTCTAACATCTTTTTTAAGTATCCTTTTTAGTTTCTTATTAATGGATTATTCTAACATCTTTTTAAAGTATCATTTTTTAGTTTTTTAATGGATTACATTTGTTTTAAAAGTCATTTTATTATTAATTTTAAAGTATCATTTTTTAGTTTTTTAATGGATTACATTTGTTTTAAAAGTCATTTTATTATTAATTTTAATAGTAGGGAAATAATATAAACGATTTTAATTTTAAGATCACAATTTAGTTGGATATTAAATTGGTGTACAAGACTCATTTTAAAAAAACACTTATTTTAAAATAACCATTTGATATATGTTGATTATGAACATGTAACCATGGTTTTCGAGTAGCAATAGTCGTTTCTTTAAATCATGGTTTCCCAAGTTCACTTGGATTAACATGTCTATTTGTATAACTCAACTTCCACAACCTTTAGCAGATGGATTTTGGTTTATGCAATTGCTCCTTCCATTCAAATCTATGACATCGCCATGTTTCCAATTGTTTATACACTTTTTATTGCAAACAAATATGCATCTAAGTAATGAAATTAATATTGAATAAATAAAAATAATTATCATATATTTGATAACACTAGAAATGATTAGGTATTGCACAACAACCTACCTCTCTCCCCTAATTGTTTAAAGGGTGGCTCAATGGTAGAGCATGTGCATTACAAAGAAAAAGGTTGGTGGTTTGATTTCACCATGCCTTACCATAAATCAATACAATACCAGGTATTGCACTTTGTAAGAAAATAATTTTAGTTGATTTTGATTAAATGATTAAATAGTTTTAATACACTGTTTTATATATTCTCCATAGAGAGAGGGCCAAAGTGATAATATTTGGAGACAAAAAGTATCTGGGTTCTATATTATCTCTAGAGAGGAAAAGGTGATATCGTCTTTGGAAAGACAATAATATTTGCAGTCTATATTCTCTCTAGAAAGACACATGATTAAAGGCAATATTTGAGACAATACACTACTTTTTTTGGCCTCAACTTACGACAATATGGTTTATAATTGTCATTCTATATTGTCTCTATAGAGACAATAATTTAAGGTAGTCGCTTAAAGACAATAAACATTTTTTTTTTAAATGAGACAATTTACACAAATATTACCTTAAAACCCTCTCAATATAGTAGTGATGGATGCCAAAATTTACAGTGTTTACCTATTCAATGATATAGTTGTCCCATCACGTTGAAAATATAGAAATGCAGAATATAATACTCGTCATTTTTTACCACAGATTGGAGTACGAAGACTTTGAAAAACAATGTGCATTTTCTCTACCTCAAGGAACCAATACATTAGAGTCTGGTCTACTATGTATCAAATACATCAAGGAACCAATGTATTAGAGTCTGGTCTACTATGTATCAAATACATTAAGGAACCAATGTATTAGAGTCTGGTCTACTATGTATCAAATACACCAAGGAACCAATGAGCTATCTATACATGGTAGGATCCACTAGATCCGATCCAGAATCTGACTCATATAGCTTCTTTAGATTAGACACCATTGGAGTAGACATGGACTTACAGTCCATCATACCAAATCTCCACAATACATCAACTATGTACTTTCCTCGAGATAGAAAGATCTCATTTTTCCTTTTCCAAACTTCTAGACCAAGAAAATAGTGCATAAGGCCTAAGTATTTCATTTCAAACTCAGAAGTGAGCTCCCTCTTACATAGAGCTATATGTTGCTCCTCTCCTGTAAGGAACAAGTCATCAACATGGAGAACCGAGATCAATGGATGGTTATTCACAACATTGAAGTACAGTTTGGGGTCAGCTTCACTTTTGGAGAAGCCCAAGCTCAGAAGATAGATATCAATCCTTGAATACCAAGCCCTTGAGGTCTGCTTAAAACGATTCAAGGATTTCTTAATTTTGCATACATGGGACTCCTTCCCATGAATTAAAAACCCCTCAAGTTGTTGTATGTAAACATCTTCCTCAACCTCAGCATTGAGGAAGGCAGTCTTCACATCCATCTGGTGAAGTTTCCAAACCAAAACTGAAGTAAGGGAAATTATGGTTCCAATAGTAGTGTACCTGGAAATAGGAGCGAATGTCTCATCATACTCTATCCCTTCTTTCTATGAGAAACCACGGGCCACAAATCTTTCTTTATACTTTTCAATACTTCCATCAGTTGCATGCTTGATTTTATAAAGCCACTTGGAAGTTACTATGGACTTCCCGTCAGGTTTAGGAAGCACTTCCCACTCATCATTCTTCATGATAGATTTGTATTCTTCTACCATAGAATCTTTCCATACTTGTTGCTTTGAGGCTTCCTCATAGGTAGAGGGTTATGAATCACTGATGTGACTCATCTGTGCTACATATCCTGAAAATATTTCAGGTCTCTTTCACTCTCTGTATGATCCTGGAGGTGCTCCATTCTTTTATACCTCTTGCAGAATGTCTCGACACCATGCAGATCTCCTCTTAGTAGGAGGTTCATCAAGTGATATTTCTATCAGATATTATGGTTCTTCAGGATCAAGCGCATCTACAGACTCTTATATACTCTCTCTCTCGACATCTAAAAAGCGGGGAATAAAAAAATTGATTCTCCATCATAGGAGTATCATACTCCTCCATGTATAAATCACACTGAAGTTCTTTGGAGCGCTTGAAGGTGGCCTCTTCATGAAATGTTACATATTTGTTGACTTCAATGTTTCTTTGTTTTGGAACATAGATTCTGTAGGCTTTGGAGGATTCACTATATCCAACAAATGTTCCTTTCATTTTGAAAAGGCTCCATCTTTTTCCTCTTCTCTTTTGGTATGTGAATGTAAACAAGACAATTAAAATCTTCAAGTTTCCAACATCTGGTTTTTCACCAGTGAAAATATATTCAGGGTTCTTTTCTCCCAAGATATCACGAGGGATTTTGTTTTGAATATAAAAAACAGTGTTGGAGGCTTATGCCCACAAGGAGATGGGAAGATCCTGGTCACACATCATGGCTTTTGTAGCCTCACATATTGATATATTCTTTCTTTCAACAACCCCATTCTGCTGGAGGTTGTAGGGTACAGTCAGTTGTCTTTTTATTCCCTCATATCGACAAGATTCATTGAAGTCATGGGACTCAAACTCTCCTCCATTATCAGATCTCAAAGCACAAATGTGATTTCTACTCTAATTCTCAACCAGTGCTTTAAACTCTTGAAACTTGTTGAAATTTTCACTCTTTTCTTTTAGAAAATAAACCCATGCCTTGCGAGAAAAGTCATCTATGAAAATCGCATAATATAAGGAACCACTCAAGGAGGGTGCAAACATATGACCACATATATCAAAATGAATCAATTCAAGAATCCCTTTGGATCTATTGGCACTACTTGGAAAAATATTCTTAATGTTTTTTCCAAGAGTGCAACCTCTACAAACACTATCGAAATCAAATTTAAATATGGGCATACCTTTCACCATCTTCTCCAATCCAGGTATCACATTGAAATAGAGATGACCAATCCTTATATGCCATATCTCACACGGAATGACTATGTCATGGATCACATCTTGAATAAGCTTTCTAGGAACTTTGTAGAGGCCTCCCTCTCTAACTCCAATTACTGATGCAGAGTTCAAGTCTTCACGCTTAGGCCACAGGAGCGCTTTGTTGTCCAGAAATAAAACTTTGAATCCTTTATCTTCTATAACCGAAACATATAGTAGCTTCTTCTTCAATCCTGGGACAAACATAATTTCATCCACATGCAGTACATCTCCTGAATCCAACTGAAAGGAAGTGGATCCAATACCTTGGATCGAATATGTGGTATTCTTTCCAAGCTCCACCCTATAGGAAAACTTATTTTCCTTTAGATATGTGATAGCGCTCCTATATCCACTCACTTGCTTGGATTCTCCATTGTTTACCATCCATGTCTCAACACTATTGGTAATGGATCTAGAAAGGGCTGAGATAAGATAGTACTCCTTCTTTGTCTCTTGAACATCGGATGAATTCTTTCTTGTAGGTTAATCTTCTGTAGTAGTAGAAGCATGAAACCTGCCCTTGAAATTTGCTCTTTTCTTTGCACAAAATTCTCTTGCATAATGACCCTTCTTATTGCAACTGAATCATTTAATTTTAGACTTATCAAAGTTCTTGAAATCATTCTCCTTTTGATGAGATAATTTCTTGTGAGATTTCTTACCTCTTTTCATCTGTGCTGCAAGAGCGACGTTCTCTTTTTTGGAGGCGGTATACTTGCTCTGTATTCGCCTTTCTTCTTGTAGGAAATCATGCCACAGTCTCTCAAAGTTAGGATGCACTTCTCGACCATTTACTGTAGCCAAGAATGTCTCCCATGAGGATGGAAGACCAATGACAGCGATCTGAATGAGATCATTATCATTGACTGTCACACCAATGCTCATAAGTTAATATCTTACTTGAGATATCTTTGTGAAGAAGGAAGCCATAAATTCGTCCTTCTCCATCTTCATATTTCAAAGCTTGTTCTTCAATGCTCTCTTTTGACTGGGGCGCCTTCTTCTCATAAAGATTTTTCAAAGTGTTGAAGCATTCCTTTGTGGTCTTCAATGGAGTAAATACGGGCATCAAGTTGTCTTTCATGGAGTCATAAATGATTATTTTTTATTTGGATTGATTCTTCTTAAAGGTAATGTGCCCTGCATTATAAGTAGGCTCTTCAATACCACTAGATACATATCCATCTAAATCATGCTCTTCCATGATATTCAAGATCCTGTCCTTCGAAGTATTGAAGTTTGAAGTTCCTTTAAGACGATCTTCTGGTCTCACTGAGATTGAGGCCATTGTTCTTCAAGTACTCTACACACTCAAAATCTACATAGGCTCAAGCTTGATTATTAAACTTGGCTCTTTCATGCCCTAAGCTCTAATACCATGTTAATTTTGTATCTTTAATTTGGAAATGCAATAGTGCTTGAAATCAAATAACAATCATACACATAAGCAAACACATTCGACACATGAATTTACCCTAGGGAAACCCTCTTTGACTTGAGGGAGAAAACCCCAATAAAACCTTCCTTAGTATATTGATAGATAGCAGAGAACCTCTTTTCTATCAAGCACCTCTTGTGCAATTATAGAGCAAGAGAAAGAAAAAGAAGAGAGACTCATAATAATATCCTGCACAAAGAGAAGCTCCTTTCCTTCAAGGGAGAAGAGAATTCGCTTCACATTGAATTCATCAATCATGTATAACATATTTATACATTCTTCACATGCATCAACTTCTATTCTTATCTTCTGACTTCAGGATGAACTCACCATCCATTTGGATGCATAGATCTTGCATGAAGAAGTGTGCCCCACTTCTCATGTAGTGCATCAAATCACTAAACTGACTCTTAGGATGAACTCACCCTTTAACTGAAATACTTGCCACTTAGTTAGGCGGCTAACTTAAGTGTCATCATGCAAGTGTCGCAACTCAAGTGTCATCTTTTAGTTTAACATAAGTGTCGTCTTTTAGTTTAACATAAGTGTTGTCATGCAATAGCACTTAGTTAACTAGATCTTCTTTGTTATCACTTAGTTAACTCTCTTAATTGATTCTTTATTGTTAACATCACTGTAGTGATAAATTCAACTTCTCCTTTGATTTACTGAATTATTCACAGAAGTTTAACAATTCAAATTCTCTCTTAATTAATTTTTTATGTGCAATTTGAATTATCTCATATCTTATCACATCTTATCTTTATCTATTCTCTTATCTGCATGGTCCACATGTGCCATGTTAATTATCATATCAAATTGTAATGTCCCTTGTTAGGAATTTTATTAAAATGGCAATTTTCCACCTTTTTTTCTTAGTTCGACCTTTGACTAGTTTTGATCTCTAGGTCCCAAATTTGCCCCAAATGATCCCAAATATTCTGAGAAGGTATATTAATGATATTAGAACATAAATATGTGTTTCAAGGATGCCTTTGGACCTTTAAAATACTTCTGCAAATCCTCTTTCAATTCTGATCAACGTAGGTAACTTTACTAGTGATTTTCCTTTGACTAGTATTGGTCTCTAGGTCTCAAATTGACTCCAAATGCCTTCAAATATTCAAGGAAGGTGTATGAATGATATCAGAACTTGAATATGATTTTTATGGATGAAATATGTCCACCAAAAGACCTCTGCAAGCTCTCTTGATATTCTGGACCAATTATGCAATTTTACTAGTAATTTGGGGTTCAAATCCCCCTGGGGTAAGTACTGAAAATGGCTTCCCAAATGCCTTCAAACCCACTCAAATTTATGAACAGAGGTATGTAATGTGTTAACTATTTTATTAAAATCTCATATGCACCATTAATGGATTATTACAACTGTTCTCACCCTCTCCCATTCAACTGCAAAAATCTCCAATTCGACCCTTGGGGAAATGGCACTATTTCACCTCCCAATACAACTAAACTGAGTAAAAATGCTTCAAATGCTCAAGTACAGTACATGAAACTTGTAGAAGACATCCATGGCAGTATATTTATCAAAAATATATCATAGAATCATCCATTCATTCGAAATCATCATCAATACATTGGCTCACAACAAGGTAGTGTAGAAATGACATTGTTCTTCCATTAAAAATGAGATTTATACATTTCTACTTGGAATTTCGACCTGAAACTTTTTGGAGATGAAGAAAAGAGTATTTAATTCATATTACAAAAGAAATGGGGCATTAAAAGCTTCCCCAAAGAGTACAATAGCTCACCAAAAACACCCTCCCTCAAGGATCAAGAATGTGCCATCAAAACTGGAAATGGTTGAAGGAGTGAGCTGCAATAGAAGAAACCATGAGTTGCCCTGTAGTTTACACCTGCAAATAAAGACTCCATTAAAGCTCCAAATGAAAGGTCTGAATGGCCTTTCCAATTACCAACTTGGATGGGAATCTTTCACCCTCGAAATTGGCTAAGGCAAGAAACTAGTCATCCACTAGCTCTCCCTCTACACAAATGAAATTGCAAATTCTACAAATGATCAAAAGCTGGTTTCATTCTTTGTTATTGACATTTATAAAGTTTTAATGTAATCCATGGGTCGAATTCCTTCCAAGAGACTCATGCCAACTCAAGTTTGGAAGAGATTCCAAAGAACGCCACTTGTACAACAATTCCTAGTCTCCCACTTCCACCAAATCACATGTGGAAGCATCTTAGCTGCCCTAACTCCCTTGAGCGCCCTCTTGAAGTCTATTTTTAGCCCTGACATGTCATATATGTCATTTGTCAGCCTTCAGGTCTGATTTGTGTCATAGGTGTCATAGCATCTTCATCATTTTTGTCATAGAGCTAGGGAATCTAGCCCAAGTGTCTCACTAGCTCCAAATTGCCTCTTCCTCTTCCATGGGAGTTACTCTTCCTCTATATTTCGACCTTGGATGATTCATGCCATGAATAATACCTTTTGGACTCCCCCAAGTATGTTACCATTCACCTTGAATTCGAATTGGTGAGATAATGATGCCAAGTGTAGTGGGGAAATCTAGCCATATGTGGGTCCCACTTCCTCCATGTGTCTTCATGATGAAATGCCACTTTGATTTTCACTTGTATATATTTATTTTGCTCCTTTATTAAATATTTATACCATTCTAATGTTCAAACATCATTTATTATCCCCATTATTCCAAATCCCAAAGCTTCCACCCCAAACCTAGGAAACTAGTAATTTTCCTCCTTGGCAATTATTTGACCTTTAGCATCAATTTGACAAACTCTAATGAATAGGGCCAATGTGATTAGGCCATTGTGACCCAATACCAAATTTGGGACATGACAAATCCTCCCTTCCCAATATTGCTTGTCCTCAAGCAATTTTAAACGTGGGTGTTGAAGAACCTACTTTCTGTATAATTCTTTGAAGTTGCCATTGAATTGCCCAACCTTGAGTCTTTGAGTTTCCATGAAGACTTTAGAGAGGAACCACCATGCTTGCTGCTGCACTACTCTGATTAAAATCACTTTATTAAGTGGGGAATCCATCTCCCATACTGCTTGCTTCCCCAAAAAATATGATACCAATGAGATAAAAATTATTCCAGGGTCCCATTGCTTGTATTGCACCCCAACAATTAAGAGTGCTCTCCAACCCACACCATTAGATAAGAGGATTCCTGGATCCCATTTTCTTGTATGCATGCTTCCAAACATCATGAGTACCAAATATATATCATCAAAGTACATAACAACATAATGAAAATGTACATCAAGGATATGCTTCATCAAAGAGTCATGAAAGTGATTATACCTCCAAGCAAGTAGACCACCATTTTCCAAGTGCATACAAGCTTCAAGTGACCAATCAAATCTGATCTAATGACATAGGTGAGGATTCCATGTCCTATAACGCTGCTCCAAAAGGATGTGATATGCATCAAAATATTCAGCTATGCATTCTTTCATCCAAGAAGTGAATGAAGAATCTCCACTAAAATCTAAACCAAATAATGAGCAGATAAAACAAGGAGACTTCAAATGACTCAAAGAAGTCTCACCCATACATCCATGAATGTGAGAATCATAAAAATATAACAAAGCATGTGGTTGCCAACAAAAATGTTCTCCAATCATAAATCTATTCTCCCAAGTGTTGGATGAAGTTCCTCCAACATAAAATGAATCAAGTGTTGAGCAAGAAAAACCATGAGTCTTCAAGTGACTCAAATGCATATCATAGGTGCATCCATGTAGATTTGCATCATCAAAAAGTGACAAATAATGTTGCTGCAAATGTGAATAAGAGTGTGCTCCAACCATGTCATCATAAAAGGTAAATCTAGGAGTTCCATACTCCTCATGTGGCACCATCCAAAAGAACCCTTTCACCCATACTTCATTGAGACTAATACTGCAAAACATGGAATTGTAGGATGTAAGAGAATGAACTAACTCACCCAAATGATCAAAAAGTGCAGAATTTTCATCATGGGAAGGATCCATGTGGGTAGTATCATGTAGCTCCTTCAAAAGTGGGAAACCTTTGTCATAGATTGGTTCCAATGTAGAGGAATCATGCTCTTCTTTAAAAATTGCATAACCTTCATCAAGAGACAATTCAAGTTCCTCTTCCACCACATAAACTGTTTGGATCTCTTCAAGTTCATCTTCAAACACATTAAGCACATTCAAATTCCCACATTTCTCATGATCCACCATGTCATGAGAATCCTCCAAACAATCTACCATTTGACAATCTGAAACATAGGAGGAAAAACAAGTATCTTGCAACTTTTCAAGAAGTTGCTCATTTTGAATTGTGAGCTTATGAATATCCTCATTATTCTTCAAGTATGCATCATGTAACAATTCATTAAGCTCAAATAAATGGTTTCTATCAAAAAGAAAAGACATAAAATTACCTTTGATGTGGCACATTGCTCTTTGAATCTTCTCCATGTCTTCAAGGAAGGATGTTTCCTCCAATGAAGTAGCTCTCCAACAAGAATTTGACACCAATGCTTGAGTGTCATGGAAAATGCTGAGGGACTCTTGGATCTTCTTTTCATTCATCTTTAATGACCCTTCAAGAAAATGAGGCTCTTGTAAATGAACCTCCTCATCTTCTTCATTTTTTCTTGGACCAACTTCATGAAGCTCAAGTGGTGAGGAGGGAGTTGATCTTGGTTCTTCTTCAACTGCTGCAAGGTCTTCATTATCATGCTTAATGGAACTTGGGCTTGCAGCAACACTTTCAAAAGTGATCTCTATGTCACCAACATAGAGGTGTGAGAACCCATCAGTAGGTACTCCTTCATAGTTTAAGCATCCATCAGTAGATGCTCTTTGGTTCATGTCTAACCTAGAAGGTGTCTCGAAATTATTTTTCATATTTTCAATAGAATCTTCTTCATGATATTGTGATATCTCTTCCTTTTTCTCCTTCAAGCAAGCTGATGCATTTTGCCCCTTGGTTTCCTTAAAATCAATAATTTTTTCCACAAGTTCGATAGAAAACAATTCAAATCCTTCCTTAAGTTGCTTGGTCATATCTTCAAATATTGTTTTCATAATTTTTATATGCTCCTCACCATCATATGAGGCTCCCTTTTCATCCTTAGTCATAGTTTCCTCAAAAAATTTGCTCTTCTTCTCCTACTTTTTTTTTTCTTCAACAAAAACACTTTTGGTTTCAATATCTAATGGTGGTACCTGAATTCTTGTCCTCATGAATATTATACCACATCAAGTGCCAAGATCATGCTCTGATACCACTGTAATTTCCCTTGTTAGGAATTTTATTAAAATGGCAATTTTCCACCTTTTTTTCTTAGTTCGACCTTTGACTAGTTTTGATCTCTAGGTCCCAAATTTGCCCCAAATGATCCCAAATCTGCCCCAAATGATCCCAAATATTATGAGAAGGTATATTAATGATATTAGAACATAAATATGTGTTTCAGGGATGCCTTTGGACCTTTAAAATACTTCTACAAATCCTCTTTCAATTCTGATCAATGTAGGTAACTTTATTAGTGATTTTCCTTTGACTAGTATTGGTCTCTAGGTCTCAAATTGACTCCAAATGCCTTCAAATATTCAAGGAAGGTGTATGAATGATATTAGAACTTGAATATGATTTTTATGGATGACATATGTCCACCAAAATATCTCTGCAAACTCTCTTAAGATTCTGGACCAATTATGCAATTTTACTAGTAATTTGGGGTTCAAATCCCCCCGGGGTAAGTACTGAAAATGGCTTCCCAAATGCCTCCAAACCCACTCAAATTTATGAACAGAGGTATGTAATGTGTTAAGTATTTTATTAAAGTCTCATATTCACCATTAATGGATTATTACAACTGTTCTCACCCTCTCCCATTCAACTGCAAAAATCTCCAATTCGACCCTTGGGGAAATGGCACTATTTCACCTCCCAATACAACTAAACTGAGTAAAAATGCTTCAAATGCTCAAGTACAGTACATGAAACTTGTAGAAGACATCCATGGCAGTATATTTATCAAAAATATATCATAGAATCATCCATTCATTCGAAATAATCATCAATACATTGGCTCACAACAAGGTAGTGGGGAAATGGCATTGTTCTTCCATTAAAAATGAGATTTATACATTTATACTTGGAATTTCGACCTGAAACTTTTTGGAGATGAAGAACAGAGTATTTACTTCATATTAAAAAAGAAATGGAGCATTAAAATATTCCCCAAAGAGTACAATAGCTCACAAAAAACGCCCTCCCTCAAGGATCAAGAATGTGCCATCAAAACTGGAAATGGTTGAAGGAGTGAGCTGCAATAGAAGAAACCATGAGCTGCCCTGTAGCTTACACCTGCAAATAAAGAATTCATTAAAGCTCCAAATGAAAGGTCTGAATGGCCTTTCCAATTACCAACTTGGATGGGAATCTTTCACCCTTGAAATTGGCTAAGGCAAGAAACTAGTCATCCACTAGCTCTCCCTCTACACAAATGCAATTGCAAATTCTACAAATGATCAAAAGCTGGTTTCATTCTTTGTTATTGACATTTATAAAGTTCTAATGTCCTCCATGGGTTGAATTCCTTCCAAGAGACTCATGCCAACTCAAGTTGGGAAGAGATTCCAAAGAACGCCACTTGTACAACAATTCCTAGTCTCCCACTTCCACCAAATCACATGTAGAAGCATCTTAGCTACCCTAACACCCTTGATATCCCTCTTGAAGTCTATTTTTAGCCCTAACATGTCATATATGTCATATGTCAGCCTTCAGGTCTAATTTGTGTCATAGGTGTCATAGCATCTTCATCATTGTTGTCATAGAGCTAGGGAATCTAGCCCAAGTGTCTCACTAGCTCCAAATTGCCTCTTCCTCTTCCATGGGAGTTACTCTTCCTCTATATTTAGACCTTGGATGATTCATGCCATGAATAATACCTTTTGGACTTCCCCAAGTATGTTACCATTCACCTTGAATTCGAATTGGTGAGAGAATGATGCCAAGTGTAGTGGGGAAATCTAGCCATATGTGGGTCCCACTTCCTCCATGTGTCTTCATGATGAAATGCCACTTTGATTTTCACTTGTATATATTTATTTAGCTCCTTTATTAAATATTTATGCCATTCTAATGTTCAAACATCATTTATTATCCCCATTTTTCCAAATCCCAAAGCTTCCACCCCAAACCTAGGAAACTAGTAATTTTCCTCCTTGGCAATTATTTGACCTTTAGCATCAATTTGACAAACTCTAATGAATAGGGCCAATGTGATTAGGCCATTGTGACCCAATACCAAATTTGGGACATGACACAAATATACTAAGTATATTTTCCCAATGATGTGATCATACTGTTCTACCATCATTCCAAGTGGTTATATGCTAAAGTAATTCACTCTAGAGGTGGCTAGTCTCTAGAGGAGACTTAATAGCTCAACCATGGTTAGTAGTACATCACACACCATACATACTTCGACATGCAAATAATCACCTCCACACATGAGGCACCACCTCAACACATGAGGATCTGTCTTGACACACAAGACCTTAGCCTTGACTAACAAGACTGTACAACATCATCACTTTGACATACAAAGCGCTTTCCTCAACACATGGAGCTTAACCATACTTGAGTCCAACTCAAGATTCTTCTCCAAGTTTCCTAAGTCCAACTCAGGCTCCTATAAGGCACTACCTAGACACACAAGGCTCAATATTGACACATAAGAATGACCTGGAGAATGACTCGTGATGTCATAGCTTTAACTTGTTATTCCAAAAGGCACAACAATGTGTTAAAGAGGCTTCTCATAATTAAACATGATAAAAATGATGATAGATCAAGACTTTCAATGGAGGCATTGGATATGTTAATGTTTTTATCTCTTAGTGCACCTCATGTTGTAAATGAGGTAGAGTGGAATGTTATTTATGATGTATAGAAACAAATGAAAACTAGAAAGCCTCTTCCATTAGGTAAATAGATTGATTTTTTTAGTGATGTAAGTTCAAATACCTTAGAAGAATATCAAATGTATCCAACAAAAATATGTTTTCTTATTATTTTTGTTGGAATATGCTCATTGATGTAAAACAATAATAATTTTGTGGACCTAACTAATTTTAAAAAAAAATTGTTTATGTCTTAGGTTTTATTGAAAATTTATCATTTTTTCCTACAGTGGACGTTCAATTGTTTAAGATCGTAAAAATTGAGAGGGGAAATATTTGTTTCTTGCATTTTTTTGAAGTGTTTAGTTAATTTATACTCGTCAATTGAAGTACAATTATTTATATGACCCTTCATCTTTGAAGACATGGAAAAATATCTACCCTTCAAATTGAAATTAAAACCAATCATTCAAATTTGATCAAATTACAACCATCTCGAGTCTCAACAACTACTAACAATTCTCACTTGTTCTGCACCAATTTAATTTAATGTGATGTAATGTAACTTTCACGGACTAATTAATAATGTCACGTGGTTGTTTTAGCATAAATCAAATATGTGCAAATGTCCGATTTTAAAACTACCCCTATCGTAGGAATCACAATTTGAGTGATGCAAACTATTTGAGGAATGCAAACTACAATTTTAGCAATTCCTTTTCTCTACCAGATTCCTATTTGAGGAATGCAAACTACAATTTTAGCAATTCCTTTTCTCTACCAGATTCCTGTGATAGGGGGATTTAGTTGTCCCATATACTGCTCCCTCAACCGGCAGTAATAGACAAAATGCTTCCAAAAAATCTCAATGTTTCTTTTTAATATTGAATAATATTTGTAAACATTGAATACATTACAGCACGTTCTGAGTTCAACTCTGCAACATTCCAACATGGTTAAAAGCTTAACAAAACAGAGCAGCCATAGCAGACCCGAATACTGTTCAATGAAGTCATGGCAGTTTAAGGGAATCCAACTGAGAAAATGGGGATTCAGACTAGATTTTTCCAAAATAAAAAATAAGGTTACCTTTACACATGGAATGTGAACACAATGCAAATAGTTATTGTGAGTTACCGAACACGGGGACGAGAGGAATGGATTAAGCGGAGTAAGATTGTTCGTTTTTAACACAAAAATTGGACAGCAGCTTTAACCTTTCAAAGAGTAATCAAATTAAATTTAATTATATACAAAACCCCATCTCCCCCCATTTCAAACGCCTGCACGACTATAATTTATCCGAGGGCGCAACAATTTCAGTTTTCCATTGTTGCAAGTCCTGGCAAATCTCATCGTTCTCGCAAAATTCAGCAAATGAGAATGTACGTTAATCCAGTTTCATGGGAAGATCTCCAGAAGCCAGGCCAAAGTCATTTTTGTTTAGAAAATCCTGGAAGAGAACCCCAAAATAGCTTAAGGGAGGAAAATCCTCTAAAGTTAGAGACTCGCCACTACCTAGAGCTTCCACCAGTGAATTCCAAAATCTCGGACCCTGCTCCGCCGAAATCTGTCGGCCGTCAATATCGGATTCTGCTGCCGAACCGCTAGATGATGACGCCGTGGGCCTGGGATAACTGGCACTCAAGTTGCCCCGCTTTTTTGGTGATTTCTTCCCTAGATCTAGTTATTAAAACCATAGTTCCATTTCATTTACTGCGGAATTATGTCATGGAACTGTGCTCCTAGTGGTTTTGGCTCATTTTAAGACGACCCAGATCATCAAAATTCCAAAAAAATAACCAGAAGAAATGGAACTGTGCCTTGCCGAAAAAGTTCCTATCACCGATTCTCGGAATACCAAGACGATGATTTGAGTGCCAGTTATCACACTACGCCGTGCCGTCTTCCGACGGAAGTCGGAAATTCTTCTGCGACGATAGAGACGAGGCCTTGGATCCTTTCAGACAATACTCTGCAAAGTCGTAGGCACAGGCAGCTTTTTCTGGGGGAGTCGTAGGAGTTGAGGCAAATTTTGGCCCCGGATTTGGGCATTCGAATTTCCGACGCCCATTTCCCCATTTTGTTAATGAAATATCTATACAAAAATATCATATAAATATCGTACAAACTTAATTAACATAAAAAATTGTATCATATAATAATATACAATCCAAGTTTTATAAAAAACTACGTCATATAATAATAATATAATATATAATAAAGTACAATCCAAGTTTTAATAACTAAACTATGAACCAGGATGTCAATTGAGTGTAGATCGGGTGGTTGGGAGGAATGTTGTTATCCTCTCCACCTGGGTTCAAATCTTGCTTTGTGACACTTGCTCCTTGGGAGCCGACTTTCTATGTAATGATTGTAAATCTGGCCATACCTTGATTCTTTCAAGCGAGTAACATATGTGCACGCTTAATGATTATGGTGAGTATTCTCTTTCCAAGTAGTTCTTTATTAATAATATTGAGTACTTTTTTATGTTAGTTTAATGATGGCATATGCATATGTCCATGATGATGCATTTCTAAACCATATATTGCATATGTGTTGGTGTTATTGAAAATTTAATCCCTTTTAGGTTGAGATATTTATGAAGATGAAGGAAATCGCAGCCAAAGGAAAGGAGGCTCATGTTCAATAAGGGTGACCACATGATCTTTGAGCTTAGGAAGCCTTTGAAAGAGGAAAAGACCTGAAAAATTGCTTTTCAAGTCAATTGGGATAAAATACCTAATTGTCAAACACCACAAATTACTTTTTTCTTACTTTTGACACATATATTTTTGCCCCTAAACCTAATTTCCCCCATGACTGATTTGGTTGGGGAATGGTAAGGTTAGGAGGCATTCTTGGGGGGTTGCGGGGTGGGTGTCGAGAGGTTGTTACACCCTTCAGGGATAAGGAAGAGAGTGCAACCTTATGTGAGGGGGGTTGTCCAAGAAGGGATGTGGAGGTTATTTTCTCAAGTAGGAGATATGATTATGAATTGTGACATTAAGGGATAAAATTCATAACCGCTCTAATGTAGTCTATGTGGATTAAAGAGATTGGGATAATACCAATGTTGATTGAGCTTTGCAATTTTTATTTCTCGTGGGCCCTTGAAACACCACCATCATGTATGATGCTTTCCTAAACAAGTGTATTGATCAATGAGCAGAGTGTTAGTAATTTATCGTTACAAAGGTCATCATTATTGTGTATGGTACTTTCTTAACCCGAGGTATTCATCGGGGCCTGGAAGCAATAATCCTATAAGTCCAAGGGTCTCTCCACCACACTATGGTTGATCAACTCAAACCTTGATCCTTTGTTTATTTAATGACTTGAGCAAGCCATCTATTGAGTGTTTTGTGATCCCATCCATCACCTCATTGAACTTGAGTCATGCTAAGGAGGTAGCACTTGGTTTAGGTGATTACATTGGTTGGGTGGAAAATTGACCCTTGGGTGTGATTCCCCCCTTGGTTGAAACATGTTTATGTAGTGTTGATTTGGACCAATGGATGGTTGTCATCAATGCAAAGGACTACACGTGCTTGATGTGTTTTTCTCTTGTTATAGTTATTGTTGATGAAATTACTTGTAGTTAAATTGGTACATAATCTATCTTTGAAAATTATTAAATTAGAATTGAGTCACTTGCTTGAATTCTAAGAAGAAAAACAAATTATTCTAAGGCCAATAGAACCCTCCTAGGAAGGAGGTTTGTTACAAATAACATAGATATAGAACATTATGAGAGAAATTTAGAAAATATTGAGATATCAATCTTAATATTATAACCATTGAATGTTTTAACCAAGGTTAAGATGGATCTATGCTAATTTCTTTATAATTGTTGTGTAAATATAGTAAGATAATTAGTAATACATCATTCCAATATATTTTTTACTTTGAGGTTATGGTATGTAAGAGAAATAGAAGACCATTCTCCTCTTTTTTGTTCTCTAGAATTTCTCACACACAATATTGAACATCTCCATCAACTGTATTGAACATCTCCCAGCAGCTGTATTGAACATCTCCATCAACTAAGTAGTAGGACACATGGATTCTCTCTACACAATCGTCTATCATAAAAGAGAGAGCCTATAATATATCCTATCTAAAAGGAAAATTGATTTAGTAAGAATATAAGGCTACATAAATATCAATTTACCACTTGATAGAGTAGCATGAATGACAAGCCAACAAGCCTTTAAGTTAGTAGATTCTTCTTCCCGTGGCTTCCATTTACCACTTGGGATAATCTAGATAGACCCTCTAATCCCTGGATATTCCCATTTACCTCCTAAGACCACCCATCTAGGCCCTCTTATCCCTGAATACTACCTAGATGATATTATTAAATAATGCATTGGATCCTTCTCAATGAATGATTCTAAAAAAATACTACTTCCTCTCCATCCTCCAACTCCTCATCATGTCTTATAAACATCTAGTTATCTCTTGTACTTTTCCTGTTTTCTTCTTCTTTGATATACCATTACTTCATGTATTTTATGTTTTATCTTGCGTTATGTCTTGTACTCTTTTTTTCTTCTTCTTTTTCTTTGATATACCATTACTTCATGTATTTTATGTTTTTATCTTGCTTTATGCTTTTGGTGTAACCTAAGGAATCCTTATAGGATGGTATCATTGGTTGCACCTCCTAATCCCATTGACCTACATTTTAGTCATTTCTTCAAGATGAATAAAATTGTCCCATCCTATCATAACTATACCCATCTTGAATAAAATTGTCTCATCCTATCATAGCTATACCCTTTATAAATGGTTTGTAGCATCTAATCCTATTTCAACTCATCTTTTTACGAGCATCGTTGCTCATGTATTCATATTATATCATCATGAAAATTATCTAGCATATATCTTAGAATTTGAGTCATTAAATTGCTCATTACATTTATATTCATATTCTTTTAAGAATAAAAACTATGCTAACCATCAACATAGAATCCTATACATATACACATGTATGATGCTTTTCCATCTCTTTAGACCCCACCATGCCCTATACATATAAGGAAATCGTTGTCCATTGGGATTAGGTGGAGTTTTCTAAGAAGCCTAAGGTTGCCTTCTCAAAGTCGTTATGGGGTCTTCAGGGATGAATACAAATAACTTAGCACAACTAGAAGCTCTAGAAAGAAACCTTCTTATAGCAATCCCCCAAGGATATGATAAAAATATTGTAGAGGGAGACATTTTGATACTGATAAATACTCTAAATGGTAACCATGTGGACAAGTTAACCATAATGTGAGGCTTCCTGTAGGTCTGGAAGTAATAGCCAATTACTAAACTTGCATACCTGTAATGTAACATACCTTAGTTAATAAACACTTATTAAATGCAAACGCAAGTATATATGTTTCCCTCCTTGGTCATTGAGAAACAAAATGACTCTCTTCTCCCACAAGTCTCTCAAATCAAGGTGTGAACAATGGAGGGAGGTGATGGAGGATTGCGTTGACTAGGGTTCCGTCTCAGGGTTCAGGCGATGGAGGTTTGCGGTTGACTAGGGTCCCATCTTTACATGGTGGGTTCTGATCATGGAATGATTTCGCAGATATGTTTTCACATTTGTGTTTTCTGTTTTCTTTATGATCTTCCCTTCTTTCTGGGAGCTAGGGTTTCAGAATCTAGATTTCCTTCCATTGCCATGATTTTTTTTATGGTCACTTCAATCAAGTGTAGAGGACCCTAATGTTGAGCTTGGAAAACTGATTAGACTTTTATGACATCGGATCAGATTTGATGGGGTAGAGATCTTTTTGTCTTTTGGTGGTTTATCTATGGGATCCTCTAGTGGGGGTATACCTTCAAGGAAAAATCCTTGGAAAGCATCAGTTGTCTCATTCAATAACCCCATAGAACTAGTCTCTACCAGTCTTTTCTCTAGTCCATCTCACTACTCTTCCCTGACATGTGACAGAAGAGGTGGAGTTCCGGAAGTTTCTGGGTCTGGAGTAGAGGGTAGGCAGTTTGATGAGATTTTTTCGAAGGTGTCTACAGCTCAGAAGGGTTTTGGGCCTCATGTTTTACGGTGATGGAAGAGATTTAGGAGGAAATCCTCAAACTTTCTCTTGCTTTAGGAGCTGATTTTCCAACGAATAATGTAGTCTTGATGGAAAACTATGCACTAGTTGGTAGGTTTGGGGTCACCGAATGATTCTGGCCACCTTTATGGCTTGGATTGAGACTAATTGGAATGGGATTTTAGGATACCAGCCTAATTGATATTCGTTGGCCCGTGGTTGTACTCAAGAAGGTGGAGGATGTTTTGAAGCTTTTGTATGGTGTCTAGTTTTGGGAGTCGTCAGCATTAAAAATTCAAAGGTGGACCCCATTCTTTGATGCAAAGAGAGCCAAACAATTCAAACAAGCTGTATGGGTTAAATTTCAAGGGTTACTTCCAGATTTAGGAACGTTGGAAAATTTCCAAAGAATTGGGTGTTTGCTTGGTAATTTTTTGTCTGTGGATTTAAACTATCAGACCACATGAATTATGATAGTCGTTCGTATGCTGGTGGAGACAGATCTCCAGGAGGGTTTGCAGGCAGAAATGCCCATCTCTATTGGTCAACACAGATTTATCCAAGCTCTTGACTATACTGGTATACCATTCAGATGTAACCGTTATCATTCTCTCAACCACTTGGTTAATGAATGTACTCTTCCTTTTAGGAAGTCTTCTTGGAAGAAGAAGAAGGTCTTTTCAGCTCTTGGTTTGGATTGCATTGCCAATTTACTATGGCGTGGCACCGGTCGGCTCATGGATTCCAAAAGACTTCAATGAAAACTGACTTACCTGGCTTGGAGGATTTTCCAGAATTTGTTTCTTCTCGTGGCCATGTAGTGGGTGATAGGAAGCATTCTACCGCTCTGAATTTGATTGACTTAGATGAAGGCAATTGGCACGGAGGGGTGCCCAAACCATTTAAGGATCAAAACAATAGTAAGGGAATGTTGGTTTCTCCCCCTCTATCTCTAGGTAATTTTTGTTATTTTCCCCTTTTGTCCTTTAAGGGTATTTGTAATATACTCTTTTAGCTGAGAGGCCACCCCTGAGTTGAGCTATGAGGCCACTGGGGAAAAGGAAACACCTACAAGATTCTCTCTATCAACCTACAATCCATTCTGCTCTCAATGCTTATCTAAATTCTCATTCAGATATTCTACAGGAATCTCACTCAGCCATCACACTCCTTCCAATTGTCCCACACAACACAAGGAAAACATGTCCCTTCACTAATCCACAGTTCCCTCAGAAAATCAAACCCTTACAATGCTTACCAGTGTGTTTAGTAAGAGCCCAATCTATTGTATGTTATTGGAGAACCTCCTGTAGCATTTATTCAAGGCTTCTCGAGCATGCAGAAGTAGCAAAACTCAATGGGTAAAGGTTCCCATCTTTCCCAATCTCTATGGTCACATAAAACCATCTCTTTTCTCTCAAATTTGCAATTCTCCTTTACAATTTCAAATTTCTGGTTATGGCACAATTTGATAATGGTAATGGCAAATCGTATGAACAACAAATGTAAGAATTCTGTGTAGTGTAAAAATCTATTGTCCCAAAAATATGCTTGAAATGATAATTGGTAAAACTCTAAAAAGATTAGGGAATAGTGGAAGAGATAGATGACATAACTTCTAAACATAGAAGAGAGGAATCTTATAGTAATCATAAAAGTATATTTCAACCCATGCTTCCATAACTACATGAGAAGACTTTCCTCACCAACCTCACACGTGCATTCAATGATTGGATAAAACTATAAAAATGAAGTAATTGGTTCATTTAAGGAAAATGGTAGCAATGGAGTGAGTTCTAAGGTTGACACTTGGAAATAGAGGATTTAATCTTCCATGGGCCCCCTTTCGTCTTCCCCACTAGTAATCATAGCCTCTCTAGTGGTCTTTACGCAACCATCATGGAGCATTTTATTATTTCCAACATAATATTTATATAGCATTCGAATTGGCATGACAAGCCAACCACATGGTTTACATTATACATGCCTAGCCAGTGACTAGTTAGTCCTTGGCCTTGAGCTCTGCACTAGGATTCCATACTAGCATATTTACATGATTTTATTTAATATATTCCAAGTAAAAACCAAAGGTATTACAATCCCTCCCCTTGGAATAACACCGTCCTCAGCGTTTGCCCAAAATATGAAAAAAATGGATATGCCTCTATCATCGCATCCTCTTGCTCCCATGTAGCCTCATTGGGACCAAATTGTTTCCATTGCACCTTTACCTATCTGATGCCTCGGTTCAGGAGCAATGCTACATTGTCGAGGATGCATAATGGCTCTCTTTGGAACTCTTCGTCAGATTCCACTTGTATCACATACCAATCAATCACATGATTAGAATCATGTACATATTTCTTAAGCAAAGAAACATGAAAACCATTATGAGCTCCAGTGTTAGTAGGAAATGCAATTTTATATGCAACTGGCCCTATCCTCAAAAGCAATTCAAATGGACCACAATATCTTGATGATATTTTGGCACAACTTCCAAGATTCAAGGAACTTTTCCTTGGCCTTACTCTCAGGTAAACATGATCCTCAACATTAAACTCCCTGTGCACTTTATTGTTATCTGCATAGATTTTCTATCTATCTTGGGTTGCCTTTAAATTCTACATAATCTTTGCAACCTCTTGTTCCATTTCCTTAAATAATTTTGGCCCAAGTCACAATTCTATTCACTGGATTATCCCATGTCACTAGTGTCTTGCACCTTCTACCATACAAAGATTCAAATGGACTCATCCCCAATGATGCTTGTTTCCCATTGTTATATGCAAACTCTACCAAGCGTAGTAATCATCTCTCTTGGATGGTTTTTCCATCACATACATGTGAAGCATGTCTTCAAGCACCTGATTTACTCTTTTTATTTGTCCATCTATTTGAGGATGATAGGTAGTGCTAGTTCAAATGTGTACCCAAATCTGCAAAAAGACTCTTCCATAAATTAGAAGTAAATTTTGATACAATTGCTTTGGGTATCCCATGCAATCCGAATATTTCCCTCATGAATATTCTTTCTATATCATCAGCTTTGTAAGTAGATTTAACAGGAATAAAATGCAATGCATTAGACAATTTATCCACCACAACCATGATGGAATCGTGCTTTCTTGAAGTATTTGGAAATCCGGTAATAAATTCCACGGGTACCACTTTTCATTTCCATTTCGGAATTAGAAATGGTTGCAATAAACCTACTGGGTGTTGATGCTCAACCTTCACTTACTGGAATTTCATACATTTAGAAATATACTCGACAATGTCTTTCTTTATTCCTAGCCAAAAATATCAATTCCTGGTTGTAGCAATTGTTTCGCGGTATCCTAGGTGACCAGAATATGGAATGTGACACTTCCGATACAACATCTCTGATACGATATCAACGTAATCCCATCAGGCCTTCCTTGCGTACTCTGTCGCATCATTCCCTAGTGAACCAATCTCAATATAACTGTCGGGCTCCTTATATCAGATCGTTCTTATTGGACTCACGAGTAAGTTAACATGAAAGTGCATTACATAATAAGCTTCCTTTGATGACCTTGTTTTGGGTCCAGGAACGTATGCATTCATCCGACGTGGCTAGTCCATGTGATGCCCCCTGTCCACATGGCATGGGTGGGGCCCATCTCAAATTTCCTTCTTTTTTTAAAATTTTCATAATTAAATAAAATTTCAATTTGGCAATGAAGTTTAATACTGAACTACATCAAGTCTTTCCTTCATTTCAGAAATATATATGTTGCATAATAGAACCAAAATTTGTTTTATTGATAACTTTATAGTTCAAAATTTTCCAAATCTCCTTAAACTAATCTATAATTCCTACTAGTAGATCAAAGATTTAATTCCTAGGCTCCATTTAAACATCACATGTTTACTACAACCATGATTTCATAGAAGCATTTATCATCACTTCCTATGCAACGCAGATTTTCTTCTTGTAACTGTGGATTTGATCCCATATAGCCCCGGTGTTGCAACCCATAGCTCCGATACCACTCTGTCACGTCTCCATTTGTCATTCCGACCAATAGAGAGGGATATTTACGAATTTATGGCTTCTAAATTTTTCCCCAT
Organism: Larix kaempferi; assembly: GCA_027924585.1. NCBI lineage: Eukaryota > Viridiplantae > Streptophyta > Pinopsida > Pinales > Pinaceae > Larix > Larix kaempferi. Next base: position 41,033,788 of record BSBM01000106.1, read on the forward strand.
GGCATATTAGGAAATCATAAATAATAAAATGTGAGTGCAAATGTATAATTTTAAAACACAATGGATATAAATTTCTATCTACATACAAAATGCATGCACAAGCATATTTTGTTAAGAATGTTATATTCTTTGCATGTTAATCGACGATCAAAATTGATAGTCGATTGGTTGACAAGTTGACTGAAATTAAAGTGGATAGACTATGGAAGTCTTGTCGACTGATCGAATAGAATAGTTGACTGGTCGATAACCACGGCTGGTCAATTGGAAGTCGATGAGCATAAAGCAAGAAAATAATTTAACAAACACTTGGACGACGAGGAGCTTGATTGGCGGTCGACCAAGGTTGATTCAGTCGATTCGATTGTAATGTAATAACTGAAGGTTGTTAAGAAGTTATGAATCACCATTAATGAAGCAGTTAGTTGTAGCTAACTCAAGTACCATGAGCTAGTGTGTATTGCATCTATAAATATGATGTAATGTGAAAGCCTAAATGTAATAAGCACTTATAAGAGAATTGATATGACTTGAAAGTAAGTGTAAGTGAATTCATGCTTGAGCTATGCGATATTGTGAATCATTGATGTAAACACTGGTTAAAAGTGTTCATGATAATATATGAGTGGTAAATCCCATTGGTTTGTTGGTTTTTCCCTGTAAAGGTTTTTTTAGGATAAATTTATGTGTATTATGTGATTGTGTGTATTTTCCATTGTTTAATTGATATATAATTGCTATAACAATCATGCATGTCGATTGTAATAGGTAGTAGAACCCAACAATTGGTATCCGAGCTATATTTGGCTTCAAGGGGACACTTTTGTTTCTGAGGGTTTGGATTGGTCCCAGATCTAGAGAAGACCTAGTTTCAGTGGGAATTCTAGAACATTGATTCTTAGTTAGAATGGCCAATAGTTCACTGAGAAAAATTGAAAAGTTTAATGGAAAGAATCTTGAGCTTTGGAAGCTCAAAATTGAGGATCTCCTTGTAGATCAAGAGTAGTGGGTTGATGTCAGCCCTGAGACAAATACGATAGGTATGTTGTCAGAAGATTGGCAGAAACTGGACAAGAAAACAAAGAGTACGATTCGACTTTGTTTAGCAAATTCTATATTGTTGAATGTATCAAGAAAAGATACTACAAAGAAACCGTGGGAAAAGTTGGGGAACTTTTACGAGTCAAAATCTACGGTCAACAAGTTGTTTCTTCGGAAGAAATTATATCTTTTGAGGATGAATGAGGGTGACTCAATAACAGAGCACTTGTATGCATTCAATATTGTTGTCAATTAGTTGTTGTTTGTGGATATCAAAATCATAGAGGAGGATAAATGTATTAGTCTATTATGTTCTTTGACAGATTCATGGGATAGCTTGGTTGTGGCTATTGGAAGCAATAACACCACATTAAAGATCAATGTTATGGTTGCATCTCTGTTTTCAAAATAAATGAAGTGGAAGAACATGGAAGGGTTGACCCACGATGCTCTGATGGTGAGATATCAACTGGTAGACAAAGGAAAAGGTAAAACAATCTGGTAGAAAATCAAAGTTGAGGGGTAGATCTAAGACCATATCTAAATTCCTTGGACCAGTGATGAGAAAATGTTGGCAATGTGGTAAATTTGGGCATTATAAGCACGACTGTAAGTTGGTGGGAGTTGAGAAGAACAAAGGATCTGAATAAATGCATTCGATTGAAGAGAAAGGAGATGTGTATTTGGCCTTGAAAGTACATAGTCGGATCATGACTCTTGGTTGATTGGCTTCGTTGCATCATATCACATGATACCATGCAGAGAGTGGTTATGTGAATATGAGAAATATGATGGTGGTGATGTTCTTCTAGGAGATAATTCATCTACCAAGATGTTTGAATGAGGTAAAGTTTGACAGATACTAAAAGATGGAAGGATAAGAACTCTTCCAAGGGTGTTGCATATTCCTAGTTTGTATTGAAACCTGATATCTGTAAGCAAGATGGGAAATGAAGATGTGCGGTCTTTGTCTGAGAAATATTAGTGTAAAATGGTGCGAGGAGCGATGGTATTAAAAAAGGAGTTCGAGTTGGAAATCTGTGCAAGCTATTGGGAAGAACAGATACCAATTGATGTTCGAATACAATATTTCCTGAATCTGACAACATATCTTCTTGTCTAATCGACTCGACCATGTTGTGGCATCAATGAATGATACATATTGGTAAGAAAGGTCGTCGTGTTATGCACAGTAAAGGTATGGTTGAAGGTCTCCTCGATTTTTCTTCAGAAGTAGACTTATTTGAACATTGTATTTATTGTAAATAGAGCCGTGTAAAATTCCCATCTAAGGTCACACGGGAAAAATAAATACCGGAGTAAACAGATAGTGATGTGTTTCGACTAGTATCGGTCCCTTCACTAGGAGGTTCCTAGTATTATGTCTCTTTCATAGATGATTTATCCATAATGACATGTTTGTATTTTCTGAGAAAGAAATTTGAGGTTTTTGAAAGGTTTCAAGAGTTCAAAGCTCTTGTAGAAAATAACATTGGAAGAAAAATAAAGGTGCTGAGAACTGACAATGGAGGAGAATTATGTAGTAATCCATTCGACAAGTTTTGTGAAAAAATGAAACTCAATACACGCTTCAACAAAATGGATTTGCTGAAAGAATGAATAGAACGTCGATGGAGAAAGCAAGGAGCATGCTTAGTGGTACATGTATTGCTTAAGAATCCTGGGGAGAGGCACACAAAATGCTACCCGGTGAATAGGTCATCGTCAACGACTCTAGTCGACAATACTCCATATGAGTCATGGGATGGGTAAATGCTCTCTCTTGCACATCTCAGAGTTTTTGGGCGTGATGTCTTTGTGCATGTCCAAAAGGAGAAAAGATACAAACTCGACAATAAGTTTGAGAAATGCATCTTAATTGAGTACACAGATGTAGTGAAAGGGTATGAGCTATGGAATTCAGTCATAGGGAAGGAAGTCTATAGTAAATATGCGATCTCCATAGAATTCGAAGGTACTTCTAGGATTGAAGAGGATAAAAGAGAAACAAGAACTAAAAAATATAGAGTTTCATTGGAACGACGAAAGTTACAATTCATATGAGTCGATTGAATCCGACGAAGAGAAGGAACTACCGACTTCGGTCATCATGAGGTCTAGTCGAGCAAATAAACAATATAAAAGGTACATTCCACCATGTTTCTTCTATACGTTTGCATTAACTGTGATGGAAGAGGATCCTAGGTTGATAAGGAAGTGATTGACTCGACAGAGGGTAAACTCTAGAAAAAGGCCATGGAAGAAGAAATGGAGTCCTTACAGAAGAATGAAATGTGGGATGTGGTCATGTTTCCAAATGGAAGGAAACTTGTTGGCAATAAGTGGATATTTCAGAAAAATATGAATGCAGCAGGTCAGGTCGATAAGTACAAAGTTCGATTGGTAGAGAAGGGATATTCCCAAGTCGAGGGAGTTGAATTTGGTGAGATCTTCTCTCATGTTGTAAATTTAAGTGCCATTAGAGTACTAATGTATTTAGCTGCATCATTTAATCTTGAAATAGAACAGATGGACATGAAAACATCATTTCTTCATGGTGATCTTGAAGAAGAAATTTATATGAAGAAGCCTTAAGGATTCATAGTAAAAAGGGAAAAGGAGCTTGTATGCAAACAAGAAGTCCCTCTATGCTCCATGGATTCATAGCAAAAAGAGAAAAGGAGCTTGTATGCAAACAAGAAGTCCAATCACTCAGAATGTGGTACCAAAAGTTTGATTTGTATATCCAGCAACTGGTGTCCATGGATTCTATGTGATAGTGCTCATTCATGTGTCCATGATTCTCTGGTGTTCTATTTCAAGTGTCGCACATCCCCAAGATATGCTTCAAAGTGGTATGTTTCAAAGTGTCACACATCTCTAGAGTCTGCTCCAACGCTAACAACACCTATGCCATGCACTATTTAGTGGAAATTCATGAAATGGAAGCATTAATGTTTGATTATATCTTTATACTTATTGGTTAGCTTAGCTTAAACATTTGGCATAGATGAAAAATCAAAATAAAGTGAAGGTCAGTGAATCCTTTGGCATAGATGAAAAATCAAAATAAAGTGAAGGTCAGTGAATCCTGTTGTCGCACCATGCAAAATCAATGGAACATCTATTAGTATTCTTTAGCTCTTGTGGCATCGCCTCACATGCAATGGAACAAATTCATGTATGAGTTCTAAATCACCTACAAATACAATTCTTATCCAGGGTCGTATCCCTATGATGCAACCCAAAATTCACCACAAGACATCATTAACATTCTAAACAACAAAGAAACAAGGCCTATGACCTACGATGCCCAACTGGAGAAGAGAAGAAAAAACCATGTAACAAATGAAGACCATAGCAATGGAAATCGTAAAATCAAAACCACATAGTAAGCCAATGTGAACATCCACAAAGGAAAAATGTCAACACTAACATCCACAAAACCAAGCCCTACATCTCAATTAAACCCATGTTTACATAAAATGCTTCATCGATAAACCATCCAACCTTCGCCATTTTCCACCAATACCACATTCACCATACAACATCAATACCATTATTTATTTGCCCATGCATTCAACACAATGAGTGTCACTCCACACCGCCCTTGTCAACCTCCCATCAAATATGATGACATGAGGACTAGAGTGCCAAAACATGGCAAGCTAAATATATTTTGCCCCAAGAATTTTGAAAACCAAAAATCAATTTTTTTAAATATCTAAGTTTCTTGAAATTATATGTCTATAAGCCATGGTCTTAGCAATCTATTAATGGATATATTTCAATGTGTGGATTAATAAATCTCACTTCTTTAGCACAAAATTAATTAGGTGTGAGTTAATAAATGAAGAAACTTAATTTTTTTAGTAAGTCTATTTTGTTGAGAGGCAAAATTTCAACTTGATTCATTCATTTTTTTTTTAATTCCAACCATGAGAGAAGTAAGGGATAACAATTATAGTATTTTGACATTTTGTGTACGTAAATTAATTTGAATATAAATTCTTACTAATGAAAAAGTAAATTTTAAAAACGAATTTTTAATTATTTAATAATTATAAAATATAAATAACATTCAATTTTTTACTTTCTTATAAAAATAATTAATATTGGTTTATATATTTGATTAAAAGTATTATATATAAGAAGTTTATTTCTATATTTTATTTATATTGGATTTTTTTTTACCTATTTTTTCCATATTAAATAATATTTATATCTATATTCGTACTCTAATTATATTATTATAGAAATTTAAAATAGTGTTCTTTGTTTTATCGAATTATAAAATTTAAAATTTCTCTTTCACCAAGTGGGCATTAAAAGATTCATGAATGTGATTATGTTTGATCACCCAATGCCTAGATTCATGATTGGGATGGCGTCTGTTAAAGAGAAAGCCCAAGCCCCATGCAAAATTCAACATCTAAAATTCATGTTGAATAAACAATTAAATAACTGTAACTCGGAACTTTCCGAAGTTCAATGTTCCCATGGGCCATGGCTGAAAATAGATAAAACCTCCCCGCAGGATAATGATTTTATATATATAAATATATATATATATATATATATATATATATATATATTTTTCCCAAAATCATAATTACAACTTATAAACCATCCAAATATGTTGTTTCATTAGTTGGTTTCACATGTGTGATTATAAATCTTCTTCGAGTGTAAAAAATTACAGGTCACCAAATAAAAAATACCTTATAACATAAAAAATAAAAAACACCTTACATAGTAAATATAAACATAATTATAGATTAATAATTGGAAACAATCTTCAATATCAAAATAATAATCAACACCATTTAAATATTATATGTTTGGAGCCATATAAATCCACACTAACGTAAATATTATTTTATAAAAAAAAAAACATTATTCTTAGATAACTATATTGGAGATGCTACATCAGTTTCTATGCATATTCTAAACACAAAACAAAATGAAGTCATAAGTAGAGTGAACACATAAGGGCAAGAGAAACGTTGGGTCCAAGGGAATATTCCCAACCCTCTTAACATATGCATATTCTAAGCACAAAACAAAATGAGGTCATAAGTAGAGTGGGGCAAGGAAAATGTTGGGCCCAAGGGAATATTCCCAACCCCTTTAACATAGTTAATAGTTTCCAGATGTTCCAATCAAAGTATAACTGATATGTCTTTTTTATTTTAGATTAATTCATTAGATGCTTGAACATATGATATTATTAAAAAATATTAATAAAAACAATATGTAGCCTTGCATAGTTTAAAATAACAGGAAAATTGTGAAGGTAAATGTATGGATAAGAGGAAAGTAATAGTGACATGTATCAATGTGAAATTTGTAATTCTTTCTTTAAATAAGTTTAGTTGGGATTATTTTAAAACATAATTTTTATAGCGTATAAGAAGGATATAAACCTGATAAATTATTTTATGAAAATGTTTTTATGATAGCATTTATAAGAATAAAATAATTACAAAAAACATTATTTTTGTCTAAAAAATTAGTTTTAAAACAAAAAAAATGCATAAGAAAATGACAACACTATCACCACTTTCTTCACTCCTTGCTAATGAAAATGACAACACTAACATTAACATCATTATTACCAACTAGGAAAACACTTGGACCTAAACCCAACTTGGTTCCAAATGAGAACATAGAAAAAAATCATCTCATACAATTTCAATAAAATTGTTTTATCTGCTTTGGATATTGAAAATAGAATTTCTTCCAATTGTGTTGAGATAACATGAACCAAATTAGGATCTCGAGCCATAAAGATCCTAAGAGCATCACCATGCAACCACTCCCCCTCGATGCTATAGAAACCAAAAGACAAAACCCACAAAAATCATAAGACTAGAACCAAACTCCAGAAGAATCACTTAATACAAAGAAGACTAGAGACACCAAAATCACAACTCCAAAGCCAAACATTAATAGAAAGGCTATAATTATTCCAACCTCTAAACTATTCCATCTCAATCCTAACAACATACTCAAAAGAAACAATGAGCGGGAACCAAAGAAAAATGAACTTGGGTGAAACTAAAACAAAACATATTCATAGTTATGTCAAGAGCTCCACCAATGTACTACTCCCTCTCAATGGTTTTAGTTGCACAACCAAGGACCAAAGCCTTGATAAATTGTAGGGACTAGAGCCAAACACAAAATACATCCTAAAATCAATGAAGAACATAGGCACAAAAATTGCAACACCATGGCCGTGGAGCCAATATTGATATCCAAATCCAGAATAAACCACGTGATTAAAGACTATCCCCAAAAAAAATCCAAAAATCATAGTAGGACCAATGTCAAACAAAAAAAACTCAAAATCATTAAAAATCATAAAATAAAAACCACATAACCAATCTTACATCTAAAACCAAAATGCCAAGTCCTCTATCTAAATTGTACCCAAGCTAACATCCTATTGATAGACCATCTAACCTTCCCCATCCTCCCTCAATGCCACGGTAACCATAGAACACTAATGCCATAGTTATGATGACATTAGAATTGGAGTGCCCATGCATGGAGAGATAGTAAATATATTTTGCCTCAAAAAAATTGAAAACAAAAAATAAAATAAAAACATTGTAAAGACCTAAAATTTATTCAAATTATTTGTAATTGTCTAAGCAATAACATTTTCACTCTTTTCATATTAAATTTAATTTAAAAATAAGTTAATAAATAGACAAAATTCTTCATTGTAGAGAGAGGACTGAGGTGCTCGACAACCTAGTAAGTATAACGTTACATTATCAACAATAAAAAATAACTCATTTAAATGTTCTACCACTTCATAAAATTAAATGTCATTAATGAAGTGTGAGATATATATATATATATATATATAACTAATTAATTATTAGTAACTAAATGTGTACACACATAAATTTAGATTTTTGTGGTGGTCTAGTTATGTGTGTGTGCTTGGTTTAATCATTATGTTTATTATGTTTTTTGTTCATTATATTTTTTAAACTTTTTATTTTTCTATTATATGACTCAAGATATGATAATTCTATGTTCCATATAGTTATTATAAATATAATTTAAAAACAAATCAGCTATTATTATAATGAATAAAACTAAGGTTTAAACTCAAATAAAAAACAATATTAAAATTAAAACATCATATAAAAAAATTTTAACATAAAAAATAAGACATCAAATTTCAACCTTAACAAAATAATTTAAAATAACGCAATTTAATATGAGTAAACCTATTCAAATCGTAAATATAATAATAATTATTATAATATATAGTAAATTCATTCATTATGGTTCATGAATGTGATTATATTTGGAAATGGATTAATTCTAACTTGACAGCTACGTCCACGGTCCAACCAAAGGCTTGATTCATAAGTGCGATGACGTGTGTTAAATAGAAAGGCCACGCTTCATGTCGTCACCTTTGCTTACGTCATCTGTGTTACCTTTACGAAATTCATCACTTAAAACTCATGGTCAATAAATAATTGTGACTAACTCGGAGCTTTCACAGTATTAATATTCCCCTCCTTTTTAACTCCCCAATTCTATGCACGTTTCCAATATCCCTCGCACGCGTTTCCTTACATTTTTCTGCTCTATATATTCACTTCCAGATCTCAGTCCTCTGCACTGGAAACATTTGAGCTCACTATCAAATACACAGCAATATACCTCCATATTCACCCCTGCCGCCACAGAGCATCTTCTGCGCCGCCAAATATGGAGAAACCATCCCCGCAGGAGCATGACCACGCCCATGCTCGAGAAGAGGAAGATCGTGAGCAAAAGTACCGCCAATTTAAGGGAATTCGATTGCGAAAATGGGGGAGCTGGGTATCAGAAATTCGAATGCCGAGAACTCGAGAGAAGTTATGGCTAGGGTCATACCCAAGTGCCCAACAAGCCGCCCGCGCCTACGATGCCGCAGTGCATTGTCTGAGAGGACCCAACGCCAAATTCAATTTCCCCAATTCTGTGCCCAACATTCCCTCTGCGTCTTCTCTTTCCCGTCGCCAGATTCAGCTCGCCGCCGCCAAATATGCTTTGGATCGACTCCCTTCAAGTCCGCCCTCTCTGCAGAATATCAGTAATAAGGCGACAGAGGAGGCCGCATCTCCGTCAAGATCGGCTTCGATTTCAGAAACGGTGTTGTCGAGCGATAGTACTCAAATATCGGGGGAACAGGAGCTGGATTTGATGGAGTGTCTGTTTGAGGTATCAGACGGCATTGATGGGTGCCTGACCCTGAATTTGCAGAGAATGCCATCAATTGAGGAGGTGGATTTCAGGGAGTATTTGTTTGAAGTATCCGACGGCAATGATGGGTTCCTGGACCTGAATTTGGAGGCAATGCCAGCAATTGAGGAGGTTTCGGCATTGGAAATTATTTGCAGTACTTGCCAGGAGCAGCAGGAGGTGGATTCGAGGGAGTACTTATTTGAGGGCAATGATGTGTGCCTGGACCTGAATTTGGAGAGAATTCCATCAATTGAGGAGGTTTCGGCATTGGAACTTATTCGCAGTAATTGGCAGGAGCAGCAGGAAGTGGATTTGAGGGATTACTTGTTTCAGGTATCAGACGGGAATGATGGGTGCCTCGTCCTGAATTTGGAGCGAATGCCATCAATTGTGGAGGTTTCGGCCTTGGAACTTTGTCACAGTGCTTGGCAGGAGGAGGAGGGTCACATGAACATCTTAATCGACCCCACAGAGTTGTGGAACTTTTGAATAATCGCTTACAGGGATCTGGAGGAATATCTGGGTTGTAAAATATATTTTACCCCAGCGTAGGGCGAGTTTGGAACCAACGACCTCTTAATGGCCCGGTCCGAAAGGTCTTCATAGCCCGGTCCGAAAGGATTGGCGAGTTTCGAACCAACGACCTCTTCATGGCCCACTCCGAAAGGTTTGGTGGAGTTGGCTGGGCTTGAAGGGTGACCGAATTACATTAATTGAAATTCTTGAATTTCATAGTGTTTTTCTTATGTACTGAATATCATATTTACTACTTCTAAATTACCCCTCAATAAGTACCCCTCAATATGTTGTTTCATTGGTTTTAATGTGTGATAATATGCATTATTGATTTCAAACTGTGGTTAAATATTTTTTTTTAACTGACTATTATTTGTAAGTAAAACATGCGACCTCTAAATGCTTTGGGTTAATATATTTCCCTAATTGAAAGAAAACTAGTCTTACTCAAAATAAACCATATATATAAAAATAAAATTACTACCTTAAATTCATATAAAACACCCATATATATAAATAAAGTTACTACTTAAAATTCATATAAAAAACCATATATATAAATAAAATTGCTACTTCAAATTTAAATAAAACATTTTATTTAATTTTTTAAATAAATTATTGTTTTTTAATAAATTATTTAAATTAAAATTTAATAAATTTAAAAACGAAAAACTTATAGTCTACATTTTCCAAAATTAAAATGAAATAAATGATAAAGGAGCACTCCATCATACTAAATGATTAAGGAGCATTTTCAGATAGTTGGGTAGTTTGTTGTCATATTAAGTGAATTTTTTTTGGTGAAATCCAAATTTTGAAGTGTTTAAATTGTGGTTTTGAATGAAATTTAGCACCCTCAAAAACCATGGGGCAGTTATATTATGCAATTTCCAGAAGTGATATCTATATTTCTAAGAATTTTTCAACTTATATAAACAAAAGTAACCGTAAAATATAACCAAAAATGATTGAAAACCTAAAATATTTAGACTACTCCAATGATTAATCCATGAACACATGGATCGCAAAATTCTAGACAAAACAAAAATAAAACATATGAAGTATGTTTCTATGAGTTTGCAACCAAAGAAATGATTAGTAGGTAATCACTAGGAGTAGGTTAAATATTTTATGATTTTTTTTTTTGAATTAAGTGATGAGATTTTTGTTGAAATTATAATTTTCATGATTTAAATTGTAATTTTGATTGAAAATACAGATTTAGTGTGCTCAATTATCTTTAAAAACTTAGATTATATAATTTCAACTACCTAAAAACTACAATTTCAGCATAATATTGACTTAAAAAAATCATCAAAAAGTAGATGTAAATTATAATTAGCATAGATCCATCTTAAAGGGGATCTACCAAGAGGGATCAAATCTTTCGAGGTGCAAACCCCTTTTTAGAGTGCAAATGTTGAGGAACAGTTTTAATTTATCTAATTTGTGTAGTTTTTTATATGTATATGTAGTTGTAAATATTTTAAATTTAATTTGAGCTTACATGTTATTTTTTATAATATTTTATTATTTTTTAAAAATAACATATATCAACTCTAAGATGAGCATGAAAGAAGTTACACATCCTCCACTGAAATCAATGTGCCTCTTCGACGCAATAAGTTTAACTTATTTTGTAACCATGATAATTACGAATGATTGTGACAACTAATTATGAAATCTTTTTGCCCTCCAAAAATTCAAAAAAATTGAATAGAGATTTTATAAAAAAAAAATTGATTTAACCTTTAGTATTGATGATGGTAAGAGTGTCTTTATACAATATTTAATATGGATGCTATAATAGGAGCGGTTTATATGAGTTTGCTTTTTTTGGAAGTAGGGATTTTTGTTTGTTTGTCATATTAATGTTTTTATGGGTCAAAATCAAATTTTGATTAAAAATAAAATAAATATTTTTATTATTTGAAATTAATTTTTGAATAATAAATATGGTTGTAAATTGCTTAATCTTATTATTAATTATACCAATAGATGTTTATATTTTAAATTTACATCAATAGGTGTTTATATTTTAGAATTTGGGGTGAACTTGTGTCTATGCTTTCCTGGATTGCACAAGCATTAAATGTGACAGGTGAGTGCTTAAAATCCCTTGCAATGGTTAGCTTTCGACGTTTTTGGTATAGAGAAACCGTGTCGATTTGTTTGTGATAACTAGTAGGACGATATTTCTGAGAACACGGTAGTGAATATACGCGCCTGGGCTTTTGCACGATAAACGCGTGGATATCAATTTCGTTTAATAGATAAGGGGACTCAATGACATGTAGACGTCTTCCACGTGGCTCTGAGATGGTAGAGTACTTTCTCAATTTCATTTATAAAATCACGTGGCGGGGTCAAGTCATGTCGAGTCAATTCTGATCGTGCGCACATAAATTAATGGAGTTGCTTTACGCTGCAATCCACTGGAAAACCTATAGCAAACACAGTGTTGGTGAGTTGCATTAAAGTGCAAAGAAATATTTCTAATTGCTTTAGAAAGTGCAAAGAAATGGAATAAAAATTATTGTATAAAAATAAAAAAATTAAGAAAATGAGATTTAAAGTATCTTTTTGAGAATTATTGTAATTTTTATTTATAAAAGGTATATGTATTAGTACACTCATTTAATTCGTGGTTAGTGAATATCCATAGATTATAAATTGTTTGTTACTTTTTTTATCTAAATGAGTGGTTTATCACTACATATTATTAATGCATGAGTTATGAGTTATTCATGCATTAACTATTATTTATATATATATATATATATATAGATAATTGTTTTTTTGGAATTTTGAACAACAACTCTAAAATCAATCTTGACAGTACACTTGTCCCATCCTCCTTCAGTCTAGGAAAAACATAGATGGTACTTCACCCCAAATTCTAAGATAGTAGTACAACCACTTAACTTGTGGTTGGTGAACACCGATAGGCCATAAGTTAAGTGTCACAAATAAATTATATGTTACTTATTCTTGTCTTTTTCTAGTTAAACAGGTTGTTGCCACAAACTGCCCATCTACTATATATATATATATATATAATTGTTTATTTTGAACGAGTGTCGTAGAATCAATCTGGATAGTACAATTGTGTGTAATCTAGGAAAAGCATAGGTCATAGTCCACCCCAAATTCTAAAATAAAAACACCAATGAATCAATATAGTTGTTGAATATTATCAAGCATAAAACAAATTAACCAATTGTGTTGAAATAATATATATATATATATATATATATATATATATGAGGGAGACCAATTTATATATAAATAGAAATACTAAATAAATAAGATATTTACATAGAAATATAAATATCTTTGCAATCATTTAAATTGTATTTTTACATAGTCATATCTCCATAAATTGTGAGTTCCTAATTCTAAGAGTTGAGAGAGACTACAACCAACCTAGATCCATCTTAAATGATAAAAAAATACACTTCAAATAATTTGATTCCCCTTAACACTTAGAGCATAACCACTTAACTTGTGGTCGGTGAACACAGATAGGTCACAAGTTAAGTACCCTGGACAAGTTATGTGTTACTTGTTCTTCATGCTTAGTTGTAATCACTTGTTGTCTATGCCTAAGCTACCTATTACTTTCTTTAGTTAAATGGGTTTTCTGTCACTACCTGTTATCCATGCATCAACTACTAGCTACCAGTGAATTACAAGCTATCCATGCATCAACTACCCTTGATTTATTTTTTTATAATTGTTTAGTTTTAATTTTAAATGATCATAAAATCAATCTAAACAGTACACTTGTCCCATCCTCCTTCAATCTAAAAAAATCATAAATTGTAGTCCACCCCAAATTCTAAGATATATACATCTATAGTTGTAACAAATAAAGATCCATAAAATATAATTAATATTTTTTTCTTTAAAAATAAATAATAAACATTATAATAAGTAACAAATAAAGATCCGTAAAATATAATTAATATTTTTTTCTTTAAAAATAAATAATAAACATTATAATAAGGTTTGTAAAAAATTAAAAACTCCTACCATATGCACATTGCAAGGTTGAGTCCAATCTTTGCATTGGAAAGTGCATGTCGAAGTCTAATCTATGTCCCGAAGACTACATTCCACACCAAAGTTTTTTTAATGCACTTTCTATAAAAGACAACCAAAGAAAAGCATATAAAGAACAATAACATGCTATTATCAAATGGTAGTATGAGTGTAAGGATTTCAACAAAGACAACTGAAAACCAAACGAAGCCGGGAATGATTTGATGTGAAGTCACATGTTCAAAATAAGGTACAATTTAAAAATGATGTTAAAAAGGTGCAAAAGCAAAGTATGCTTATAGAAGCAATAAACAAAAAGCGCAGAGCAACCTTCTTTCTTCATTCATCATTTTTGTAAGTTCATTACTCTTCATGGATTATTCTAACATCTTTTTTAAGTATCCTTTTTAGTTTCTTATCAATGGATTATTCTAACATCTTTTTAAAGTATCATTTTTTAGTTTTTTAATGGATTATATTTGTTTTAAAAGTCGTTTTATTATTAATTTTAATAGTAGGGAAATAATATAAACGATTTTAATTTTAAGATCACAATTTAGTTAGATATTAAATTGGTGTACAAGACTCTATTAAAAAAAAAATATTAAAAAAAATCATTTAAAAAAAATACTCCTTTAAAAATAACCATTTGATATATGTTGATTATAAACATGTAACCATGGTTTTTGAGTAGCAATAGTCGTTTCCTTAAATCATGGTTTCCCAAGTTCACTTGGATTAACATGTCTATTTGTATAACTCAACTTCCACAACCTTTAGCAGATGGATTTTGGTTTATGCAATTGCTCCTTCCATTCAAATCTATGACGTTGCCATGTTTCCAATTGTTTATACACTTTTTATTGCAAACGAATATGCATTTAAGTAATGAAATTAATATTGAATAAATAAAAATAATTATCATGTATTTGATAGCACTAGAAATGATTAGGTATTGCACAACAACCTACCTCTCTCCCCTAATTGTTTAAAGGGTGGCTCAATGGTAGAGCATGTGCATTACAAAGAAAAAGGTTGGTGGTTTGATTTCACCATGCCTTACCATAAATCAATACAATACCAGGGATTGCACTTTGTAAGAAAATAATTTTAGTTGATTTTGCTTAAATGATTAAATAGTTTTAATACACTGTTTTATATATTCTCTATAGAGTGAGGGCCAAAGTGATAATATTTGGAGACAAAAAGTATCTGGGTTCTATATTATCTCTAGAGAGGAAAAGGTGATATTGTCTTTGGAAAGACAATAATCTTTGCAGTCTATATTCTCTCTAGAAAGACACATGATTAAAGGCAATATTTGAGACAATACACTACTTTTTTTGGCCTCAACTTACGACAATATGGTTTATAATTGTCATTCTATATTGTCTCTATAGAGACAATAATTTAAGGTAGTCGCTTAAAGACAATAAACATTTTTCTTTTTTAAATGAGACAATCTACACAAATATTACCTTAAAACCCTCTCAATATAGTAGTGATGGATGCCAAAATTTACAGTGTTTACCTATTCAGTGATATAGTTGTCCCATCACGTTGAAAATATAGAAATGCAGAATATAATACTCGTCATTTTTTACCACAGATTGGAGTACGAAGACTTTGAAAAACAATGTGCATTTTCTCTACCTCAAGGAACCAATACATTAGAGTCTGGTCTACTATGTATCAAATACATCAAGGAACCAATGTATTAGAGTTTGGTCTACTATGTATCAAATACATCAAGGAACCAATGAGCTATCTATACATGGTAGGATCCACTAGATACGATCTAGAATCTGACTCATATAGCTTCTTTAGATTAGACACCATTGGAGTAGACATGGAATTACAATCCATCATACCAAATCTCCACAATACATCAACTATGTACTTTCGTCGAGATAGAAAGATCTCATTTTTCCTTTTCCAAACTTCTAGACCAAGAAAATAGTGCATAAGGCCTAAGTATTTCATTTCAAACTCAGAAGTGAGCTCCCTCTTGCACAGAGCTATCTGCTGCTCCTCTCCTGTAAGGAACAAGTCATCAACATAGAGAACCGAGATCAATGGATGGTTATTCACAACATTGAAGTACAATTTGGGGTCAGCTTCACTTTTGGAGAAGCCCAAGCTCAGAAGATAGATATCAATCCTTGAATACCAAGCCCTCGAGGCCTGCTTAAAACAATTCAAGGATTTCTTAAGTTTGCGTACACGGGAGTCCTTCCCATGAATTAAAAACCCCTCAAGTTGTTGTATGTAAACATCTTCCTCAACCTCGGCATTGAGGAAGGCAGTCTTCGCATCCATCTGGTGAAGTTTCCAAACCAAAACTGAAGTAAGGGAAATTATGGTTCCAATAGTAGTGTACCTGGAAATAGGAGCGGATGTCTCATCATACTCTATCCCTTCTTTCTATGAGAAACCACGGGCCACAAATCTTTCTTTATACTTTTCAATACTTCCATCAGTTGCATGCTTGATTTTATAAAGCCACTTGGAAGTTACTATGGCCACTTGGAAGTTACTATGGACTTCCCGTCAGGTTTAGGAACCACTTCCCACCCATCATTCTTCATGATAGATTTGTATTCTTCTACCATAGAATCTTTCCATACTTGTTGCTTTGAGGCTTCCTCATAGGTAGAGGGTTATGAATCACTGATGTGACTCATCTGTGCTACATATCCTAAAAATATTTCAGGTCTCTTTCACTCTCTGTATGATCCTAGAGGTGCTCCATTCTTTTATGCCTCTTGCAGAATGTCTTGACACCATGCAGATCTCCTCTCAGCAAGAGGTTCATCAAGTGATATTTCTATCAGATATTCTGGTTCTTTAGGATCAAGCGCATCTAAGGACTCTTATGTATTCTCTCTCTCGACATCTAAAAAGTGGGGAATAAAAAAATTGATTCTCCATCGTAGGAGTATCATGCTCCTCCATGTATAAATCACACTGAAGTTCTTTGGAGCGCTTGAAGGTGGCCTCTTCATGAAATGTTACATATTTGTTGACTTCAATGTTTCTTTGTTCTGGAACATAGATTCTGTAGGCTTTGGAGGATTCACTATATCCAACAAATGTTCCTTTCTTTCTGAATGGCTCCATCTTTTTGCTCTTCTCTTTTGGTATGTGAATGTAAACAAGACAATTAAAATCTTCAAGTTTCCAACATCTGGTTTTTCACCAGTGAAAATTTCTTCAGGGTTCTTTTCTCCCAAGATAGCACGAGGGATTTTGTTCTGAATATAAAAAACAATGTTGGAGGCTTATTCCCACAAGGAGATGGGAAGATCCTGGTCACACATCATGGCTTTTGTAGCCTCACATATTGATATGTTCTTTCTTTCAACAACCCCATTCTGCTGGGGGTTGTAGGGTACAGTCAGTTGTCTTTTTATTCCCTCATATCGACAGGATTCATTGAAGTCATGGGACTCAAACTCTCCTCCATTATCAGATCTCAAAGCACAAACGTGATTTCTACTCTAATTCTCAACCAATGCTTTAAACTCTTGAAACTTGTTGAAATTTTCACTCTTTTCTTTTAGAAAATAAACCCATGACTTGCGAGAAAAGTCATATATGAAAATCACATAATACAAGGAACCACTCAAGGAGGGTGCAGACATATGACCACATAGATCAAAATGAATCAATTCAAGAATCCTTTTGGATCTATTGGCACTACTTGGAAAAATATTCTTAATGTTTTTTCCAAGAGCGCAACCTCTACAAACACTATCGAAATCAGATTTAAATATGGGCATACCTTTCACCATCTTCTGCAATCTAGGTATCACATTGAAATGGAGATGACCAATCCTTACATGCCATATCCCACACGGAATGACTATGTCATGGATCACATCTTGAATAAGCTTTCCAGGAACTTTGTAGAGGCCTCCCTCTCTAACTCCAATCACTGATGCTAAGTTCAAGTATTCATGCTTAGGCCACAGGAGTGCTTTGTTGTCCAGAAATAAAACTTTGAATCCTTCATCTTCTATAACCGAAACATATAGTAGCTTCTTCTTCAATCCTGGGACAAACATAATTTCATCCACATGTACTACATCTCCTGAATCCAACTAAAACGAAGTGGATCCAATACCTTGGATTGAATATGTGGTATTCTTTCCAAGCTCCACCCTATAGGAAAACTTATTTTCCTTTATATATGTGATAGCGCTCCTATATCCAATCACGTGCTTGGATTCTCCATTGTTTACCATCCATGTCTCAACACTATTGGTAATGGATCTAGAAAGGGCTGAGATAAGATAGTACTCCTTCTTTGTCTCTTGAACATTGGATGAATTCTTTCTTGTAGGTTAATCTTCTGTAGTAGTAGAAGCATGAAACCTACCCTTGAAATTTGCTCTTTTCTTTGCACAAAATTCTCTTGCATAATGACCCTTCTTATTGCAACTGAAACATTTAATTTTGGACTTATCAAAGTTCTTGAAATCATTCTCCTTTTGATAAGAGAATTTCTTTTGAGATTTCTTACCTCTTTTCATCTGTGCCGCAAGAGCGACGTTCTCTTGTTTGGAGTCGGTATACTTGCTCTGTATTCGCCTTTCTTCTTGTAGGAAATCATGCCACGGTCTCTCAAAGTTAGGATGCACTTCTCGACCATTTACTGTAGCCAAGAATGTCTCCCATGAGGATGGAAGACCAATGACAACGGTCTGAATGAGATCATTATCATTGACCGTCACACCAATGCTCATAAGTTGATATCTTACTTGAGATATCTTTGTGAAGAAGGAAGCCATAAATTTGTCCTTCTCCATCTTCATATTTCAAAGCTTGTTCTTCAATGCTCTCTTTTGACTGGGCACCTTCTTCTCATAAATATTTTTCAAAGTGTCGAAGCATTCCTTTGTGGTCTTCAATGGAGTAAATACGGGCATCAAGTTGTCTTTCATGGAATCATAAATGATTATTTTTTATTTGGATTGATTCTTCTTAAAGGTAATGTGCCCTGCATTATAAGTAGGCTCTTCAATAACACTAGATACATATCCATCTAAATCATGCTCTTCCAGGATATTCAAGATCCTGGCCTTCGAAGTATTGAAGTTCGAAGTTCCTTTAAGACGATCTTCTGGTCTCACTGAGATTGAGGCCATTGTTTTTCAAGTACTCCACACACTCAAAATATACATAGGCTTAAGCTTAATTACTGAACTTGGCTCTTTCATGCCCTAAGCTCTGATACCATGTTAATTTTGTATCTTTAATTTGGAAATGCAATAGTGCTTGAAATCAAATAACAATCATACACATAAGCAAACACATTCGACACATGAATTTACCCTAGGGAAACCCTCTTTGACTCGAGGGAGAAAACCCCAATAAAACCTTCCTTAGTATATTGATAGATAACAGAGAACCTCTTTTCTATCAAGCACCTATTGTGCAATTATAGAGCACGAGAAAGATAAATAAGAGATACTCATAATAATATCCTACACAAAGAGAAGTGCCTTTCCTTCAAGGGAGAATAGAATTTGCTTCACATTGAATTCATCAATCATGTATAACATATTTATACATTCTTCACATGCATCAACTTCTATTCTTATCTTCTTACTTTAGGATGAACTCACCCTCCATTTGGATGCATAGATCTTGCATGAAGAAGTGCGCCCCACTTCTCATGTAGTGCATTAAATCACTAAACTGACTCTTAGGATGAACTCACCCTTTAACTGAAAGATTTCCCACTTAGTTAGGTGGCTAACTTAAGTGTCGTCATGCAAGTGTCGCAACTCAAGTGTCATCTTTTAGTTTAACATAAGTGTCGTCTTTTAGTTTAACATAAGTGTTGTCATGCAATAACACTTAATTAACTAGATCTTCTTTGTTATCACTTAGTTAACTCTCTTAATTGATTCTTTATTGTTAACATCACTGTAGTGATAAATTCGACTTCTCCTTTGATTTACTGAATTCTTCACAGAAGTTTAACAATTCAAATTCTCTCTTAATTAATTTTTTTATGTGCAATTTGAATTCTCTCATATCTTATCACATCTTATCTTTATCTCTTGTCTTATCTGCATGGTCCACATGTGCCATATTAATTATCATATCAAATATACTAAGTATATTTTCCCAATGATGTGATCATACTGTTCTACCATCATTCCAAGTGGTTATATGCTAAAGTAATTCACTCTAGAGGTGGCCAGTCTCTAGAGGAGACTTAATAGCTCAACCATGGTTAGTAGTACATCACACACCATACATGCTTCGACATGCAAAGAATCACCTTCACACATGAGGCACCACCTCAACACATGAGGATCTGTCTTGACACACAAGATCTTAGCCTTGACTAGCAAGACTGTACAACATCATCACTTTGACATACAAAGCGCTTTCCTCAACACATGGAGCTTAACCATACTTGAGTCCAACTCAAGATTCTTCTCCAAGTTTCCTGAGGCCAATTCAGGCTCCTATAAGGCACTACCTAGACACACGAGGCTCAATATTGACACATAAGAATGACCTAGAGAATGACTCATGATGTCATAGCTTTAACTTGTTATTCCAAAAAGCACAACAATGTGTTAAAGAGGCTTCTCAAAATTAAACATGATAAAAATGATGATAGATCAAGACTTTCAATGGAGGCATTGGATATGTTAATGTTTTTATCTCTTAGTGCACCTCATGTTGTAAATGAGGTAGAGTGGAATGTTATTTATGATGTATAGAAACAAATGAAAACTAGAAAGCCTCTTCCATTAGGTAAATAGATTGATTTTTTTAGTGATGTAAGTTCAAATACCTTTGAAGAATATCAAATGTATCCAACAAAAATATGTTTTCTTATTATTTTTGTTGGAATATGCTCATTTATGTAAAACAATAATAATTTTGTGGACCTAACTAATTTAAAAAAAAATTGTTTATATCTTAGGTTTTATTGAAAATTTATCATTTTTTCCTATAGTAAACGTTCAATTGTTTAAGATCATAAAAATTGAGAGGGGAAATATTTCTTTCTTGCATTTTTTTAAGTGTTTAGTTAATTTATACTCGTCAATTGAAGTACAATTATTTATATGACCCTTCATCTTTGAAGAAATGGAAAAATATCTACCCTTCAAATTGAAATTAAAACCAATCATTCAAATTTGATCAAATTACAACCATCTCGAGTCTCAACAACTACTAACAATTCTCACTTCTTATGCACCAATTTAATTTAATGTGATGTAATGTAACTTTCACGGAATAATTAATAATGTCACGTGGTTGTTTTAGCATAAATAAAATATGTGCAAATGTAAAAAAAATTATAACATATACTCTCATTTAAAAAGGTTAGCTTTACATAAGTAGTCAGCACCAACCAACTACATGCTTTGTGTTCTATCGAATTTATAAAAATTTAATTGTCCAAAATTATCATTCTAAGGTTCATGATTGTGATTCTATTTGATTATATGAAGTTACTGTAAATAGATAAATTCCTCACTAGACAGTTTGTGGGATGACGTGTGTTAAAGAGAAATGCCATCTTGGCTAGGCACCGTGTCATTTGGATCATCTTTGCGAAATTCAACATTAAAAACTCATGGTGAATAAAGAAAAAAAATCAAAAGATCAGAACCAAACTCCAAGAAACTCCCTATACTTAGTGATAACTAGAAACACCAAAATCACATCACCATAGCCAAACATCAAAATAACCCCTATAATCATTCAACCTTAACCATTCCATCTCAATCCTAACAACACATTCAAAAGAAGCAATGTGCCAAATGAACCAAAAAAAACAAATAGGGTGAAACTTAAACAAGACATAGTCATGGTTATGTTAGAATCTCCACCAATCTATCACTCCATATTAATTCTAGTAACCACAAATCCAAGGACCAAAGGCATGAGAAATACTGGGAGCAGAGTTAAACAAAAAAACCATAATATTAATAAATACCATAGGTTTCATGGCACTAACGATCCAACTTGAAGTCGAAGTGTCATTCCCTTCCTTGGGCATGAAACACTACCCGAACAAAACTCTTGGTGACAGATCCCACCTGGAAGCATGCCCATTAGACTACGCCTAAATGCCTTAGCAATTACTTATTACCCTTAGTTTATTATGTGCCATTCGTTAACTATTAACACTTATCCAAATAAATGCATACACAAGAAGCAGATGTGACAACAACACCTCAATGGGTTGTGCACAAAATATTTATAACCAAGAGAGATTACAATGATAAGAGAGTGCCCACAGATCACTTCTCCGGGAGTGCACCCAAAATGGAAAAATCTCCTCTTACATAGAAACCCCAATAAATTCCTTCACCTCTTCTAGGTGAGGAGCTTCCTGACTGCACCTCCCCTATAAAATTTACAGGTCTGCCTCAAGCAACACTCGGACAGGGCTCACACTTAGACCACCATGCACCAAAGACATCGAATCCTTCCTAGATGAGTTGCACCACCTCTGCCTCACCTGCGCGTCTTTCCTTGTTTAAAGTGTGTCCCCTATTGTTCTCTAATCTCTCTCTTTGTTTTTCCTTATGCTCCCACGCTCTAACTCTTCCTTACCTCTATAGGCTCCCAAACCATGTTGGAGTGCACCCAAGGGTTGCACCCATTGGCTACACCACTTCCAAATGTGGGTCAACTCATTAAGGATCATCCATCACTCGGTTGCAAGCTACTCAAGCAGTATTTCTCCCACACTAGCATGTCCAAGGATCCCGATCCCCATGTCAAGCCCCTTGACGAAGCCACACCAACCTCCATATTGGACGATTCTTCTGTGGATTGGATGCACACAAAGACTTTCCTTCCTTCCGAATGGTCTCTCACTCAATGTGCCCATCCTTGGAATGGGAAATTAGCCCCATGCCAAGGAAGGACCATGAGATCATCCCCCACCCAACTAGTTTTTGTCCTCAAAGGAAGTACATGGATGTTTAAATGCATGGATCTTGTCTTCGTACTTCCACAAAGGCTCCTTCCTTTCCCATCTATTCTCATCTTCCAAAAATTCCTTCTACTTGGAAAAGTACTCTAGGTGCACCAGTGGCCCATGCCTCACAAAGAAGTGAGCCAACATGTCTTCCACTTTACATTCTAGCCAATAAAAAATTATCACGGGAGCCTGGATCAATAAGTTCCTGCTCATTTTGTCTTCATTGAATTGGCATGAATTGATTTGGCTCACATGGAAAATAGGATGAAACAAGCTCATTTGTTCTGGTAGCTTCATCTTATAGGCCACCTTGCCTATCTTCTCAACAAACTCAAAGGGACCATCAAACCTCTGTATCAGTGCACCTCATGCCATGCTTTCCAATGGATTGAAATATTCCTTGATAAGCTTGAGAAGCACCCTGTTTCCAACCTAAAATTCCACATATTTCCTTCCACGATCTTCCCACTTCTTCATCTTGTTGACAATTCCCATCAACTAGATAAACACCATATCCAATCTATCTTTCCAACTCTTCATAAAACTTAGCATTGTTGGGTTCTATCTATAAGAACCTATTGCAATGGTGTGTGGGGTTAGTGGTTGATGCCTCATCGCTAACTCGAAGGGACTATATCATGTTGTTGAGTTCATTTGCATGTTGTAGTTGAACTAAGCTGCGTCTAAGAGCTCTGGACAATCCTACAGGTCTACCTACATGAAGTGCCTAAGGTAGTCTTCCAAGATGTTTTTAGTTTTCTCTGTCTACACGTATATCTATGGATGGTAGCTTGAGCTCATCAACAACTTGGTCCCCACTATCTTAAACAACTTTGTCCAGAAACAACCCGTGAACCAGGTGTCCCGATTCGACACAATGCTCAATAGAAGCCCCCAATACTTCACAACATGTCTAAAGAACAACTTGTAAATATCCTCAGCTCAACAAGGAATCTTCATCGTCATGAAGGTAGCATACTTCGAGAGCCTATCCACCACGATAAGGATCCCATTCTAACCTTGTGAAATTGGTAGCTAAGTGAGGAATTCCATTGAAATGCTTGCCCAAGGTCTCTCCATAATAGGCGATGGTTGGAGTGGTCCTACTTTCATCTTGTATTTAGGCTTGTATTGTTGGTATATAAGACAAGTCTTGACATACTCCTCTACGTCATTCTTTATATGCTCCCAAAAGTAACCTCTCTCCAAGAGCACCAAATTCCTATGATGCCCAGGGTGACCAACCCATACCGATTCATGACATTCCCGTAGAAATCCCTTACTAAGGTTAGCTATCTACAACACATACAAGTGACCTTCAAAGTAGAGAAACCTATCCTCAACCCAAAACCTTATCGCTCTTCCTTCCTTCACCTGCTTCAATATATTCTTTAAAATGGGGTCGCCCTCTAACCCCTGCTTAATTTGTTGTTGCAAGATCAAGGTGACTTGCACCATTGGATCCTCCTATTGTTCCTTCTCTAAGGAAACAAGCTGTGACTTCCGACTCAAGACATTGGTTGTTGGGTTAAGTTTTCCTGATCGGTACTCCAATGTCATGTCAAACTCTACTAAGAAATCCTTCTAATGTGATTTCTTGGGAGACATCTTCGACTAAGTGGAAAAGTAGCTAGTCGTTACATTGTCCGTCTTCACGACTAAATATTTTCCCATCAAGTAGTGTCCCCAATCATTTAAAAAATGCACCATGTAAGTCATCACCTTCTCATGAACGGGATAACTTCATTCACGATCCTGCAACTTCCTACTTTTGTCGGCCACTGGGTGACCCTCCTGCATCAAGACCCATCCAAAAGTGAAGTCTGAAGCATCAGTATACACTTCAAACAACTTCTCAAAGTTTAGCAGTTTCAACATGGGTGCTATCGCAAGCATGTGTTTTAACTCGTAGAATGCATCCTAGCACTGTGTTGTCCAACTCCATGGTTTGTTATTCTTTATCAACTCGATAAGAGGTGCAATGATCCAGGGGTAACATTCAACGAATCGGTGGTAGTATATTGCTAAGTCAAGACGACTTCTCACCTCTTGCATTGTTTGTGGCTCCTCCCAATCCTCAATGGATTCAGCGTTATGCCAATCCATGCACATACATCCTTGGCCAATCCAATGGCCTAAGAACGAGATCTCTTCCTGCCCAAACACACACTTGGACTTCTTCAAGTAGACCTGATTCTGCCTTAGTGCCTCAAATACCACTGTCAAATGCCTCTTGTCTTCCTCCCTAATCTCACTAAGACCACGATATCATCCAAGTAGACCACAACCAACTTTTCCAAGAATGGTATCAACACATCATTCATGTTGACTACGAACCTCGTTCCTTAACTTTCTCTTAATGACCCAAGTTCTGCGCAATTGTGGTCCAAAAAAACCCTTCTTCACTGACCATTTTGGCAACAGCCTGCGAACAAGATGAGGTCTCACCCGAGGTGAAGTTATGGGGGATTATGGAAGCAGGTTTCTGTAATCAGGTGATGCGTGGTTATGAAACTGGTGGAAGCGAATTCCTCTGAACTTTGCGTACACTGGTGATTACTACGCACATACGGGACTGTGCACTTCGCGAACTCATACAATATGGTGAAATACACCGCAACATCGCAACTTCAGTACTACGCTTCTAGGGAACCACACTTAACAAAGACTTCACTGACTTAGTGTTTACCCAAATAAACCATGCATTCAACATATTCAGAATCACTTGATCATTCATTCATACAAGTTTGGGACTTAACATATTAATCTCATCCATCCAACACATAAACATACATATGAAAGTGCGTAAACACATAAAAAGATATATGAATGTAAATATAAGCATCAACATGCACAATCACACATTCAATCGCATAATACAATTATTTACGTGGTTCACCCCCAGGATGGGAGATATGTCCATGGGAATTGTTGGTTATATTAATCGGAAGGGTTCAACATTTCCAATCTGCGCACTCAGCTGCAGACTCTTCTCTCTACAATAGGTCTCTGCGCACTCAGCTGCAGACTCTTCTCTCTACAATAGGTCTCTGCGCACTCAGCTGCAGACTCTTATCTCTACAATAGGTCTTTGCGCACTCAGCTGCAGAGCCTCTTTATCTCTTCTTCTTCTTACAATACAAAACTGAGATCAAAACGATCAATGAAGATCAACCAAATACCAACAAAGATCAACCCTTCCCTTACAAAATTTCCCTATTTATAGATCATGCCCGAAGGTCAAGTCTTTACAATAAGCATGGGCCAAAAACCCTATAGTACAAAAAATCCCCTCGCGGGTGATGCAGTTATCCCACTACCCGGGCCTGTCGTAGTCAACAACTACTTCACCAGAATTTGGTCGCCTTTCTGCACCACCTCTAGCTCTGACGCTTCTTCTAACGACCGCAGCTCTGGCATAACGAATCTGACTACCTACTAACAGGTTCCTTTCATCCACTATGCCCCTTCTAACGGTCTTTATCCGCCCATGCTGCCTTGATCCTTAGTCTGTACGAAGGCAATAAGTCACTTTCCTTCACTTTCGCGCCGCCCCTTACCCTGCTCCCAGGATTCTGCTGAGTAGCTTACCCAAAATAGGTCATTGTTCGACCTTGCCTCATTTTGTACTTTATTGCCGAAAATAGCTGCTGCTCTATCACTATGCATCAAAAAAACTGCGCTATGTTTGGACTTCGCTTTTCCACTGCGCTTTACTCAAACTTTGCTTCGCCAAAATTGTGCCATTTGGGCCATGCCCAACAGGCCCCTAACACTTACTCGTGGATCGTCCCTGATCCACTTATGCTAGGCGACTTTGGCTCCGTATCTCCGGAGGTATTCAATTTTGCAGTGAAGTTTTGCAAAGTAGCGGTGAGATTTGCAACTGTTTCCTTCGCCTCATGCTCAAACTCTTTAATGGTCTCCAACATCTCCTGTGAGACTTGTTCTTGGAATTTTTCTTTCACTGTGCCCTCTGTGGTTTGAAGTTCTATGAACTTTCCATCAATGTGTTCCATCAGTGTCAGCGCTTCTTCCTCCACGGGCTACAACTTCGCAGAAGCGACAACCTCTCTCTCCCTTAACGCTTTCAATTCTTTCTGCAGCTCTTTTTCCTCTGCGAACTTTTATATCCTTTGTCTTGTTGGAAAATTCTTCATTTCTGCGTTCATGGCATCGAGCTCTTGCTGCCTTTTCTGCAGATTGTTTTGCAACTTCTGAAGGTCTGGATCTTCCTATAATGTAGCCAACACTGTAGTGGCTTCCTCTAGCATATCTTGACATCTCGCTACTTTGGAAAAGATGTTTTCTATTGTGGCATTAACTTCTTCACTTTGAGCTACACGGTCATTTCGAGGGGTGCTAGGTCACTGATATTCTAAGTTGGCAATTTTTTCCTTATATGTAATTTCCATGTCCATCATCTCAGCCATAAGAGTTTCTACTCTATCCCCAATCTTAATTATAGTGGCCTCGACCTCTGGCTCTTCCTCGCACTCGATAATTTTGGCGTAGACTACCGACACTGTTTCCTTTAACATGCGGTTCCTCTCCTGAATATTGGAAAGTTCTTTGTTGCTTCGAGATGATTCAAGTTTCATCTCATCGTATCTCTTCTGTAGCTAGACAGTCTGATCGTGGGAAGCGAGGCCTCTGTCGTGAATTTCCTCCACAACCTTCCTGTGTAGACTATGCAAGTCCTCAATTGGAAACATCTCGACATTAAGGTTGAGGTGTTCCAACTTCCTCGCTTCTTCGGCCAGCTGTTTATTCAAAAAAAAGGTTTACTGGCTCAATCTGTACCAACCGAGGTCGCAAGTTCAAAGCAGGTGACTGCCTCTTCCGTTTGCTGGACCCAGCTGACCTTCCCTCGGAGTCTGAATCTCGAACAAAGTCTTGCTGGACTTGTTCGATCTTCGCAACCATGGTTTTTATTTATCCGAGGTTCTAAATAAGGCTTGCTTGTGCCTCTTCTTGTTTGGCCTCCTTCAAAGAAAGCGTTTCTTCCCAGTGTTCATGTACTTTTGCTCCGATGGTCTCACAGTCATATTCATGCAGCAACAACTATAGTTTCGGCTTATTGGCTTTGTGCTTCTTTCGCATCACTTTCGCTGATGTTGGGGTTTCGATTGCTTTCCTTTTTCCTCCTGCCTGTCCCTTAGCCGCGTCTTGTTGAATATCTTGTCCCTATGCACTTCCTGTTCCCTTGTCCTTCTCCAGATCCGCATTTCCAGTTTCCTCAGAGATGGACTTGACATCCTTTTATGCATCGAACTTCCATTCCGACGGCCAATCCTCCATCATTTGTTCTATCTTTACAACATCCAATTAATAGAACCCTAGGTACCATAATTTTGTTTCTGCATCAGCTTTTGGATGAATATATGTGGCATGCATATAAACCTTAAACTTGAGCCTCCCGCTGTATGCAGTCGTCACCTGTTGGGAAATGCATAGTGTGCACCGAATAAAATCACACAACTGCTCATAATAGGTGTATAGCTGCTCGTTAACTTTCCGTTGTCTATCGGGCTTCGCATTTTCCTACATGTTGGCATAACGCGTTCCTCGGCATTCTCCTGTGAATACTAGAAGGCCCTGGTGGTAAAGTGGCTCTTTCCAGCCCACGAATGCAATTAATACTAATGGCCAACTGTAGTGGAATGGGGTTCCCTTCTCCTGAGTTTCCTGGACATCGTCCAAGAACTCATTAAACAAGTATTTTTCCCAATTATACAGAGTTTCGTTCTTAGCTTGCGAAGCGAGGAGGATTTCCACGGCCAACACCTATGATGGTCGGCATTTTCTAAGTATCTTCCCCACTAATAGCTGAACAGTGAAGCGCGTGGCTTCGTCCTGGATAGGGGCTGTCGTATTCCTTTCTACAAGCCAAATTCTTCCTTCATCCTTGTGGCAAGTTCTTTATCTTGCGTTTTTCCAACAAACTTGTTTGCGGGATCAATGCCTCTCTTACTTAATAGCGTGATCCCATATATCAGGTCAATGTTTATATCAATTCTCCGATCTAGCCATAAATAACCCGAGTGCGTGCATGAGAGCAAGGTTCACACTACTGCGGTAAGCTCCAGGCTTCTATCGAAATGCGGGATGCGCAGTAAATTGAGCAACCCGGACAGTTCTAATAGCTTAAGCTAGTCCTGCACATGTAGAGTTTTAGCGCCTTTCTGCTAATCACGTCGGGAACACATATACCGGTCAAGCCGAAACTGTGGGTATATTTTTTCCTTGGTCTCTTTCCCTTCTAGCAAGCCATAGTCTATAAACTTGCAATCCTGAATCTTCCCTAAGAGGTTCTCGTTGACCTGCACATGACTTGAGATCGGCGGCAAAGGGATCTCGCAGTGTGCATTCCTCTCAAGCTCAAGAGGTGGTGCATCTCCTCGTCGTGGTGAAATATAGTTGTGTAAGAGATTAATTGGTCAGTCACGAGGTATTACTGACGGTTGTGGCTTCAGCACACTCGTTGCCTTCGGCCTCTCCTATTCGTTGGCCGGTTGCTTGTATTTCTTCTTCATTTCAACTGTATGTCTTGGGGAGCTTCAGGATGATGCACCCTTTTCTAGTACAGGATTCTTGGTAGGTGTTGTCATTAATCCCTCAATACCCGACTATTTGAACCCTCTCAAAATCTCTTTAAGCGTGAATTGCTCAGACATTCACATGTAAAAACCCTCGACATATTTCTGCTAATAAAACTTGGAATTTACACACAGTAAAATTCTAAGTGCACGGTAAAGACGGTAACTGCTTAGATAACCTGATTTATAGGCACCGATTGACCTGAGACGCACCTATTAACGGCTACTTGGGCATTCAATGTCGTGTCCAATTGCCCATATCTCGCTGAGATCTCGATCTTTTCTGTCCTTTATTATATCTGATCGGACAAAATTTCCTTAATTGTTGAAATCTGTCAGTGCCACCAGGCTGTGTAATGGCTAAGATAGGTATTAAATTCCATGTCCGTCGGCCCAGATCTCACCGAGATCTCGGTCCTTTCCGTTATTGATTAGGCTCGAATGGACAATATTTTCTTTAAATGTTGGGATTTGTCGGTGCCGACATAGTGGATAACAGTTCAATCGACCGACATAATGGATAACGATTAACTTACCGACCGACAATTGTAATAGTTATATTTTCCTTCGAACTGCGCTAGCGGTTATGTGATATGCGTAGTTCACTGTGCATCGTCCTTTTTCCATACATCGGACTTCGTAGTGCATACCCTTTTTGGTAGCTGGCACAGGTGAATCTCGAGCTCAACTATGCATTATTCCTTTGTTGTTCTGAACTTCGCAACGCGAATGTTCTGGCACTCCACACTTCAGCTTCCTTTTTGTGCGTCGCAATACAACTTTGCTTCCTTTAAACGCTTCGCATTTCACCAAAATTGTGTGTAGACTCTTACTGTTATATTTTTAGTGTCCAATTTCAACTGCACTTGACACTTAGAATTTTCTTCGCTTCTGATCAATGATGGTCGAGCGAAATAGGACTATGCCTGTAGGGTTTTAGTCTACTTCCATTAATAAGACCTGGTAGGTTTTCTCCTGCTAACGTGGCTAGCTGAACTACACCACCATTAGTAACATACTTTACAGCATATGGCCCTATCCAATGCATCTTAAATTTGCCAGGAAATTTCATAAATTTGCTATCATAGAGGAGGACAAGACCTCCTACCTGAAAATATTTATAATCTATGTGGTGATCATGCCATGCTTTTTCTCTGTCTTTCTGCACTTGTTGGTGAAATCCTGCAATGAAGTGATCTTCTTCTAAGCCAACCAAGTGTATTAGTCTTTCTTCCATTGTCTCATCATCTGTCATGCCTGTGAAAGCTCCAATTCTCAAACTTGGTACTATGTATTCCATTGGCATCACAGCTTCCTGTCCATATGTTAACCTGAAAGGTGCATGGCCTGTCAAATGCTTGCAAGTTGTCATGTATGCCCATAACACAGTTGGTATTCACAAATCCCAATCATCCATGTTTATATTACATACCTTAGTTAGCGCATTTTCCAACACCTTGTTGAAAGCCTTAACAGTGCCATTAGCTTGTGGATGATATGGTGTGCTCTTTTGATGGTAAATATGGAATTCTTCAGTCAGGGATTTAATAGTTCTATTCAAGAAGTGTGTTCCCTGGTCACTCATTAGGATCTTTGGACATCCAAACCTTATGATGATGTTTTCAAATATGAATTGTGTGGCAGTAACTGCGCTATAGTCCTTTACTGGTTTTGATTCTACCCATCTGGTTAGATAGTCTGTAGCTGTAATAATGTATCTTGAACCAGTTCGCTTTCCTGGTGGATTGATAGGTCCCATGAAATAAATAGCCCATTTATCAAAGGCTTGTAGTTTAACTTGTGGCATCAATGGCATCTTATCTCTTCGAGATGGCTTCCCTATCCCCTAGAAAACATCGCAACTGCGGAAATGTTCCTTTGAATCCTTATGGAGTGTAGGCCACCATAATCATGCTCTTAAAATGTTATGTGCAGTAGCTCTTCTTGCATAGTGACCTCCCGACACCCCTGAATGTGCTTCATCCAGTATCAATGGTTTCTCGTGTTCTAGCACACATCCGCGCAGTACTTCATCCAATCCTAGCTTGTATAATTGTCCTGCAATTATGGTGAAGTCAGTTGCTTTTTCTACGAGTTGTTTCTTCTGCTGCATAGTCAACTCTGTAGGTGCCAGACCTATGGTTAGAAATTCTATAATGTCCTTATAATAGTCATCTGCTGTCTAGATAACAAACAACTGGACATCTGGTAGATTGTCTTCTAGGTTGGTAGGTTCTTTGCCTAATTCAATTCTGGAAAGATGGTTAGGTCCTGAGTTCAACCTTCCTATCTTAACAACAATTTCAAAGTCATATTCCTGAAAGAGTAGCAACCACTATATATTCTCCCACCTAACACTGGTTTATTGACCAGGTATTTCAATGTTGAATGGTCCGTAAACATACAAAAGTGTGCACCTAGCAATAGTGTATGAACTTTTGCAATGCGTATACCATGGCTAAAACTTTTCTCTCTCTGTTGTTGTATAATTCTTTTCTGCTGAGGACAACTCCCTGCTTGAGAATGCAATAGGATGGTCAATACATCCCTCACCTGGCTGAGCTAGCACAACGCCAAGTGAAATGGATGAAGCATCTACATGTACATGGAAATGTTTGATCCAATTCGGAAAAACTAAGATAGGCGCAGTTACCATCCTTTCTTTCAGTGTGTCCAGTCCTTTCTAGCAATCTTCAGTCCATATGAACTTTGCTTCTTTCTTCAACAATTTTTCCATAGGCGTAGTTCTCTGCGCATATCCTTTGATGAAATTCATGTAATAGCCTGTGTGCCCCAATGTAATGCATAGTTGTTTTACTGAGTTAGGTGCTGGCAAGTTCACAATAACTGCAATTTTAGCTAGATCAACCATCAGCCTCTGTTTACAAACAATGTGTCCCAATAGGATTCCATAGGGAACATAGAAGATGCTCTTCTTCAAGTTCAGGGGGATCTGATGTTGTCTACACTTTGCTAACATCAGTCTTAAGCTGGCATAATGGTTCTTTAATAACCCAAATATTGTCAAATCATCAAAATATACTTCTAAGAATTTATGTATGAATTCTTTGAATGCAGCAACAACTACTCTTGAAAAAATAGTAGGTGCGTTCTTCCAATTCTCTAGCCTTGCATCTGAGTCGGATATGCAAGAACTGTCGCACTGCCAACTTAGTGTTCCATCATCAGTTGGGTTGACATAATCTACTCGATTTACCGTCATCTTGTAGATTTGATCTCCTGAGTTTTGCATTCTTCTCATATTGGTTCCGTATATCGAGGTCCTTGTGAAGGATCCAAGGGTGCGATGATCCTAATGTCTTCTCCTTCAAATATCATATGCTTCTTTTTCACGTTTATAATTGCGAGGTTATCCATTGCCCAATATATCCCCAATAGTGCAGGATAGGGTTGACTATCATCTACGATTTCAATCACTTCGAAGTCTGCTCTACGTCGCACTCCATCAATGTCAACAAGGACACTTGCTAACCTACCAAAGGGTATAACCTTTTGCTGATTGGATAACCTCAACTATATTGGTGACCATGATAACTTTGGCTTTCCCATTTGTTCCCATGTCTACTTTGTCAAGACAATTACTTATGAGCCTAAGTCAAGGATAATCTCGTCCATTTCAAAATCTTTGATCTGCGCACTCAGTCTCATTTCTCTTCCAGTTCTTTTATGGTTCCTAATATGATGAACCACCCTATGTGCTTCATTTGCTACATTGCGCTGCTCGTAATTACTTAGTAGGCTCTGTAGTTCTACTAAAGCATTTTCATGCTTCAACAAATTTATGCATCTCTGTAACAACTGCGCAACATGACTCATCGTGTCTGTCTCGGTACGTGAGTGATCGTACAAAGTTGACACATCCTTTATAGGCGAAGTATCACTTCGCAACTTGGTTCGTGGAGTGACAGGTTCTGCCTCTTTGAAGGTTTCTCTGGCTTCCATGAAGAATTCTTTTTCTTTGTTCAGATTGTAATCTAGTGTTTTTCCAATTGCTTTTCTTATCCAAGTTCCTTCAGTAGGCTTATGTTTATCTTGGTGATTGTCAGATGTTGAAGCTCCCGCTCTTTGATTTGCACCTGTCTTAGCTCCACTTCGCATCACAGCATGAATGTTGCAAGTTGTATTCCGTTTTTTCAGCTGCAATCATCTGTATATTCTGATTTTGTGCTTCTGGTCTTCTTTCTTGCATTTTTGCTTGCAAAACAGGGCATGCCTCAATGACATGATCAAAAGACTTACAATATTTGCATGTAGTACAAGCATTCATGCAATCTATGGATAGATGTCTAGGTTGAGCGCAGTTATAGCATACTATTTGACCTCTGCCTCTTCCTTGGCCATTGTTTCTTCCTCTGCCTCTTCCTTGGCCATTGTTTCTTCCTCTTCCTCTAAATCCACCACGTCCTATGTACGTGCCTTAATCATACTGTGTGGTTTCATTGTTATGTGGTGTTTCTTCTTGTACTCGGTAAACATCATGTTTTCTTTATATCATGAGTTCATAGGCTCTACAGTTGGAATCATCATGGCCAACTGACTTACAAAATGTGCAGTATAAGTGTTAGGACTTAGAAATGTCGTATTTTCATCCACCTTTCCCTTCACTATTCCTTACATTTCATCGCCCTATTAAACCTTCATCATATCATTTGCATAAATACATTTGGGTTTCACATTATTATTTTCCACTTTATTCATTTTAGTATTAAGAGTGAATTTATGATTAAATATTAGAAAATATACATGTTTTCATATATATGTCAATTATGTGTGAGCTTTGTAATGTGTAGGAATATGTGAATGATTAAATCAAAGAGACTTCTCAAATATCTCTTACACCATTCCAAAGGAGATAGTTATTCAAGCCTATTCTTAAGGAGAAGATCATGGAAGATTTGGTTGGCATATCTTATCTAGGATTCATGAGAGACATGTGGAGGATTTGAAGGAACCATATCTTGTAATAATAGGAAAGTGGTTGAGAGTAGTTGAGAGAATAATGGATCTGTAATTAATGCATTCTTATCTTTTTCTTAAGGACTCTCATGTATAAAGGAGAGTGCTCCCTCTCCATTCCATTAAGTTGTAATTAAGTTAGATTAAGCTTGTAAGAGGGTTGTAATGAAGTTGGATTGGATTGGATTTTGTACTTGTTAGATTAGTCTTTGATTTGAGATTCTTAATTTGATTTAAGCTTTCATTGTTATGCTTTCATGTTTGTCATTTGATTATTGATTTATAGATGTGATCTCACTTATGTCATTGTTGTTAACTCTTCACATGTTGTATTTCCCTTACGCAATTTCATGTTTCCCTTTTTAGTGTTTCAATGCTTTCCTAGATTAATTTGATTTCAGCAAATTAGATTAAGTTAGATTAGATCTACTTCAGTCCTACACAAACAGTGCACATGCTTCGTTAGTTTACGTACCCCGGGTTGACAAGTAAATAGTTGGGCAACTGCACTGCAACGTAATTATTACGACATATAATTTCGCCTAACATTTTGGCATCGCTGCCGGGGAAGCACAAGGGATTGAGGTATTAATTTCTTTTTCATGCAAGTGTGATTATTCATGCTCCTAACTCTGAGGTGACATATGGGTAAGGGCATGAAGGGTGTGTTTCAATTTCTGCAAATTAGGGTAAATTTCAATTTCTGCAATTTAGTGTAAATTTCAATTTCTGCAAGTGTGTTTCAATTTCTGCAATTTAGTGTAAATTTCAATTTATGCAATTTAGCGTAAATTTCAATTTCTGCAAGCACGTTTTTGCAATTTCAATTTCTGCAACTGTGAACAGGTTTTCATGTGTTTCAACAAGAGTGTTTTGTTTTCAGCAAGTGTGATTTTCAGTTTTCATATTTTGATTTGGATGATGTAAGAGCCCCTTTTACAGTATGATTTAACTATGAGTATCAACTTGGAGCAACTCGCTCACATCCTTGCAAAAATCGGAGTCTCCTCTTCTCTGGAAGAGGAGATCCTGACAGCAGTCGAGAGCTTAAATAGCTTAAATACTCCTTTAGAAACGAACGAGGAATCAGCATCTGAAGACTCCTGCATATTTGATGATGAACAATCATTCGGACAAGAGATTGAGGAAGATGACAAGGAGCTGCAGCATGATCTGAGTAAGGGAAAATGAGCTTACGAAAGCCATATCGAAAGATAGTTCCAGGTAAGTACGCAATTAGATCAATTTAGTTTTTCTTTTTATTTAGTTAGTTTGCCATTACAGCAAGAAGATTCACTCATTCTTCTAAATTTTCATCTTTCATTTGAAAAATTACCACTGAACATGTTGCTGTTACTTTTACGTGCATGGCTCCATTGGAAGTTTGACTACACGTAGCATATTTCTAAATCCTAATTAGCATAGAGTAGGTAGGTCTTCATTTTCAGTTTCCGCTTTCATTTTCAGATTTACTTTAGTGTTTAATAAGTATGCTCTCCTCTGCGCTTCGTGCGATCTGAGGATCAGAAAGTAGGATGCTCTTAACGTTTTTTCAGGAATGAATAATGTAAATGTTTTGCAAACATGCCTAATCGATTTAATCTTTAATTTGCAAATATTATCTCAATTTGCTAAAAAAAAAATCAAAAATAAAATTGTGTGTCCATCGTAGACCTGCAATAAAAAAAAAAACATTAGATGAATAAAACAAAATTTCTTAGCTGAAACTGTCACATTTGAGCTGAAACAGGAACATTTGTCACATTTAAATTGTGTCTTCTCAGTCTGGTTTATTTAATCTTGAATGGCAGCAATACCATCTTTCACCTTCATCCTGCGGCCCGGAACCTAAACCTGCAACATACATAAAGCGTCATCCTTGGATTAGTTTCAAAACTCCTTAGGCGAGACCTCTACAATTTTCTGCATGGATTTAATAAGGCAACATATCTTTTGGCGAGTGATGGTTACAACAGAACGATATCTACATGGGGGCAAAATATGCTTGGTTTCTTTCATTTGACCATTGATAAGAATATCACTACGCTCAATTGAGGATTCTGGTCCATACGAATCCTTGAATTCCGATGCCATTGCTAATCTACTCACAAGCCCAAGATTTTAGGTCAACCCGACAGTCTCGGCATAGATCTTCCAAACACATTGCAGGCATGGCAACCGGAGTAGTTAGTCGAGTCCTTACATATGCAAAATCTTGATTGTATGGAAGATTCCACATTCTACACGTTATGCATGGCCATACCTAACTTTAACTAAGTAGAAGATCACCGAGATCTTCCTGAGGACGGTACTGAAAATTTGGGAAACAAAGCTGAAGGAAACTTGGAAGTAGGAGTTATAGAAAAGCATGAATCTACAGAAAATAGTCCTGACCACCAAACTGGAAATGTAGATGAAATGAAAACTTTCCATGTCACCGCTGCTCCTCAACTATCGCAGGCACATATTTATGATTTAACAAATAATCCACGAGAAATGGAGGCAGTTATGATCATGAGCTGCCGTAGGTCACTACGAGTCATCTAGATGGTAAAACGAGAGATGAGGTAGGCAGATCCGTTTAACGCAATCAATATTTATCTCCTCGATCCACTGGTACGTTCAACTGAACAAGGAGATTTTTCTATCGGCCGTTGCAAAACTAAATCCCATTTATCTTGTGATTGAGTATTAATTTAATTTACTGCAACCTTCTTGCTGATCCATCTATTCTAGACTTAAACGATGATCGTAATTTGCGGTACTGTTTCTAACTGTCACACTATTTCCACTTTACCAAATTTAATTTCACGATCATCCAATCCATTATGCCTGGAGAAGATTTTAATAAAAGAATAACGAGCTTTCAGTTCTGCCCCGTCTAGAAGTCAATCACAACCTAAAAGCCATCCCCACCATAATGACCAAAGCCTGAACACAAAGCCAGATTATCATCAACGGCATAGTTTCGATCCTTGTATCTTTCAATCCCCGCCTCTCAGCCGTATAAACTGCCATACAGAGTGAGGATGCGCTGGATTTATTCAATCATTTGTTATCTGCAGAAAACACTAAGTAGGAGCTCAAATATGCATGGTTGAGTCCTTTGAACATACATTAGCATTCACAAGTCTCTGGCATAACGCAAAGTGTAAGTATGGATCTACCCATTTAGATTGCAAATGAGACAAGAGTGTGATCTCATGTTGGATTCACTCTCAGGCATGTCAAAAGGATGTGTGAAGTGCGCAGGAGGAAGAGAAGATCTCTGCGAGAGAGATGAGATATGGGCAATACGGTGATGATGAGACCAGCAGTGGCATTTGCTGGATATTGATCAATGCAAACCCTGTAGTGCATGCAATCGAAAAAAACGAGAGCAACTCGTCCAGCCTGAGGACACTAATTCCAATGATTTCGATGCCCTCGACATATATGGTGAGAGACATCAGGGATCCTGAGCACCCTTACTCACTCAAACAGCTTAGTGTTCTATCTGAGGAATCTGTTATAATGGATAAAAAACTTGGACGCATATTGATAACCTTCACACCCACTGTGTAGCATTGTAGTATGGCAGCAATTATTGGTTTGTGTTTACGAGTTAAATTGATGCAAAATTTCCTTGCACATTACAAGGTTGGCATCTATGTTGCTGTTGGTTCCCATGCCTTTGAGGCTTCCGTCAACAAGCAATTGAATGACAAAGAACGAGTTCCTGCAGCTTTGGAAAATCCCAATCTTTTGCAACTTGTTAATGAGTGCCTCGCATCAAATGAGTTGTGAATGGAGCAAAATATTTATAGTTACAGACGAGCATTTGACAGCCAAATGTCTACTATAGATAAAAACAAAACTGATGTTTTTTTTATTGCAGATACAGAATGTAACGTTACCATGCAGGGAAAATCCTGTCAAAGAGAAATGTTTCCCAAGTCGGTGGCATGCATGATCGATCTCAAGTGCATACATATCAGAAGAGCCGATCTCATTGGCACGTCCGTATACCAAGTTTCATAGGCCGCATCATAAGAACAAGGGGCAGAACCGGTTGTCATGCAAACAAAATACAGAAGCAGGTGGTGCACGATCAATAAGGAACAGTATGCTAGAGGAATCAGAAAACATGAACTTGAATATGAGGCCCATTATGTAGAACGCAGAAGGTGATTTACAGGCGGGGAGTTGCAAGAAACAAGTAAAAAGGTAATCATTGAAAGAATGACTGAGTTGGAATGGAAGGAGATGAGCAGTTCGTGACATGTCATGAAGAGGTTGAGACAAGGAACAGGTGAAACACGAGGGAAGGAGCTTGCAAGTGTCTTGCCAGGAAAGGTAAAGTTGATCCACGTGGAAAAAGGACAGAGTGACGTCAATTGTTGATACTGCTAGCCTATGTGAGCATGAGACTTTTCCAACAGTTCAGAACATCGTCTCCTCCTATTGCTGTTACAGCTTAAACACTTCACTATATGTGTTGGACTCTTCGTCATATGTTTTCGATCCAGAGAAACAGTGGCAGGCTTAGGCTTGTGTGCAAATGCAATTTTCTTGCTTAAGAATTATAGTGGACATTCAATCGTCGATGTAAGTTTATTAAAAACCCAGAACCATTGCTTCAACTGTTTTTCATTGCTCTCCATTTAACACAAGGCCACATACCACGAAAATGGTGCCACTTTGAGGCTCGAACCAGCCCCAACTCACCATTGATTATCCATAAGAGAATCTTCCTCTAAGCCTTAATTAATCTCTGTTACAAGTAATGCGTTTTAGGTGATGGATTTTAATTAAGATATGCTTGTGTGTTATCTGACTCGTGGAATATCTAAAGATGCATGATAATACAGGTCTGGTCGAAAAACTCATACTGTGCACAATTGTCGGGAAAAATAATGACAACAGTCTTGAATCCATCCTAAGTGCAATCCCAAAATCTCTGAATCCATCGAATTTTTGCTTGACTTCTAGAACTTTAATGACAGGTCTCAACAATTGGTTACTTATGCCCATGAAAAATTTTATGAAGCCGAGACAGTACTCTTGTCTGTTGTTTCCTGTAGCATAATTCTTGCATTTTCTTTTGGCATGTTAAAAAAAAAAAAAAAATTACAAAAAGAAAAAGCAAATGGACATTTCAATAAATTCCTGAAAACAATACAACGCATGTTTTTGTATGCTTAACGCTAATCTATTTTCTTCAAGACACTTTGACAGCAATCAACAGGAAAAATCACAGAGAGACTTTTTGCATCATGTTTGTTGCTACATAGCAAAAACACCATTGTTGGGCCATGACTTCTTTACTTGCATAT
The DNA here is from genome assembly GCA_027924585.1 of Larix kaempferi. NCBI lineage: Eukaryota > Viridiplantae > Streptophyta > Pinopsida > Pinales > Pinaceae > Larix > Larix kaempferi. The sequence continues at coordinate 41,073,513 of BSBM01000106.1, forward strand.
TAATCATCTCTATGTGGAAGTCTGTTCCAGCCGGGTGTTCCAGCTACAGTAGTTAACAACGAAACAAGTGCACAACGGCAAAGGTATACAAATGAGTGTAGCTGCGCGTTGTCTAGCTGCGCATTGAACAGCTGCGCGTTGAACATCCATTTGAGTATAGCTGCGCATTGAACAACCTGCGCGTTGAACAGCCATTTGAGTGTAGCTGCGCGTTGAACAGCTGTGCATTGAACATCCATTTGAGTATAGCTACGCATTGAACAACCTGCGCGTTGAACAACCATTTGAGTGTAACTACGCATTGAACAGCTGCGCATTGAATAGCCATTTGAGTACAGCTGCGCGTTGAACAACCATTTGAGTGTAGCTGTGCGTTGAATAGATACGCATTGTATAGCTGCGCATTGAACAAATGCGCGTTGAACACCCATTCGAGTATAGCTGCGCATTGAACAACCATTTGAGTATAGCTGCGCATTGAACAGCCATTTGAGTATAGCTGCGAATTGAACAGCCTGTGCATTGAATAGCCATTTGAGTGTAGTTGCGCGTTGAATAGCTGCGCATTGAACAACCATTTGAGTATAGCTGCGCATTGAACAGCCATTTGAGTACAGTTGCGCGTTGAACAACCATTTGAGTGTAGCTATGCATTGAACAGCTGTGCATTGAACAGCTGCGCGTTGAACAGCCATTTGAGTATAGCTGCGCATTGAATAGTTGCGCGTTGAACAACCATTTGAGTGTAGCTGCGTGTTGAACAGCTGCGCATTGAACAGTTACGCGTCGAACAACCATTCGAGTATAGCTGCACATTGAACAGCCTGCACGTTGAACAACCATTTGAGTGTAGCTGCGCGTGCCTGCTACTTCCATGGATGTAGCTGCGTGTTGAACAGCCTGCAATGCCGTTGCTACTTGCCTAACATTTTGGCGTCTCAAAGGTTGATCATGCAAAGCAGCAATTGCGATTAATGCACCAAATCAGTGAAACTCCTCAGCCACACATTTAGAGACCATATTGCTCTTACAAATTGTAAAACTAACGCAAATGGACATTCTCTAATTCCTGAACACAATGTGCTTAATCTTAATTTGTCTTTCTTAAAGTCACTTCATGCAGTAAGTGATGATTACACGAGCGCAAAGGCACAGGTATACAAATGCATTTTATTTTCTTCACTTTGCCCCATTCCTACTTATTTTTTGCATTCTACGATTCTCTCACGAAGTTTTAAGTGCGGGATTGGTACTAAGTATGATTGCAGGAATGACGACGCTCGCCTTTCTTCAACTAATCTCAAAACTTTTGAGAAATATGCTTTATTGATAGCTTGCAGGAGCTATTACTCCTCATAAACATCCTGAACTTGCTGTTATCATTGGAAAACCCTTGTGCGTCCTGAAATATTTCCTCGCATTCCTCCTTCACAGCAGATTGATCATCCTCGTGGTGCAGCCATTTTCCATTACCTTATCCTTCCTGATTTCTCACACATCTATTTTTCTGAGCAGCATACATCATTTCCTTTATCATTTTCAGTTCATTTTTACCTTCTTTCTCTATGATAGTTTTCCTTCTGAATAAAACCAGTCACCTCCTTTTCCACTTCCTTGATTTCATTTCTATAAACCCTGTCACTACTGAGATCTTTGTTATAGTCCTACCAAATCTTTTTATAAAAACTCGTGTTGACTGATGTGGGATTCCTTAAGGCCCACCTTTCAACAGTCTTGACCCATCAACTTCAGCACCTTATCTGAGATATAGACTAGAGTCCATTTTGAGTACCTAGAGGCTTGCATGCCTTAATGGAAAGTTCTCTCGCTGACGATCATGGGAAAACATCAATGTCCCTTGATCATTAGATCTTGCAAGTGGCTCGACCTCAGCACATTCATTCGCACTTCGCAAGATGTACTTAGGTACCTTGGCACTCATTGACATCAATGGTGAGTGCCTTGCACTGGTTAACGGCATTCCTCAATGGTCGGTAATCCAGTGATTTCTCTTCATGCTCGACATCGACACATCCATTCGCATGATTAGAATTGTACCATCAGTTTTGTAGCGGATGAAGACTATACACTTTTTCCTGATTCCCTCAGCAGTTACAGCAGCTTGAATTCATCTATGAGAGTCTGACAGTTCCACAGCACCAGTTCAGATTCCTCCACTTCCCATTCTCTGATTCAGCAGTGATAGTCATTGCAGTTCCTGCAGTTGCTGTTACAACCATCATTGTTATAGCAGTCGTTGTTACGGCAGTTACATCAGTTCTGGCGGTTGTTGTTTTAGCAGTTCCAGCAGTTCTAGTGGTTTCCATTACAGTCATGCTGCTACAGTAGCTGTCACATTTCACATGGTCTTGCATTCATGACATCTTCCATGTCCCAGCAGCAGCGACATTCACAGTTACATTTTCATGATCCTGCACCAGTGACACCTTCCATCTTCCAATAGTCGCAATCACATATTCTTTGTGCTCGCCGATATAGTAGTTGCAGCTACAGTACCAATCACGATTTCCTGATCCAGCAGCTGCAACAGCTACATTCCTATTACATAGTTCATCTATATTTTGGGTGAGTGAAGGTATGTTGTTTTCTAAGCTTTAATCATGTCATTCCTTATATGTTGAATTGAATATTTTGGAAATTTTCCTCACCATACCCCATTTCGTTTTCCCTTCCATGAACTACATTATGTTGCATGAGGGCATGCAACTGATTCCGTTGGGGGGGGGGGAACTATCGTCATAATCACCACATTTTTCCATTATCATCATTCCATTTTCATCCCATTTACCATTCCCAAAAATTTCTTTTCCAACGATCCCCTGATGCACTTTACTTCATGCATTGATATACATTGGCATGATTCATACCAGATTGAGAAACGGCTTTCTTATACTCAGTGATGCTCTCTTATGCACATTGATAGCTTATGATTTCCAGTGAAGTGTGTGGTTACAATTATTATCATAACAGCAAGTGAAAAAAAAAATTTTAAAAAATAAAAATAAAAAATAAAAAAAATAATAATGAAATGAATGTTGTTAACACAAGAACCAACATTCGTATATTCATGGTTGTTACACAAGAACCAACCAAAGAAAAATGCCAGCTGTTACTCATGTCTCCCACATATCTTGGAAACATTCATCATTAAAAAGACATCATCAATCAAAGCCAAAGTTTAGATGCCAAAGGTTCTTCAGAAGATCCATGCATGGTTGCATGAGGACATACAACACCTTCAGTTGGGGAGGATGTTAGGACTCAGAAATGTCGTATTTTCATCCACCTTTCCCTTCACTATTCCTTACATTTCATCGCCCTATTAAACCTTCATCATATCATTTGCATAAATACATTTGGGTTTCACATTATTATTTTCCACTTTATTCATTTTAGTATTAAGAGTGAATTTATGATTAAATATCAGAAAATATACATGTTTTCATATATATCTCAATTATGTGTGAGCTTTGTAATGTGTAGGAATATGTGAATGATTAAATCAAAGAGACTTCTCAAATATCTCTTACACCATTCCAAAGGAGATAGTTATTCAAGCCTATTCTTAAGGAGAAGATCATGGAAGATTTGGTTGGCATATCTTATCTAGGATTCATGAGAGACATGTAGAGGATTTGAAGGAACCATATCTTGTAATAATAGGAAAGTGGTCGAGAGTAGTTGAGAGAATAATGGATCTGTAATTAATGCATTCTTATCTTTTTCTTAAGGACTCTCATGTATAAAGGAGAGTGCTCCCTCTCCATTCCATTAAGTTGTAATTAAGTTAGATTAAGCTTGTAAGAGGGTTGTAATGAAGTTGGATTGGATTGGATTTTGTACTTGTTAGATTATTCTTTGATTTGAGATTCTTAATTTGATTTAAGCTTTCATTGTTATGCTTTCATGTTTGTCATTTGATTATTGATTTATAGATGTGATCTCACTTATGTCATTGTTGTTAACTCTTCACATGTTGTATTTCCCTTACACAATTTCATGTTTCCCTTTTTAGTGTTTCAATGCTTTCCTAGATTAATTTGATTTCAGCAAATTATATTAAGTTAGATTAGATCTACTTTAGTCCTACACAAATAGTGCACGTGCTTCGTTAGTTTACGTACCCCGGGTTGACAAGTAAATAGTTGGGCAATTGCACTGCAACGTAATTATTATGACATATAATTTCGCCTAACAATAAGTTCTTAGGTGTTTGCACATATTTCTGAATTAAATAACAATCTTCTGGGTGATGTCCTCTACATCGACAAAACTCACACCATGGTCCTTGCTGTTGATTCAATGGGTTTGGAGCTCCACTAGCGATGTAATCTTTAAATGTCGGACAATGTTCTTTGGAGTGAACTTATCCCTTACACTTTGTACACCAAACCTCTTCTCAGGTTTCCTTCCCTTTCTTCATATCCTGCAGTTGTAATGTCAAATTTGCTAGCTGGGTCTGTATCTGAACCATACCTGCGCTAGTCTCTCCCATAGGTGAAGACTCTAGTTTCATCGCAATATCTAGGGTCTCTGTCTACGAAGTAACCTTTTGTTGCATCAATGGTAACCTGATATGTGGCAACAACGTGGCTACAAACCATTCCTGGTGCTGTTGTCGTGATATGTCAAAGCTCACTTGATCTAACAACGTTTTTAACTTTTGATCAAATTCCCACACTGACTCACTCGGTTTATGTTTGATTTCTTTGATCTCTGTGATACACTGCAATTCTGACTTAGGTTTTTAAAATTCTCTGATGAGCACAGTTCTAATATCCACTAGGGTCCTATTCTGTCCAACAGAATACTTCATGAACCATGTTAAGGCTCTGTCCCTGAATGTTGTAACTAGCTGTGCCTGTCTAATAACATCATTGTGTACTTGTTTCATATTCCATACGGCTTCACAAAGAAACCCATGTTCCTTATGGTATTCTAGACCTGTTCCTTTGAAGATGGGTAGCTTAATGTCATTTGTCATTCTTCTTCTAGGAGGCGTAGTGTTTTGTGATGTGTTAGGTATACTACTACTTGGAATGTTCTGAGCACTTGCTCCCGCGGTGTTACTTGTAATGTCCCCAGCTTGACCCTATTGCATTAATATTGTAAATGATGTAAATATTGTTTTTTAGTCATGGTGAGGAGCTCAAGGCTAAGGCCCCGCCATTGATTTATCGTTTTATGTATCGACAATTAGAATAGATGCATAGAGTTCTTGTGCTAGCAGTGCACAATGTAAAAATGGACATCATGTAAATATGCAATTTTATTGAAAAACCCACAACTAGCTACGCAATGCAACAAAAAGATGGGGCATGATCTTTACAAGGAATAGGGAAGGAAAATAACCAAACCCTTGAGCCATGGTGTTAAGCCATTTCATTGAGGAAACCCATGAACTCTCAACTACCCATTTGGTCTCATGCACCCCATCATTTAATTCTTCCAAGAATTGGTTGAGACAATTAATGCCTTGGGATGGGAGAGGTATGGCTGTTAATTTTCGTGTATGGGCAAGACAACAACTTGGGGAATCGAGTTTTGGTTTTGCTGGGCAAGAAAACCCCCACGAAATGGTGCCCAAATCCATTCTTCACCCATGGCATTCATCCTCCCACGCAGTCGGAGCTTGTTGGGGTTTTATCCTTCACGTTTTTCACCATTTCCTGCATTATTCCATGTCTGCAAACTTGGCTTTGGTTAGCTCAGTGGCTGGGAGAAGAGAGCCACGATTTTTGGGGTTATGGAGGCCGTTTCTGCCCATGAAATGCCCATGAGCATTTTTCTGAAAATGATTCTACTTTCCTGGGGTTGATTTCCCACTTCCTCCTTTTTGTTTTTGGTTGCCCACGTTTTTCTGGAACTGGCAGAAACCCACTGTTGGGAACTTCACTGTATAAGCATTTTTCTCATGCCCAACACTTATGCTTTTGATGTTATATGCATCCATCTCTTAACAGCCTGAGAAACCCAACTGCTGATTGGCTTGGCTGATTCTCGTATACCTTTGGCTATGTGAGAGCCTGCTTTCCCCTTTTTCCTTGTGGAGATCATGCCCAGCTCGGGGGTGGTAGTGGTGCTGAGAGATTGAGGAGCACACTAGCCTATGGTTGGGTGGAACGTTGCAGAAGCGTAGCTGGTTGCTCAGGGGCTACTTGGTTTAAGATAAGTATTCTCATTTGATGATTTGATATTGCTTAATTGAGGAATGACATGAAATTCTGGAATGTATGATGAATGTGAAATTAATATTACTTCCGTTGTGTTTTTCTTGTATTATACATTTCCATATGTTAGCTGAATGCTTACTTAGTAAGTTCATGGGCTAGATGCCCGGTTTTAGCATCATGATCCTCTCTATCATGCTGGTATGATAGGAGGGGACATTACATTTGGTATCAGAGCTGCTGGTTGCAGCATTGGGCCTCTATGGGCCAAATCCAATTGCAGTCATAAGAAAAGAAAGTTTTTAAATTTTTCCTAAGTGTCTTTGAAAGAAAAAAAAAAAATTCGTTTAAGACTGTTTCGGAAAGAATTCCCGAATGTCTTCCGAAACTGCAGAAGCATTCGGCGAATTGCCTCGAAATTGCGGAAGGAATTCTCTTCCGAAATTTGGGATGAGTTCGGCGAGTCGTTCCGAAATTTGCGGAAGACTTCGGCGAGTCGTTCCGAAATTTGCGGAAGACTTCGGCGAATCGTTCCGCAACGCGGAAGAGTTCGGCGAGTCGTTCCGAAATTTGCGGAAGACTTCGGCGAGTCGTTCCGAAATTTGCGGAAGACTTCGGCGAATTGTTCCACAACGCGGAAGAGTTCGGCGAGTCGTTTCGAAATTGCGGAAGACTTCGGCGAATCATTCCGAAATTTGCGGAAGACTTCACCAAATCGCCCCAAAATTTCGGAAGCATTCGGCAAACCGTTCCGAAATTGCGGAAGCATTCTGCGAATGGCTCCGCAACTACGGGAGCATTCGCCGAATGGCTCCGCAATGGAAGCCTTCGCCGAATGGCTCCGCAATTGCGGGAGCATTCGCCGAATGGCTCCATAGTTGCGGGAGCATTCGCCGAATGGCTCCGTAATTGCGGGATCATTCGCCGAATGGCTCCGCAATTGCGGGAGCATTCGGTGAATCGCCCCACAATTGCGAGAGCGATCGACGAACCAGCCCCCCCCCCCCAAAAAAAAAAGGTGACGAAAACTCAATTTCTGGATAGATGGAGCATCCGAGCTTAGAATGGAATGATTCCTGTGGGGCTCAGAGGCCATTGACGAGGGCCATGAAAGAACCAGTGAAAATCCCTAGCCCATTATACTCTGATTTGACAGAAAATGGATAATAGTGACTTTTGAAGGACGGAGTCCCGAGGCTTGACGGAAGGTCGGTTTGAGCTGAAATTGATCAGGCGCGGCCATGAAGCAGGAACGATGTTAAGTTCAGAATCTTGGAGCCAAACTCCAAAGGATGTGGCGTCGGGGTGAGCAAGAAGGCCAAAAAGCACTGTTTCGAGCCACTTTTTCGGGATTTTGAAAAGCTTGTGGGCAGTAAAAGTGACCCTAGATGTGGGAATCAAAAATTTTACTGAACTAGACATTTCATATTCTCATTAAGATGGACAGATTCCGTTAGACGAAGATTTTCCAGAAATACACTGATTGGGAGATAGCCATTTTTGGCCCAAAATTTGGAACTTTGGAAAAATGTGAAAAGTGAGAAGTAGTAAAACCCAGAAATTCATAGAAGATGAATGGTGCATCGGAATTGAAATCCGTGAATTGCTGAGTGTTCCTTGTTATATGGACTAACTTCGCCCGATAGATAGTTTTTCTTGATTCCTCATAGATTTTCTTCCACAGGTGGCTAAAGTTGGCATTCTGAACCAAAATGCAACTGTGTAAAATGTGCAGAATTGGAGTGAAAGTTGTTATTTTTTAAGAGATGCAGTTCCCGCACCCGTTGTCGGAATGGAGCATGAAGACAGGCATTGGAAAGCTTGTCCGGCAGGGAACAATGATGCATGACCAGAGTTTGGATGAGGTCTACATATATCATAGATATTTAGTGCAGAAGAGTGTCAGCGGCTGTTTTGACAAACAAATTTTGTTGTCAATATGGGAAATTTCTACAATTGCATGATATGGAAGAGGAGTTCCATGTTACGATGAGGGATCGAAAAGGGAAGAATTTCTTAAACCTCTGTTTGTTATCATACTTATAATTATGAAATTGTCATATGGCATAAAAATGTTAAAAATGTAAAGGATTACATAGATGTATATGCACTAGATGGCATCTTAACAAACATTGCATAATACATATAGAAATGCTTGTGCATAAATGGGACATTGCATATTGGTAGAATAATGAAGTCTGCATATGCAATGAACCACTAATGGAGAATATTGTGGTTGATAATCACTATTGATGTTGGTATTGGTTGTAGGACCAAAGATAACAAAGAGCATGGCTAAATGTGTTGAGGATGTTGTTGCATGAAGCCAACAACCTTATGCAGAAATGATGGTGCAACAAATCTATGATCATAAAGTTGGAAAAATGACTGAGCAACCGGCCAACTGACCAGGTAACATCAGGCGATGTTAATGGTAACCATGCAGGTAATGATTATAACCACTTATACTATGAAACGAGAACTCGACACAGTTCTTGTTTTTCTCTCTCCTAATTTTAGTAGCTATTTTTACCTCCGTTTAAAAAAGCGTTGATGCCAGTATCACACATTTTCATTTAGAGGCATTTTTTTGGGCCTTTGAATTATCTTTGTCGTAAAATATATTTAATTTCTATTTTCAAGTGTGTTTTTAGAAATTTAACAAAATAACATACATTTATAAGTAATTTATAATAAAAAACATATACATTTTGCAATTGTTTCTAGAAAATAAGACATTTTTATGGACAAAATAAGACATTTTTATTGACAAAATTATAAAAAATTTCAGAAAATAAAGACATTTAAAACCATTTTCAATGAATTTTTAGAGATTTTTTCTTTAAAAACGATACTATTTCATATTATTTTCCGAAAAGTGACGATTCACATAAATTCAAGAAAAAATATACCATATATTTGTAAAAAACATATTAAAAATATTATATATAGAAATTTTATTTCTAAAATAAGGTCTGAAAGTCAAAACATTACTAATATATCTTATCAAAAAATTGCCAAATTTAAAATTTTCTTCAAGACATGAAACTAATCAACACTTTAAGTTATTAGGCACTTTTAGTCTCTTGTAATATTTATTGGAATGAGCATAGCTGACACATACATCTATCTTCACATATTTTTGTATTACTTTGTGGTTTACAGTCTTTTACTATTTCATCCATTAATAGAATTTGGGTTTTTTTATATTACTATGTTCTTTGCAATATCTTCTTTTGTATATTTCCATTTTATCTTTCTTCCTTCATTCTATGAAAAAACTAGATCAAACATCTCTTCCCTATTCCATTGATTTTTATGAACATGATACATTATAAACAGGGAAAATATATTTAATCAATTGGAACACAGATGTCTAAGTGCTAAGACTCCATAGGAGCCCAAATATTTGTATTTTATCAATATTAAAAAGAAAATATATGATTATAGCAAGTGACTATAATCGCAATCACATTAGAGAAAACAAATAATTGATAGAAACACACAAAGCCTAGTTTGTGGCTTAAAAATTTAGACATGGAATATATCTATATATCTATGTAGAAAGGTTGAACACCACAAACTTCACAAGGAGGGTTATATTAATTGGCAATATAAAATATGCCTTTGCACCATTCTTAAAAATATATCTAGAAAGATAGAACACTTCAAAACTTCACAATGAGGGTTATCTTAATTGCCACTATATGCCTGCCCACCACTCTTATCAATTGTTTCTTTGAATATAATTTTATTGATTTTATTATAAGATATATAACAAAATTCTTAAACTATTGAAAACCTATGTACAAGACTGTGGAAATGAGGTATATATGTTTGTGAAAATATCATAACATTGAGCTTAAGCGATACCTATGTACAATAAATATTATTTTTACTAATATTTATATCTAAATTAAAACCTTTTACACTTTTTATAAAAAATCAAAATCATTATTAAACAAGTAAGAGGGAGGGGGCTTATGCCAATTTTTCAAGAGGGAGGGGGCTTACTACCTGAGAACATAGACACAAAAAGAGAACATCTAGCAAAACAGAGAAACAAAAGAAGCCCTACACATATCCACTTTCAATAAATGTAATGATAGTAACACTACTTTTTGATTTAAAGATTGAATTTAAAGTATTACTAATAACACAACTTTTTTTATTAGAGATTGAATTTAAAGTTTTGATTACTTACATTATGAGTTGTTAATGCTATGATTACAAAAGATTGTAATTTTGATTTCATAAAAAGAAAGCTACTACTACTTTTCAAAAATAAAATAAAATAAAAAACCGAATTATTAAATATTCTTGTTAACTTCATAGCATAACATAACATTATCATTTGCATCACGAGTAGATAGGTGCTTACAACTTAGTATAGGGGAGATGTGTAACATAACATAATGTAATGTCATCATGTTATGTACTAAAAAAAATAATTAAAAAAAAATTGTAGACTCACAAAATACAAAAATGAAAACCAAATAAAAAATAGTTAAAAAAATCAACATCCACTCATAAAATAAAATTTTGAAACCAAATAAAAAATCATAAAACCACATTTAAAATAGATCTATGCTAATAACAAAATCAAAATTAAAGATGGCGAAGAAATTAGAAACATATTTAATGGTGTTGTGAGCCAACATCCTACACTAATACATTTAATAGATATAGGTCACACACCAAGTCGTGAAGTTGTCATACTTGAATGACAACACTGAAAACCTAAAATATTGTGCTCGTTTAATGTATAGTTAAGTAGATGGAGATTTTTGAAATCATGTATAAAAAGATTTTAATTTAAAATATTTGTACCTAGAACTTTCGTTTATAGGTATCAAACTATTTTTCTCAATAATGATTAATAATTTGGAAAATACTTGGTATATATCATTCCGGTTGGTTGAGTGATAATATCAGTTCAAAATAATTTTAAAAAATGGTTTTATCTTTGTCAACAATAATTAATAATTTTTAAAATGCTTGGTATAAATCATCATTGTTGAATGATAATATCAATCCAAAATAATTTTTAAAAAATGGTTTTTGAATAGTGAGCGGCTCCAAAAATGGTTTTTGAATAGTGAGCGGGAGCCGCTCACTTGGGCGCCCAAGGGCCGCCCTCACGGCCTGCTCGATGCCCGGCATCGAGCAGGCCATGAGGGCGGCCCTTGGGCGCCCAAGTGAGTGGCTCCACACTAGCACTGACCTTCACTTAAAAATAGTTATTATTTCTATAAAATAGCTTTTGTATGGCGGAATTAAAATTTTAATAATAACTTTTCTTTTTACAAAAAATAATTTGTAGGACCGTCACAAGGGTTTTGTTCTTCAATACTTCATTAAGTTATTTCAAGGCTTCTCCAAATCTGATCATGCCAACCTCATTCCTCTCTCATCAATGAAAATCATTATCAATGTGGAAGCCTTTGCTGGATCCAATTATCATACCAATTCTACTTTAAAAAATATGATAGATGATGAGAAGGCCTTGTGCATTTCCAATATCATATCATACCAATTCTACATAATTTAATATGACATTGTTTTGGCATTGGGAGCCGCTCACTTGGGCGCCCAAGGGCCGCCCTCCGCTCACTTGGGCGCCCAAGGGCCGCCCTCACGGCCTGCTCGATGCCGGGCATCGAGCCGGCCGTGAGGGCGGCCCTTGGGCGCCCAAGTGAGCGAGAGCGCTCACTTGGGTGCCCAAGGGCCTCCCTCACGGCCGGTTCGATGCTAGGCATCGAGCAGGCCGTGAGGGCGGCCCTTGGGCGCCCAAGTGAGCGGGAGCCGCTCACTTGGGCGCCCAAGGGCCTCCCTCACGGATGGCTCGATGCCGGGCATCGAGCCGGCCGTGAGGGCGGCCCTTGGGCGCCCAAGTGAGTGTTCTCGAAAGGTCTTGTGCATTTCCAGCAGAACGTCGGCCCTTCAAACGCAGTTGCCATTGCTGCACTAAGTTGCCAGAATCCAGGAGTTCAGCAGGTCGCCCAGTCATTGTTTGGAACCAGTAATCGAGCCATTGAGCCATCCATTCTGGCCAGAGCTTTCCAGATCAATCCGAACCTCGTCCAACAACTCCAAAAGAACTTTTCTGCTGGCAACTGATCGTGTTATTCATTCGTCACCCGTGATTCGGTTCTAATTTTTTTAAATATGATAATGACCGAGATTGCCAAGGCAAATGATAATATTATAAGTAAATGGCTAATGACCAAGATTGCCAAGGAAATGATAATATGATATGTAAATGGATAATCATGATGTATTTAGGTATCTGGTATTATAAATCCATGCATATTTATAACAAATATATTTAGAGCAATGGTTAATAAGACACGCTAGACTTACCATACAAAAAACATACAATAACAAAAAAAACGAAACATTGAAAAGGTATTCTTGTTAAACATGGTTTATTTTTTATATGTAGTATTCTAAAACATTACCAAATTAAGGAATATTCATGTTATATAATATATTTACTTTGTGGGAATCTTAAATGATTTTTATGTTTTTAACATTTTTTATTTTCTAGTAAGATTGTAATTATTAAAAACAAAATAGGATATGATGAATAATAATTATATCAATACAGATGTCCAAAAAAATGTATAAGGACATCAAAATAGGATATGATCAATAATAATTATATCAATACAGATGTCCAAAAAAATGTATAAGGATATTGACAATGAATTAGGAATAATTAAAGCACGGGAAGAGATAACCCAACAACGGCATCAAGCAGGCCGTGAGGGCGGCCCTTGGGCGCCCAAGTGAGTGGGCCCTCACGGCCTGCTCGATGCCGGGCATCGAGCAGGCCGTGAGGGTGGCCCTTGGGTGCCCAAGTGAACAGGAGCTGCTCACTCACGGCTAAGAAGTTTGACGCGATTACAAATTTAAAAAGCATTTTTGTTTTGGAATTAAAACTCATATTAACATTCACTCGCATGGCGTTTGTATCCAAAAACTATGTTCTACCGCAAGGGCTTCAAAAGTTACATACATACTTCCTCTAGCTGGTCATTTTGCCATCCTTCTACCTCAATGATGCTAGGAGGTACAGCAAGTGCCATTTTAGAAAGCGAATATGCTTCCATGTTTAATTCTCTATAAGCATGAGCAAAAGAAACTTGTTCAAAGGAGGTGATGAACTCTTTAATTGATAGAAGCAGATGTTGGAGGTGGGGAGCGTTGATCCGAATTTTACCATTTTCCCAAACTATTACTATCTTTGAGTCCCCAAATAGCTGAATAGGATGCATAATATGAAATATATATATGAGAATTTTGTTAACTAATATTTTTTAAAAAGTCAATTTAGGATGCATCAAATATTTTTACAATGATTAAATCAATGTTGTTTTAAGTTAAATATTTTTTTAAATATAAGGTTTACATGCTGCAATAAAAGTAATTTTATGACCTAATTATTTATATATATATATATATATTTGTTTAAATCAAATCTATTCTACATCTATCAGTGGAAATGATTTGCTCCATGATAGTCTAATATAAGGCGGCGAACTCTTATGTAATAATTGCATCAGTGATTCATAATGCCATATTGTGTTATTGTGTATATATTTCTCATGTGTCTATTTATCTTTTTTGATATGGTATTAGAGAGAGTGTGATTGTAGGACTAGTCGTGTAGGCAATAGATTTTTTTTTCTTTTTTCTTGAAAAGATAAGCATGCTCTTCTCTTGCATTGAACAATGATCTAGATAATCAAAAGGGCTTGATAGAAAGAGTAGATTATCACAAAATGTTGTCAAGGAGTTACCATGCGGTATTGAAGGGAAGGAGTTGTGTAGTCAAGATAGTGGCCATTGAATGTTAACGGGTGTTTTGAAAGGATCACAAGGGGCAGAAAAATGATTACAACTAAGATATTGTTATGGTAGTCTCTATTCCTATAGTTGAAGATTTTTCAATGATTTTCTACTAGTTAAATTTATGTTCAACAATTTTTTTTGTAGTTTTTATTAGTATTTTTCAATTGGAAGATATAGCGTTTCATCATTTAGTATATATAGGGTATTAATATATGTTTCATTTTTAAACTTGTAATGTCGGAAACAATACTTTTGATTAACTATAAAATTTAGTATTTTAACTTTTTTTAATTGATAATTCTCGTCATTTCAAATCTTATATTTAAAATTTGTAAAAATATAAAATGAGTTTTAATCTCTAAAAAAGTTTTAAACTATAAATAATTTTTTTAATATTTATATGAATTATTTGTTCTTGTATGGTCTAATATATTATTTCATTATGAATCGCATCATAATTTCTTTGGTTTTGATTTGTTAGAGTGGTGAAATTATTATGATTTTTTTGTTTGTTTGTTTAATATGCAAATTTCAAAAAAGTTGTAATTTATCTCTTGAAGAAAAAAAAAATTCCAATTTAGGGGTTGATTTTAAAGTTTTTGTAAACAAGAATATGGGATGTTTAGGCCATGGCTCCATTTTTTAACAACAACAAAAAATTCGTGTATACTGGCATCAACACTTTTCTATTTGGGGGGTGTTTTTGGTGTTTTTTTTGCAAAAATCAACGTTTTTATGTCTAGAGTTCTCGTTCATAGTATAAAGTTCTCGTTTCATAGTATAAGTGGTTTTATTGGTGCCAAATTGCATGAATGATTAAAAGAGGATTTGGTAAGATCTCTTCAACCATGTTTGAGCTATGTTGAGTTAGTTGCATGTGATATTGAATACCGATTGGAACTGGTAACCTACCAAGCTTGGTGAGGTGTGGGTAAGTGAAGGAAATGATCCTTACACCCTATGACTGTTTAGAAATCTCAATGCATTCATATGAATTTATATCATGCCATGTGTATGTTGGTTATGTGTCTAATAACCAAAGCAAGTGAGGACTGGTGGTCCTGATTATGGTAATGCAGAATACTAAGTACATGAAGAGCCAAATCATGATCGATGGGCTGCTAGAATTCTCTGTGGAAGGACAGAGTTGTATGAATGATATGAACGTGAAATAATGAGTATATACGATTTATTTAAGTTGCATGGATAGTGTGACTATGTCTTGAAATTCTATTGTGATAATGATGCATATATAGAAATGTATATATATTCCATTGCATTTCGAATGTTAAACAGCTGAAGGTGTTTGAATTATTGAGTATTATAATTTTGAGATCACTTCAGTGACTGTTATGACAATGAATAATTATGTGCGTGGATACTCACAACGTGTTTGACTAATTGAAGTTTCAGTTTTCAGGTAGAAAAGTCTTGCGTATGGCAATAAGGATAAGTCCATAGTAAAGACCGGGATCTACCATGTGCAAAGCCAAAGGTTATGAGAAGGTCCTCATGGTTGTAAATTTACGCATGAAATGAATCTGAAAATTGTCTGGTTTAAATAGTTGCAAATCTAATTTCTGTAGGAAAACAGAGTTACAAATTTCAGATTTGAGAATTTGCTTATAATTGCTAATGATTGTTTGGCTTATATAGAATTGTGTCAGGAGGACATGTTGTAGGTGGATGTTCGGGTATGGTAGCAAGGGTGAAACCATAATGGGCAGAGTGATACCACTTACAAAAGACAAACACTATGAGGAGAGACTCATTGCTAAGCAAATCAATTTCTGTAGGAGACAGAATTGTAAACTCATATTGAATTTAATTATTAATGCTATTGATTGGTTATGGAACAATCATGTTTGAAGCTTATTGCTAAATGTTGCTGACTGTTTGGCTATTTGATAAAGTGTGCCAGGATGACACATTGCAGGAAGGTCATGTGTGATGGCCTGCAGAAGCCAAACTAGATGGGAAGGACCCCATGCTTTGGAAATGGGTTTCGGGTGAAACGCCATTGATAATGTCTCAGCCAAACCGCGTAAACCATGAAAGTGAAACGGTAAAGCTATGCCCATAAGGCATGTGAGACACATATGCGAAATAAATGAGTATTCTATGACCCTAGACAAGAACATGCATGTCTAAATTATTATGGTTAATATGCAGAGCATGCTCTACCTTATTTATATCATTGCAGACTGTTAGAGTATGATTAGGGCCTACATGGCGCACATCGGAAAGGGGGTGCACACCTTTTCTGGTGCTGGGTCATGATAGGGTTTTCAATATTGACTACACCCTAAGGGAATGGACGCATTCCTGGTGTTTCAATACTTGGTAGTGAATGATATGAAATGTGGTTAAGAATTGAACAGCAATACTGATGAACTTGCTTATCCTTCTTGTGTTGTCAGCCTACACAGATGCAGATTGATATTGCACATTAAAGGGCAAAGTGAAGAAGGGTACGCAAGGAGACTGTATGGGGATTGGCAACCTTTCTATGCTCACATGAAATATTACCAGAAGGGATGGAAAGGCCCGAAGAGCTGTGTAATAAAAGAAGGTATCATCCTTGTGTGAGTAGGGGTCATGTTAACCTGCAGTCAAGAAAGTCACCTATAAAGTTCCTAAAAGGAACCACCATTTTGCACAAGAGAAGGAGTGGCATCCTTGTATGAATAAAGAGTTGATGTGTGCGAATGGTTACAGTGCAAGGAAGTGTGGTGACATTGGTAAAGGAATGAAATCTCTATTGGGTCAGCAGTGGGAGGGCAGGCGCCGAGGACTGACTGAAAACCCTGAGATACCTATTAGGTCAGCAGTGGGAGGGCGGGCGCCGAGGACTAACTAAAAACCCTGAGATACCTATGGCTCCATAGTAGAGCCTTGACCTATACTAGTCAGGTGGCGCAGTATCCTTCCATTGGTCGATGACCCAGACGAATGTGCTGGCTCGGCACTAGAGAGGGCCAACCAGGTATGGGACTGGTTGGGCACCACCAAATGCTTGGTAAATCCAGCCGATGGGGAGGCGTACTGGTTAAGCATTAACTATATCCAAGTCCATAGGTGATCCCAAGGCTTGCAAAGCGAAGCAGGATCCTGTGGAACAGAGGGGAAACGCACAATACAGATAAGTATTCATTTTCATTTATGTTTTGTTTGGAATAATGAAAATTACAGGTATAAGTCTTTTAACAGCTAAGCTGATACACTATTGTTTCTTTTTGGAAACCTTGGTCGTTTCAGGAAGGCAAGACCCTGAAAGACTATAAATTGTTGGTAAATCCAGAGAGTAAATGAGTGGGCGATATAAATTATTAAGAAATCCAGGGAGTAGCTGGTTGAAAGCTATAAAGTTCTTGATAAGTCGAGAGAGTGACTAGGGGCTACTTGGTTTAAGATAAGTATTCTCATTTGATGATTTGATATTGCTTAATTGAGGAATGACATGAAATTCTGGAATGTATGATGAATGTGAAATTAATATTACTTCCGTTGTGTTTTTCTTGTATTATACATTTCCATATGTTAGCTGAATGCTTACTTAGTAAGTTCATGGGATAGATGCCCGGTTTTAGAATCATGATCCTCTCTATCATGCTGGTATGATAGGAGGGGACATTACATTACTACTACTGTTGTTCTGTGGGTTAGTAGTATTTTTGTCGTCAATTTGAGGTTTCTGCAGAGTAATAGGCTGATAGGTAGTTACTCTAGGTTCTGCTTCACTATCAGTCTCAACCTGATATGAGTCCCTATTACTTCCTAACTTAGTCTCTCTAGAGGTGCGAGGTTCATGTTCATTAAACCTCTTTTCGGTACTATACTTGTATCTTTTACCACTTCGTAATGTGTAGATATTTTCCTCAGTATCACTGTCTATATTACTGAATATTACAAATTTAGATTTCTAGGAATCTTATTGCATTGTTAAGACACCTTTCTCTGCTAACAACATTTTAATGTATAAACTGAGATTGTTCAGGTACTTACCTATGAATCCTTTGAAAAAGTCTGCCTCTGCTGCGCTATAAGACTTTAGAGTGTCCACAACAAATTCTGTAACATAGCCCTCTAGTATACTGTCTATCCAGAAGTCTACTGCTCTTGAGATTGGCCTATCCACTGCTTTAAGTCTCTGAATCAGTTCTGTAGTCCACACTGTAGGTTCTCCTCCCTTGTAACATTTTTTATGTTCTGCTAGTCTTGACAACCACTCATATAGATCGTTGCTCAAGAATGCAAAGAAGATTTTGTAAATATCAGAATATATATATCTCTGCAACCATTCTTCGTCAGAGAAACGCGGATGTTTGTTCTCCTTCCTTGCAAACTCTTTTTCTGTATTATCCTCCCAGTTCTGTATTTCTATTCTCTCAAGATTCCAATATTCAGAACACATCACCAGTTCAAGCGTGGAAACATAACCATTTGTTAGCTACGAACCTCGTTCCTTAACTTTCTCTTAATGAACCAGGTTCTACGCAATTGTGGTCCAACAAAACCCTTCTTCACTGGCCATTTCGGCAACAGCTGCGAACAAGCTGAGGTCTCACTCGAGGTGAAGTTATGGGGGATTACAGAAGCAAGTTTCTGTAATCAGGTGATCCATGGTTATGAAACTGGTGGAAGCGAAGTCCTCCCGACTTCACGTACACTGGTTATTACTACGCACATACGGGACTGTGCACTTCGCGAACTCATACAATATGGTGAAATACACCGCAACAACGCAACTTCAGTATTGCGCTTCTAGGGAATCGCACTTAACACAGACTTCATTGACTTAGTGTTTACCCAAATAACCCATGCATTCAACATATTCAGAATCACTTGATCATTCATTCATACAAGTTTGGGACTTAGCATATTAATCTCATCCAACGAACACATGAACATACATATGAAAGTGCGTATACACATAAAAGGAAATATGAATGTAAATATAAGCATAAACATACACAATCACACATTCAATCGCATAATACAAGTATTTACGTGGTTCACCCCCAGGATGGGAGCTACGTCCACGGGAACTGTTGGTTATATTAATGGGAAGGGTTTAACAGTTCCAGTCTACGCACTCAGTTGCAGACTCTTCTCTCTACAATAGGTCTCTGCGCACTCAGCTGTAGAGCCTCTTTCTCTCTTCTTCTTCTTACAATACAAAACTGAGATCAATGAAGATCAACCAAAGACCAACAAAGATCAACCCTTCCCTTACAAAATTTCCCTATTTATAGATCGTGCCCAAAGGTCACGTCTTTACAATAAGCGTGGGCCAAAAACCCTATAGTACCAAAAATCGCCCCGCGGGTGGTGCGGTTATCCCACTACTCGGGCCTGTCGCAGTCTATAGCTACTTCACCGGACTTTGGCTGTCTTTCTGCACTGACTCTGGCTCTGACGCTTCTTTTGATGGCCACAGCTCTGGCAGAACAGCTCTGACTTCCTACTGACAGGTTCCTTTCAATCGCTTTGCCCCTTCTAATGGTCTTCCGCCACCCATGCTGCCTTGATCCTTAGTCTGTACTAAGGCGATAAGTCAATTTCCTTCACTTTCGCGCTGCCCCTTACCCTACTCCCAAAATAGGTCGTTGTTCGACCTTGCCTCACTTTGTACTTTATTGCCGACAATAGCTACTGCTCTATCACTACGCATAAGCAAAACTGCGCTATGTTCAGACTTCGCTTTTCCACTGCACTTTACTCAAACTACGCTTCGCCAAATTGTTCCATTTGGGCCATGCCCAACAATTCATAAGGGTGCATAAGGTAGCCGAAGCGTTGCACAACTTGAAGGGCATCACATGGAACTCAAAGCTCATGTACCTAATCACACAGGTTGTCTTATACTCATCACCTTTCACAATATTCACTTGGTAATATCCTTGTCTCAATTCCAACTTCGAGAACACTTTGGCCTTATCCAACTTGTCAAAACAATCAACAACAAATGGTAGCAGATATTGATTCTTCATGGTCTTCTTGTTGAGTGCCTTATAATTCAAACAAAGCCTTAACTCTGAGGTATCCTTGTTCTACTAAAAGAGCACAAGTGCGTCATACGGGGACCTTGAAGGTCTGACGAAGTTGGAATCGGTTAATTCTACTAATTCCTTCTTCAACTCCTCCAACTTTGGTAGCCAAGAAATACGGAGATTTTTCCATGGGATTCAATCTCGGATTAAGATGAATGCGATGATCTATGGTGCATTGAGGTGGGATCACTTTCGACAAACTCTTCGGCATCAAATCCACATTTGCATCCAACACGTCGGTGAGCTCGGAAGGCACATGCATCCCCATGTCTCCCGCTATAGCTTCGTTGAGAAATGATGCGAAATATAAACGTGAGTCTGGTCATCAAGCAGTCCTCTTCAAGCTAATTACAAACATCAGTTTCACCCCTCCATTCGAATTCCTCATGGTAGTGGGAACGACACACTGCTTCTTCTAGTCCAAAATCATTAACTTATTTGCAAACGACAAGAGAACAACCTGATCTCTCCTCAATAAATCCTACCCCAGAATCATCTCAAAGTCATCTAGCAACATAATCATGAAGTCTGCTCACACTTCCCATCTTCCCATTTTCATGTGCACCTGGGATGCGATGCTTATTGATGCTTTGTCCAAGGATTTTGAGGCCTTAACAGTTGTGTCACAAGGTTGAATTCTTAATCCAATTTCGTCGACAAGCTCCTTCCACATGAATTTGTGTGAGGCACTTAAATGCAAAAGCACCCTCACTCATCTTCCATTCAAAATGAGCTCTACTAAACATAGTTGGTTATGGCTCTGGTCACCCTTCATGGCGCTAATATGCTAAGACACTTTCGGGAGGTGAGGCATCTCCCCCATCCTGTTCACCAATTCACTCTATCTACAACGATGCACGTTCCTCACCGTGTGAACCAACTGCATTCAATATGTATCTCCATCCGCGGTTGACTATTTGCTGGTATGCAACAGTTCTAAGTTGTGCACCCAAGTCCACCTGACTTGAGGCTCATCGGGAGCATCTCTTCGGTTTTGGGCATCAACACATCAACATTGCTCAAGAGAATGCATAACTGCACCAATAATGAGTGCAACCAGTTCCTTGCTTGTTCTGCGATTAACTCCAAAGGTGGAGCACCCTTGTCACTCTCCCACAACCATCCATGTAGATTATCCAAATGTCATTCTAATGGAACTTCCTTGGGTCGTCTTGACGGTTGGTTAATCAATAGATTCCATATTCTTTGTTGCGATCTCTGCTACATATTCCTTACTGAAGTCTGTTGTTGTCGTGTTCACTGTAGCTATGATACCACTTGTCACGGCACCAAGGATTCGACCTAATGTTGAAGCATTGTTCCCTTCCTTAGGTGTGCGACACTGCTCGAACACAACTACTAGTGGCAGAGCTACCTAGAAGCGTGCCGTCAGACTACACCTAACCACACCTTAGTGATTACTTGTTACAGTTAGTTTATTATGTGTCATTTGTTAAATATTAACACTTAGCCAAATAAATGCATACACAAGAAGTAGATGTGTCGGCAACACCTCAATGGGGTGGGCCCAAAATATGTATAATCAAGAGAGATTACAATGATAGAAGAGTGCCTAGAGGCCACTTCTCCGGGAGTGTTCCCAAAACGACAACTACTCCTCTTACATAAAAACCCTAAAATATTCCTCCATGTCTTCTAGGTGTCGAGCTTCCTGACTACGACTCTCTTGTAGTACCCACAGGTTCGCCTCCCGTGACACATGGAGAGGGCTCACACTTAGACCACCATGCATCAAATACGTCCAAGCCTGCTTGGCTGAGGTGCACCACCTCTGCCTGACCTGTGCCCTGTTCCCTGTGCAAAATACATCCCCTCTTGTGCTTTGATGTCTCTCTTCATTTTTCCTTATGCTCCCAATCTCTAACTCTTCTTTGCCTTAAAGGCTCCCAAATCATGTTGGAGTGTGCCCAAGGGTTGCACCCTTTAGGCCACACCACTTCCAAACGTGGGTTGACTCGCTAAGGATCATATGTCACTCAGTTGCAAGCTACCTAGGTGGGATTTCTACCACATTAACGTGTCCAAGGAGCCCCATGCCAAGCCTCTTGTCGAAGCCATACCAACCTCCACACTGGGAACTTCTTCTATGGGTTGGGCGCACACAAAACCTTGCCTTCGTTCATAATGGTCTCTCACCTTGGTGTGGGCACTTAACCCCACGCCAAAGTAGGACCGTAACAATAGGCATGAAAAACACAAAACCATAACATGGAGCCCATGCCCATATCCATAAAACCAAACATTAGACAAAACTCCAAAATTACAAAAGAAACAAATATTAAACATAACTCCAAAATAAATAAATAAATAATCATAAGACTAAAGACAAATACGAAAATAAACCCCAAAATCTATAAAAATCTAAGTAACAAAAATCATAAAATCAAAACCACAAAATCAAAGTACCAACACAAACATTCACAAAACGAAGCCCTCTATCTCAATTTATCTCAATTGAACCCATGCTACCATCCTAATGCTTCATTAACAACCCAAATCATAAAATCAAAACCACAAAATCAAAGTACCAACACAAACATCCACAAAACGAAGCCCTCTATCTCAATTTATCTCAATTAAACCCATGCTACCATCCTAATGCTTAATTAACAACCCATACAACCTTCTCCATCCTCCAAATGCTATAATCCTAAGTATATTAACAATTTTCACTTCTTCTATACCAATTTAATTTAAATAACTCAACTTTTTAAATGAATCCGATTTTTTTCAAAAACCAAACTCCACCACGAAAATTCCAACCATCTCGACAACTACTAACGATTCTCACTTCTTCTGCGCCAATTTAATATGATGTCATGTAACTTTCTCACATGGTTGTTTTAACATAAATCAAATATGTGCAAAAGATCAAATACAATTATAACATATACTCTCATTTAAAAAGGTTAGCTTTACATAAGTACTAGTAGTCAGCACCAACCAACTACGCGCTTTCTGTTTGATAGAATTTATAAAAAAATTAATAGCCCAAAATGATCATTCCAACTTCCAAGGGTCATGATTGTGAATCTATTTGATTCTATGAAGTTACTGTAATTAGAAAAATTCCTCACTGGACAGTGCGTGGGATGACGTGTGTTAAAGAGAAAGGCCAGCCTGGCCAGGCACCGTGTCATTTGGTTCATCTTTGCGAAATTCAACATTAAAAACTCGTGGTGAATAAAGAACTGTAACTCGGATCAAGATTCCCATGCGCCATGGCTGAAAATCTCCGTCACGGCCTAATTCCATTCACGTTTCACTGTCGAATGCAATCCCCTTTCATCCAACACGCGCTTCGTGACCTTTCTGCTCTCTATATATTCACTTCCAGATCTCAATTCCTCTGCACTGCAAGCATTCATTATTTTTATTTGAGCTCACTAACTCCCGCCCGCCTCCAGCTTTACCAAATACACAGCAATATATTTTCGAATCGCTGTTTTCACCCTGCTGCCACAGAGCTTCTTCTGAGCAGCCAAATATGGAGAAACCCTCCCTGCAGGATCATGACCATGCCCATGCTCCTGAAGATGAAGATCGACGGCAAAAGTGCCACAAATTTAAGGGAATCCGCTTGCGAAAATGGGGGAGCTGGGTATCAGAAATTCGAATGCCGAGATCTCGAGAGAAGTTATGGCTGGGCTCATACCCAAGTGCCCAACAGGCCGCCCGCGCCTACGACGCTGCAGTGCATTGTTTGAGAGGGCCCAGTGCCAAATTCAATTTCCCCAATTCTGTGCCCGACATTCCCTCTGCGTCTTCTCTTTCCCGTCGCCAGATTCAAGTAGTCGCCACCAAATATGCCTTGGATCGACTCCCTTCGAGTCCGACCCCTTTGCAGAGTATCAGTAATAAGGCAACGGAGGAGGTCGCATCGCCGTCAAAATCGAGTTCAGTTTCAGAAACCGAGCTGTCGAGCGATAGTCATCAAATATCAGAGGAACAGGAGTTGGATTTGAGGGAGTGCCTGTTTGAGGTATCAGACGGCAATGATGGGTGCCTCGGCCTGAATTTGCAGAGAATGCCATCAATTGAGGAGGTTTCGGCTTTGGAACTTATTCACACTACTTGGCAGGAGCAGCAGGAAGTGGATTTGAGGGAATGTTTGTTTGAGATGTCAGATGGCAATGATGGCTGCCTGGGCCTGAATTTGGAGAGAATGCCATCAATTGAGGAGGTTTCGGCCTTGGAACTTATTCGCAGTACTTGGCAGGACCAGCGGCAGGAGGAGGATCACATGAACATCTTAATCGACCCGACAGAGTTGTGGAACTTTTGAATGGGTGTAGAACATGGAATGTGGAGGAATATCTGGAGCATCTGTGTTCTAAAATATCCCCTACCCAGCGTTGGGTGAGTTTCGAACTAACGACCTGTTCACGTTGGGTGAGTTTCGAACTAACGACCTGTTCATTACCTAGCATTGGGTGAGTTTCGAACTAGCGACCTGTTCATGGTCCACTCCAAAATTCTTGCCAGAGTGGACTGAGGCTGGGCTTGAAGGACGATTGAATCACATTAACTACCTAGAATTCTCTCGAATTCTTGAACGAATGTTTTATACTGTTTTTAAATATACTCAAAATTATATTTACAACTTCTAGATTACACATCATGTTTTATCGGTTTCAATTGTGTGAATGTGCATTATCTATTCTCTTATATATAATCAACAAATTATTTTAAATTATGTAATTTTACTTACATATCATTAACAATTTATTTCAAATGACATGGTTTGACGAGTGAACATCAATAATAACTTTATTTAATATCAATTTCATCACTAAATTATGATCAATTTTATTACTTTCAAATTTTTTTTATTAATAAACATTATATTTATTATTACTAAAAATTCATAACTTTCTAATAAAAAATTATATCATAAATTAATTTCTAAATATATTAATTTAAAAATTCTTCATAATAAAAAAAATACATTTAAAAAATAATAATAATGACTAACAATTACTTAAAATTGAAATCAAATAAATAATTAATCCACAACCACATCAACACAAAATCTTTAATAAAATTATGGACCCTTAACAAAACAAAAAGAAAAGATATACATTACAATTCCTGGAGTTTTTTTTACATATAGTAGTGAAACTGGCAGCTGAATACAGCGAGAGCGCCAAATCTATCTAGGTCACGGGGTGGATCCTGAGTGGGGACGACCACACCGACCGCCCCAGCCACCCCGCCATAACGGCGGTCCCTCAATTCCTCGAGTTTGAAAGCAAACAAACTATAAGTACATTACAATTGATTTCCATTAGGATTGTGATAACTAATTTGCGATTATAAGGTTAATACAGTGTCTAAATTGTAAATTAATGTGTCATTAATGTAATTTTGTTTATTTGTTTGATTTTGAATAATTTCATGTGTATAGCAGTTTGTGCACATAAAATCAATTAAAACTACATTATCGTTTGAAACTAAAATAATGTCTACTCATTAATGCTCATGCAAATAAATGCAGACTTAATTAAGATGTTATTATGATTTAGTATTATTTGATCCTTTTTATCTTTGTCTTATTATTTTATTATTACATTGCAATAAGTTATTTTAAATCTAACTTTAAATACAAACTCCACTATTTCACTTACAAATAAAGCCATTATGATCACACAAATAATCTACAATCATAATAAAGTTATGATAGCCATTAAGATCACACAAATAATTTACAATCATAGTAAAGTTATAATGTGAGAATTGCACCAGAGCTATTTTCCACTTTAGCTATCCTTTCTTTACCATCTGGAATTCTATATTTACCCAATTTAAAATTTATAATTTCTCTACCATCCAAAATTCTATTTTTACCAAACTTGGAGTTGGAGCACATAAAGGAAAATGATCATATCCCTAGGGGTGGCTTTGAAGCCTATTTAGCCACATGAAGGCATCCACAACATGTTTATGTAAGTAACCTTTCCATTGGTTTAATAAAGATTCACGATTCTTGTATTCTATTTTATGCTCTAAATACCAGATGTTAGTTAATAAGTTTATGACTCATTGGTTGTGTTTTGTTTATTTTATAGGATAGGTCATGGAGTGGCATGTTTGGATAATTTGGAAAGAGCTAAAGTTTAGATGATTTGCATTTTTTTTGATGCAATTTTTCATTGTTAAAAGTGCAATTTTGATTGCATAAATGGATTCAGTACCCTAGATTACCTCTGCATCCGGATTATGCAATTCCAACAACTAAACTACAATTTCAACAATTTTCACTCAATTTGACCTAAAAATTCTCGGATAATGAATGCAAATCGTCTAGACTTTAGCTTACCAAATACAAATCCTTTTACTTTTATTTTTTTTATTAGTTAGTTCATACAAATTCTAAATAAAGAATTTTGGCACAATCATGTGACAAAATCTCCACCTCAGATTGGCTATTCCACTAGGGAAGTTGACCCTTATCTAATTTCTCTTAGTTATGGATATGCTTCTTAGATCTTTTGGTAGATTAGTTGTCATTGCTATTTTTTTGGTTGTAGCCTTAAATGCATAGTGACCTAGGCGAAAAACACTTGTTTTATTTATCTGAATTATGAGCATTTTTTATTTCTATTTATAATGCATATTTTCTAAAAAAAACTAATTCACTGACACTTTACCAAATACTTTCTACACTAGCATAGTTTTTTTTCTCCATTTCATATGATGGAAATCTTTTTACATAATTTTTTCTATTTTCCTTTGTTTTGAAATTTTATAGTGTATGTATCTGGTCCCTTTGGTCAATTTACTAATTTATCTCAATTATGACCATTATTTATTTCTATTTATAATGTATTTTTTCTACGAAAAACTAATTAACAAACACACTTTACCAAATACTTTCTACACTAGCATAGTTTTTTTTCCATTTTATATGATGGGAATCTTTTTACATAATTTTTTCTATTTTTCCTTTGTTTTGAAATTTTGTAATGTATATATCTGGTCCCTTTGGTCAATTCCTAGATTGTTGTTTGTTGAGTTTTCCAATTGAAACATGGTAAGTAAAGAGAGAGGATTTTAATTTTTACTACGGTTTTGATTGGTTACTTAATCTTTTTCTTTCTCATTCAAAATATTTGATTAGTTACTTTTATTTTTTCACACGAAAAATAACTATACTTTAAATTAAGAGTATAAAAGAGTTACAATCGAGTCTTAGCTACCATGACATTCCAGTCAATCCGAACCATTCAAGAAAATAAAGTTACAGCCAATGAGCATCAAAAACAATACAGAGAGGAATATAAACGATAATAACTTACAGCCGCCAGGATTGGTGTTGTTACTTCATTACTTTGGATTGGTGTTGTTTGTTAAGTTTTCCTATAGAAACATAGTAAGTAAAGAAAATGGTTTTTAATTTTTACTGGGGTTTTGATTGGTTACTTAACCTTTTTTTTGTTTCTCATTCAAAATATTTGGTTCTTTCTCATTCAAAATATTTGGTTGGTTACTTCATAACTTTAGATTTGTTTAAAATTCCTCAAATATCTGGATAAGGAATAAGCACTTTCATGTTGATTTTTAGCACTCGTCTTTACAAATCTAAGTTATTTTTCATGTTGATTTTTAGCACTCGTCTTTACAAATCTAAGTTATTTTTTATTTATAGTTTATTGCATATTCAACATTAGACTCTTAGTTTTTCAATTGGATTTTAAGTTGTTTATTTAGAAAAGTTATTTGGTAAAGAAAAGAACTTTTAAGGTTTCTAGTATCTGTCAAAGTTAGTTTTTTTTTAAGTTTTCACTTTTATTTTAGATTGCATAGTACATTATTAGTTTGCATTAGGAATTTTAATTTGTTGATATTTTAAAGCTGATTTTAATTATTTTAAGAAAATTTTTTATTGATAACAAAAATATTTTTCATCTCTATTATTTGTAATATTTATTTTCTTTTTCTGGTAAGTTTTATTTTATTTTTAACATTTACTTTAGTTTTTTTTTTTTTTAATATATACACACAAAGTCACACCATAAATCAAATACTCGGTTCATGTCCCAAAATTTTGCTCCTAAAATTAACACTTAATGTCAACCAACTAAAATTTCCCTCTTGGGAGCTAAAAACAACATTTTAGTTAGGTAGGGTTGTGAGGATAAACTTCCAAATAACTCACCACAACCATTTACATATAAGAATTAGTTCTTGAATTTTAAGGAGCTTGAAATCATATTTGTTGGATACAATTCAAAACTCACACGCATACTCTTTGAGAGTGAATAAGGTGAAGATTGTGATTAGAGGTTTGACTAAGATACATTTCTCTTTCAAACCAAAGACCCCTTGATCATTGATTTCAGTTGAAGGTAAGGAAACTTGCTATATGTATTTGTGAAGAGGTGACTAAGTGAAGTGATCATTCATTAGGTTACTACCTAGGTGGCTCTTGGAGGTGGGAGGGCACCTAAGGTAGAAAATTGTTGGCTATTAGGAGTTGCCCCTAGTGTGCGCCACTATAATTGTCTTTGTTGCAGCTTCGCTCACTCTTTTTGTGGACATTGTATCCCTTTTATTAGAGTGCTTGGAAGGCCTTTGTTTGTCTATTCACTCACTTTCTCAAGATTGATCTCATTTCCATTCATTGAGAAATGTCTGAAAGAGTTGATTTCTTCCAAAATTTGAGTGGTAGCATATTTTAGGGTAGTGAGTTATTTTCTTTTCTAGGGTGGATATAATTATTTTATATATTTACATTATTCGTTTTCATTTGAGAATGTGTTAAAATAGTTATTATCAAGGAAAATTTTAGTGGCGAAATTTAGCCCATGGGCTATTTTTCTATTTTTTCCAAAATAAGATTCGTCAATTTGCATTTTTTGAAGCTCTGTTTTGCTCAATTTTGATGGGATACATTTTTTTCACTCTAAAAACCACCAAATTATTATATAAACTATATAAAATCCTTAGAAATTTAAATATTTTTAGAAAAATATCGCCAAATATTTTATAGTTGGCATTTTAAGAATTGGTAAGATTCACCAAGCTTTATACACTTTTAAATAAGTATGGATCCTTAACTTTCCCTGGTTATTATACCCCGTGCTCATGTACTTCCGATTTAGTTGCTATTTTCTTTAAACTAATTATCGTTTTCTCTTGACTATTCTTTAGAACTTATGATTGCATTTTGTTGAGAGGAGTAATTACACCTAGCCAAAATTTCACCTGTAACTTCACTTAGGAATTTTCATTGAATTCAAGGACTTCATTGGTTGCTTAGTATTCCTACTCATATTATTTATGTCACTCATCATGTAAGGATTAAACACAATCATCCTCCAACTCCTAGTTCACCATTAAGTTTGTCCTCTTTGATCTCTTCAGAGTCATGCTTTCTCACACCTAGCTCATCCTCATCTGGTACAAGTTTACTTACCCCATCATTTAATCCAACCTCCAATATCGATGCAAATAATGTGAAAAATGCCAAAACTACGAACATCAATCTAAATCAGACATTTAATCTCCCATACATGGCTAGTCGAAATGTATTGTATGATTTCTCACACACAAGTGCAAAAAGTACCTACCAAGGAATTGTGCAATCATTGGTAGTAGATCAAAAATGGGAAAGGAAGTAGATCTAAACTAGACTAAAGACAAACACTCTCAAACATGCATGCAAATAAAGATCAAGAAACTAGCTATTAAAATAAAGTGCACCATGTGAAAGAATGTGATCGTTATTATTACACAAAAAATCAAGTGATACATACACACCTTGGTTTAGTTCTTTTAAAGGTGGAGGGCCTCTGTAGATGATCTAAGGGAAGATTCATTTATAGCCTTTACAACCCCAATCTCCATCTAGGTGTCAAGTGTGAATTCCCTTAATGACGGAAGTTGAAAAAAAGATGTAGTTTCTTTTTCTTTTCTAACAAAAATTCGTCAACATGATGACGCTCTTGTGTATGGAAGAATGGAATGTGAAAGGTGGCCATGAGGGATACTTTTATATGCACAAGAGTGATAAAAAATAAGATCTAGATCCAATGTTATGCTCTCTATTCCGTTGATGGTTTAGTGGAGAGGTTAGGGTTTTGGAAGTTAGATCCATTGTTAGTTTCAACCATGTCAATTTATGTGCCCACTTTTAGCCATTACTTCCCTTAAGGAAGCATGGAATGATGAATGATAATAAAAATTACATTTTTGGGACCAAGTCATGGATTTCTGGGAAAAATGTGCAACCGAGGTCACACTTTTTGAAGGAAAAAGAAAAACCCTTTAGTTATGGCCAATTCCTGAGTTTCACTTCCAATTTTTTAGCCATTTCATATTTCCTTGGGTCATATGGGTGAGATGAGATGGAAAATGGTGCTAATAGTGTTGAATATTGGCATTGATGTCCACAAGAAGGAAGACATGCCCACACAAGAAGAGGAAGATATGTAGAGATTAATTAATTAAATATAATTATCAAAGCAAACAAATATCTATTATTTATTAAATTGAAAAGTAATTGTTTAGTGAAAGGATACGATGTTGAAAAGGCATGATGCTTGAAGAGGCACGTTCCTATGGATGAATGAGGTATTTAAATGAAGTTTCGAATTAGAAGAAATATGTCTCTATAATGCATAACGCGACAGCATAAAGAAAGGGAGAGACCAACAGCATAAAGAAAGGGAGAGACCAACAGCATGAAGCATTTCCAGAATTGATGAATCAAGTAGAAAATCAAGAATTTATAAATATCAGGGAAGCTGGTGGTGCTAGTGGCAGGTCGAATCCTACCAAGGAGGTTGTAGCCTCCTTCCAGTAGCAGCTGGAAAACAAGGGTGTTGCAGCATCCTTATCTGTTGGTGTAGATAGAAAACTGGGATGTTGAAGCATCCTTTCTGTTGCAGGAGAAAAATAATTTTGTAGAAATAATTTTATTAATAAGTTTGATTTTGTGGTTTTCTCCTTGAGGTTTCCGCGATAAAATTCTCTGTCCTTACTTGTTTGATTCATAGTATACATTGTTTAAATACTAATTGTTTTAATTAAAGGACAAAGAAGGAAATGTTGATTCACCCCCCTCTCAGTATTGCTCGATAAACCAACAATTGGTATAAGAGCAGGATCCTTCACTACAGTTTAATCACTGGAAGGAAGATCCTATTAAAACACTATGGATCAACAATAAGGTTTATCTGTTAACAGACCTCCATTATTCACAGGAGAAAATTATGCATATTGGAGTGTAAGAATGAGATTCCGTCTAATGTCTCTTGGATGCAAAGTTTGGAATGTTGTTGAAAAGGGTTATAAAATACCAGCCAGTCCACCGACAGATAAAGATGAATAAGATAAATATGAAGCCAATTCAAAAGCATTGAATGCAATTTTGAATGGACTGTCAAATTTAGTGTTTGTCAAAGTCATGCAATGTAAGACAACCAAATATGCTTGGGACAAATTAAAAAATGTGTATGAAGGAGCTACCAAAGTCAAAAAATCCAAACTCCAAACATACAAAGGACAATTCGAAAGTTTAAAAATGAAAGAAGAGGAAAACATTGCAGATTACCTTTGAAGAGTAGATGGAATTTTCAAAGCAATCAGAGGCCTGGGAGGAGAAATACATGAGAAAGAAGTTGTTGAAAAGGTACTAAGAACACTACCAATGAGGTATGACTCCAAAGTGTCTACTGTAGTATATAGAGATGATCTTGAATTTCTAAGAGTGGATGATTTACATGGAATCTTCACTGCCTAGGAGATGAGAACATAACATAATAAACCATCAAGAAAAGAGGCAGCATTCAAAGCCATGAAAGAGTCAAAGAAATATGAAACATTACCCAAAAACCACTATGAGAACTCAGATGATGAAGAAGCTCTTTTCATCGGGAAACTTGAGAAAGGCACTGGTAAGTACGAAGGAAAGCTACCCTTGAAATTCTTTAACTGCGCAAGAATTGGGCATTTTGCATCAAAATGTCCCTATCCCAAACAAGATGTTAGTGATGATAGAGAAACCTCTAATAAATTCAAGAAGAACACTGCAGCAAACAAAAAGAAGTTTAATGGGAAGAAGAAGATCTTTTACACTATGGAAGATAGTGAATATGAAGAAGAAGAAGATGAGGAAACAAAAATTCTATTCATGGGAATAGAAACTCAAGCTCCAGATGATGAATCAGATATGGAAGGAGAGTTGGACCTAAAGGCCGAACTCATAAGTTCTCTTGAAGAATTGAGAAAAAGTAAAAGGAAGATTAAATGTTTAAGGACACGACTAGCTGATCATGAAGAGCAACAAAAGACAAGAGATGAGGAGTCAAGTAAAATCATTGTAGATCTGAAGATCCAGCTCCAAGAGGCTAAGAAGATTGAAGAGAACTTAGAATTGCGGCTCAAAGAAAGAATGCAAGAATCTGAAAGACTTGAAGCATAAATTATTCAGCTTAAAAATAAACTTTATGAGAAATCTATTCAAACAAAATTTGAGAAGAGCTCGAAGACTCTAGAAGAAATCCTAAGTGCCCAAAGACCATCAAGTGAAAAAACTGGGTTAGGATATAACAAAAAGAGTTATGTTGTTGCACTTATGAGTCTAACCAAAACAAGGGATAGTCAGAAATCTAATCCTCACTTACATGAGACAAATGTGGTGCCTAGAAGATCAATGACAAGAAGTTATCAACATATCTTTTTGGGTCACTGCTACTCATGTAATAATTTTGGACATAAAGCCCTGAATTGCAAAGCATATGGAATGGTTCATTTTCATAAGAAGAATACATCTAACAATTATCCAAAAGAAAGAAAAGGAAACCATAACTCCTTTGCACCTCTACAAATCTATGATATAGAATGTTACAAATGCAATAACCATGGACATATCACTAGAGAATGCAAACTAATGATTCCTATAGAAAGGAATAATACAAACAGGTTTCAAGACAAAGAACAGAGAAAGGTATGGAAGAAAAAATAAATAGTAGAAAGGACAAAATCCATGATAGATCTATGTGCAACATAAAATCAAAATATATGGAATGTCGATAGTGGATGTTCAAAACACATGATAGGAGATCCAAACAAGTTCATGCCTAAAAAGAGATCAAAAGGGAAAAGTTACTTTTGGAGATAATATGCCCTCTAAGATAATTGGAAAAGGTACAGTTGCTATCAGAAATAAAATCAGAGCTGAAAATGTGTTGCTAGTAGAAGACTTAAAGCCTAATCTTCTCAGTGTGATTCAAACATGTGATCAAGGCCACATCTGCATATTTGATTCCGAGAAATGTGAAATCAAGAAGAAAAACTCAGGAAAAATTAGTGGGGTTGTTGTAAGGAATTCAAGTAATGTATACATCCTAGAAAATGAAGAGCAATGCCACATGAGTATGATTGATAAAAGATGGCTATGGCATAGAAGGATGGGATACTTGAATTTTGATAATCTTATAAAGGTTAGTAAGAAGGAAGCTGTAAGATGCTTGCCAAAGATTGCGAAGCCTCAAAATTCAGTTTGTAAACATTGTCAACATGGGAAACAAAATAAATCCAGCTTCAGAATCAAGGAATATACATCCTCACAACCATTGAAAATAGTTCACACTGATCTTTGTGGACCAACAATAACTAAAATATTGCAAGGAGAATCCTATTTGATGTTGTTAATTGATGATTATACAAGGATGACTTGGGTGACATTCCTCAAAGAAAAATCAGAAGCTTTTGAGAAGTTTAAATCTTTTAAAGAAATGTTTGACAATGAGACAAATTTGAAAATCAAATGTTTAAGGTTAGATAATGGAGGAGAGTTTACCTCAAACGAATTCAATGAGTTTTGTGAAACCCATGGAATTAAAAGACAATTTTCAGCTCCAAGGAATCCTTAGCAAAATTGTTAGAACATTAATCCACCACTTAGTACCTTAGTCTAAGTCCTTAGTCAATTTTATTTGCACTTGTGCATTAATACACTATGGTTTGGACTTAGGTAGCTTAATTGGGCATAATAACCACTTAAACCAGAGTGTTCACACCTACTTGAGCGCTCCAGCTCAGTCAAACTCCACATGTGCGCCCTAATTTATCGTTGGTGTGCTCCCATTCCTTGAATTGGGGAATTGTGGTTGACTAGGAGTGCTAGGGGTTGATTTAGCCCATTTTTGGCATGTTTTGAGCATTTAATGCCCACCTAGAGCCTCCCACTCACCTTATTTTGCACACCAACGCATGAAAAGGAGTCATTATTGTTCCAGCATGCCTCAACCATGTCCACACCTCCATTCGTGACCATTTGGGTTGAGTTGGAGCAAGTTTGGCCCACCTAGGGGGGATTGAGGCCAATTTGACCAATTGCACATGTACACTCATTTTGGGATTCCTAAGCCTCATGAATTTCTCCAAATGTAATATATACCTGTTCATAACATATTTACATGTTAGACAGTCAGATAATATCAAGTTTCTGTTCACATTGCATGTGTGAAATTGTTCTTCTTTCATGTTTTTTTTATGGTTTTGCAAGTAATTCGATTTGTGAGATTCTCTAAGACTCCTAGATATTGATGTAGATAAAAATTATCACATGGTATCAGAGCCGAGTGGATTTTAGTGAGTTGCATATCAATCTTGAGTGTTTGAGCTGCATTTTTTAGAGAATTTCCAGATAAAATTGAGTGTTTTTTGCAGGACTTTCAGCAATTTCTCACCATTAACGCAAGCATAAATGGAAGCAAACCACCTCTTTCTTAATCCTTTCAATTTATTCGAATGGAAGGAAGAAATGGTCATTCAATTGAGATCTAAGGGTCTTTACAGAGTTACCATGGGTACAGAAGTGGAGCCAAACTCTGTTGTAGAGAAAGCCAAGTACTTCAATAGACTTGATGAAGCCTATGGATTGCTATGCCTGAGTATTTTGAGAGAGCGCTTATTTCATACAGACAGTTTGACAACCCCAAATGAATTTTAGGTTAAACTAGAATCACTCTTTGGGAAAATTGATGAATTGAGAGGACATCAGCTTGAAAATGAGCTCATCATCCCGAGTCTAACACATTTTGAAACTATCCAGGAGTTCTTCACAAAGTTCAAGTCTCTAGTGCTTTAGCTGAAGCAATGTGGAATTGACAAGAAAGAGGAACAATTGATACTGTCCATCCTTTCGAAGCTAGGACCAGAATTCTCAGTGTTTGTAAGCACCTTCCATTCTGGAAAAATGACACTTCGAAATTGGAAAATGCCATCAATAGCAAGCTTCATGGAATGCCTCACCTAGGAGCAAGACAAGCTAGTTCAAATGGGCACCATCAAATCTAAAGATCAAGCTTTGCCCATGGGTGTTTCGAATGCCTCTAAGGGAAAGCAAAAGGCAAATAATTCGAAGTAGCCAGAGAAGAGGAAGTTTGATAAACCCAAATCCACTGATGGGGGTTCGAATCCTCCCAAGGAGAAGGAAAAGGGGAAAGAGAAAACCAAATGCACATATTGCCACAAGGGATGGCATCCAGATAGATCTTGCATGAAGAAAACCATTGATTAGATGGCACAGCTGCTGGAGATAAACAACATCCTTGTCCTTGATGGCACAAGGAAGAAAGATGGCACCTCCAGTTCAGACAACAAGGATAAATGTCATGCCTTGTTAGCAGGTATTTCTAATTCCTAAACCTTCATTATTGATTCAGGGGCATCTAGACATATGGTTTCCACCAGAGAGCTCTTCTCCTCTATGCATTTGAATAGTGGCCCAACAGTTCGAATGGGAGATGACTCTGAAATCCAGACCAAAGGAATTGGTAGGATTAATTTGGAGAATGGTTATTTCAGTGATGTGCTCTATGTACCAGCTTTGGTAGCAAATTTGTTGTCAGTGTATCAAATGACCCATACAGGAGAATCCAAGAGAGTAACATTTACTCCTGACTTGGTAGAGATATCAGAAATTTCATCAAACCAAGTTGTGAAAATTGGGTATGCAGACCACTAAGAGAGGATGTACAAGTTCTCGAATTTTCTCCCTAGTTCTAGTGACCAAGCACTCCTCTCTCATACAAACGAGATATCCAAGCTATGACATGAAAGATTTGGACACATGAATTACAAGTATCTCCAAGCACTACACAAAGATGAGATGGTGGAAGGGCTTCCTTCAATCAAATCTTCGAATGGAGCTTGCATTGGTTGTGTAGTTGGGAAGCATCCATAACGCAGCTATGAGAAGGGGATGGCAAGGAGAGCCACAAAACCACTTGGGTTGGTACATTCATACCTCATTGGTCCTCTACCCACTCCATCCTATGGTGGATCAAGGTATGTACTCACCTTCATTGATGACTACTCTAGATTCTGCTGGGTACACTTCCTAAAATTGAAATCTGAAGTATTTGAGCAATTGAAGATTTGAAAGGCCTTAGTGGAAAATCAAATTGGGAATAAGATAAAAATCCTTAGTACTGATAATGGGAAGGAGTATGTCAATAAAAATATGCAGTATCTTTGTGAGGAATGTGGCATTCAAATGAAACATTCAATTCCCTACACACCACAACAAAATGGTGTGGCAGAGAGGAAAAATAGATTTCTCAAAGAGATGGCCACATGCATGATTGAAGCAAGGGATCTAAGTCCCAAGCTATGTGCTGAGGCTGTCCATTGTGCTACACATATACAGAACAGGGGATTCCACAAATCAGTCAAAGGAAAAACACCCTACGAGGCATCGTTTGGCCAAAAACCAAATGTCTCAAATTTCAGGATTTTTGGATCAAGAGCATGGGCTCGAATTCCTTCAGAAAAGAGGAAGGCTTTGCAGCCATAGATCAATGAATGCATCATGGTTGGTTATGGTGAGGACACAAAGGGTTATAAGCTCTTTGACACATCCACACACAAGACTTTCATTGAAAGGAGTGTGCAATTCGAAGAGGAACCAATACCATAATTCTGATAATGATATGGCTGAAGATGACATTGGTGTAGACGAGTCACCATCAATGCCCAAATGGGCTGAAAAAATCATACAAGTTGTAGGTGAGTTGGCAGGCAATCCCCAAGAGCCTAGGAAGACTAGATCTCAATCTAACAAAGCTTCCTATGCAAGTGAAAGTGCTCTTGCTGATCACTGTTATATGATGATTGGATCTGATCCACGGTTATATCAGGAAGCTTATCATGATCCAAGATCGAAGAAGAATTCCATTCTCTCCAAGTGAATGAAACATAGGAATTGGTTCCCCTTCCTCCCAAGAGGAAGCTTGTGCAATGTCAGTGGATCTTTCGAACCAAAATTGCTGCCGATGGTTCTAATATAAAGTACATGGCCAAATTAGTTGCTAAGGGCTACTCTCGAGTCCAAGGTGTGGACTACACCGAAACCTATGCACCGGTTGCAAAGACGGATTCAGTAAGACTAGCTCTAGCAATTGCAGCTAGTAAAGGTTGGCAAGTGCACCATATGGATGTCAAGAGTGCATTCCTACATGGTGAGCTACAGGAGATATACATGCAGCAACCTGAAGGTTTTCGAGAGGATCATTTACTTGTTTGTAGGTTGAAGAAATTACTATATGGACTCAAGCAAGCCCCCAGGGCTTGGTATGCAAAAATGGATGCTTTCTTGCTCTCAATTAGTTTCATTCGATGCAAATCTGATCCAAATGTGTATTTGCAGCAATATGATAGTATTTTGCAGGTTATTTTATTGTATGTAGATAATCTCTTAATTACAGGGAGTTGCAACAATCAAATTGGATCAATCAGGGCATCTCTACACAGTGAAA
The DNA here is from genome assembly GCA_027924585.1 of Larix kaempferi. Classification (NCBI taxonomy): domain Eukaryota; kingdom Viridiplantae; phylum Streptophyta; class Pinopsida; order Pinales; family Pinaceae; genus Larix; species Larix kaempferi. The sequence continues at coordinate 41,111,406 of BSBM01000106.1, forward strand.
TCGCAATGACAGATCTAGGATTGCTAAGACAATTTTTGGGTTTGGAAATTGAGCAATCTGAAAGAGGCATCATGATGAGTCAACCTAAGTATGCTTCAGACGTACTAAATAAGTTTAAGATGGCTGATTTTAAGGCAACCAAGTTCCCTTTCCTTTCTGGCATTAAACTAGGTGAATTTGGTGATTCTCCTTTGGTAGATTGTACACTCTACATGCAGCTAGTTGGTAGTTTGTTGTATCTTACACATACAAGACCTGATTTGTCTTATGCTGTAAGTGTTGTAGCAAGGTATATGCACCAGCCACATGAGCTCCATTGGAAGGCAGCCAAAAAGATCCTCCAATATGTCCAAGGAAAAAAGAGTTTTGGGGTACACTATGCAGCTAGTTCTTCACTTCAACTAGTTGGATTTTCTGATTTGGATTGGGATGGAGATCCCATTGATAGAAAGTCCACATCATGTTTTGTTTTCATTATTGCTGAAGGTCTTATTGGTTGGTCTAGTAAGAAACAACATGCAATTTCTCTTTCTTCAGCAGAGGCCGAGTACAAGGTAGGAGTGAACGCAACCACACAGTGTGTTTGGTTGCAAGGAATTCTTCGGGAGTTTGATGTTGCAATTGATTCTCCTACCAACATTTGGGTGGACAATCAAAGTGCCATCAAGATATCTGCTGATCCAGTTCATAGGTAGAGAACAAAGCATATAGAGATCCATATGCACTACATCCGGGGCTTAGTGCATGACAGATTGATTTCCCTGCAGTATTTCTCATCCACCGAGCAAACTGCTGATATATTCACCAAGAGTTTCATTGAGAAGACCTTCACTCACTTGAGATCTTTGATTGGAGTGAATGATGGATGGTGATTGCTGCTATTTTGTTGCAGGTTTCAACCCCATGTCCATTTTAGAGGGAAGGTTTTATCCCATGAGCTTTTCCTTCTTTTCCTCGATTTACATGGACAAATAAAATTTATGTTATGTATTGAGGTGACTTGAGCCTTTGTTGCCAAGGCCTCCCACTTTATTTTCATGAGATGTACTAAGTTTTGGTTAAGGGGGGGTGTTAGAACATTAATCCACCACTTGGTACCTTAGTCTAAGTTCTTAGTCAATTTTATTTGCACTTGTGCATTAATACACTATGGTTTGGACTTAGGTAGCTTAATTGGGCATAATAACCACTTAAACAGGAGTGTTCACACCTACTTGAGAGCTCTAGCTCAGTCAAACTCCACATGTGCACCCTCATTTATTGCTGGTGCGCTCCCATTCCTTGAATTGGGGAATTTTGGTTGACTAGGAGCGCTTGGGGTGGATTTAGCCCATTTTTGGCATGTTTTGAGCATTTAATGCCCACCTAGAGCCTCCCACTCACCTTATTTTGCACACCAACGCATGCCAAGGAGTCATTATTGTTCCAGCATGCCTCAGCCACGTCCACACCTCCATTCGTGACCATTTGGGCTGAGTTGGAGCAATTTTGGCCCACCTAGGGGGGATTGAGGCCAATTTGGCCAATTACACATGTACACTCATTTTGGGCTTCCTAAGCCTCACGAATTTCTCCAAATGTAATATATACCTATTCATAACATATTTACATGTTAGACAGTCATATAATATCAAGTTTCTGTTCACATTGCATGTGTAAAATTGTTCTTCTTTCATGCTTTTTTGCTGGTTTTGCAAGTAATTCGATTTGTGAGATTCTCTAAGGCTCCTAGATCTTGCTGTAGATCAAAATTCTCACAAAAATGGCATCGTGGAAAGAAAAAATAGGACAGTCCAAGAAGCAGCCAAAACTATGCTTAATGAAGCAAAAATTTCAGATGCATATTGGAGAGAAGCAGTATATACAACTCAGAGTAAATCATGACAAGAATCCTTATGATCTATGGTATGGAATACCTGCCTCTGCCAAATATTTCAGAGTGTTTGGTAGTAAGTGCTACATACAGAGGAATGAGGATGATCTTGGTAAGTTTGACACCAGAACCGATGAAGGAATATTTCTAGGATATTCATCCATCAAGAAAGCATATAGATGTTACAATCAAAGACTACACAAGATCATAGAGAGTGCAGATGTAAGAATAGATGACATGAAGCCAAGAAGTATTAGAACTCAAGATTATGAGATAACAAATAATGATAAGGACGAAGAAGACTCACAAAGGAAAGAGGATTCACAAGATGAAGAAGAAATTGAGCAGGAAGAAAATGAAGATGAGGTATCTCACGAAAAAAACAAAGAAGATTCTCCAAGACCTGATACAAGAGCACCATCAAGAAGAATTCAAAGAGATCATCCTGAAAGTCAAGTTATTGGTGACATAAGTACTGGAGTTCAAACAAGAAGAAGGTTAATTTATGATCAAGAACAAACACATAAATTAAGAAAAATAACAAGCATATAAGAAACCATATTCCATACATATGAGATATCAGAAGATGATAACAAAGTTAAGAAAATTTTATTATTAGCCTAATATGAAGAATGATGCTGCAAATTACCTAGCTAGATGTATTGAATGTCAACATGTTAAAACTGAACATCAACATCCAGCCGGGTTACTTCAACCCTTACCTATCCCTGAATGGAAATGGGAGGTAATAAGCATGGACTTTATAACAGGATTACCTAAAACTAATAAACAACATGGTTCAATAATAATAGTTATTAATAAATTGAGTAAAGCTGCACATTTCATACTTGTGAAATTTACTTTTAAAGCAATAAACATAGCTGATATTTTTATGAAAGAGATTTTTCATTTGCATGGTATTCCTAAAGTTGTGATATCTTATCGATATGCAAAGTTTACAAGTAATTTTTACAAAAGTATTTATTTAAAGGTTTAGATACTCAGCTGAATTTTAGTACTGCTTACCATCCTCAGATGGATGGACAAATTGAAAGAACTAACCAAATTTTAGAGGATATGTTGTGGATGTATGTAATGGACAAGCTAAGTAAATGGGAGGACTATTTACATTTAGTAGAATTTGCTTATAATAATGGATATCAAGCTTCCCTAAAAAGAGTCCATTTGAAGTATTGTATGGTCGCAAATGCCACACTCCTGTGTCATGCGATAACCCTATTGATAGGATTTTTCTAGGACCTAACATGTTGAAGGAGATGGAACAGATTGTCAAACAAGTGCAACAAAATTCAAAAGTTGCTCGAAACCGACAGATAAGTTATGCAGATCTTAAAAGAACTCCAAAAGAGTTCAATGTTGGAGATCACCTGTATCTAAAGGTAAAACCAAATAAGAGTACCATGAGCTTGGGAAGGTGTTCCAAGCTAGCACCCAAGTATTGTGGACCTTTTGAAGTGTTAGCTAAGATAGGGCCGATAGCCTATCAGCTTGCACTTCCCTCTTCTATAAAAGTAAACAATGTATTCCATGTTTCTTTATTAAAAAGATATGTACATGATGCTATTCATATAATTTATTGGAATATGATTCAGGTAGAACCCGAGGGCAAGTTCCAGACAAAGCCTTTGTGCATCCTAGACATGAAGGAACTTATGCTACAGAATCTAGCCATCGCTCAAATAAAAGTGCAATGGAAGCACTTAAGCCTTGAGGAGGCGACATGGGAAATGGAGAATCGAATGTGAGAGGCTTATCCTTCCATGTTCCGGAATGAGCAAGAAAAATCTGAATAAAGAATACAAAGGACGATGTTAACAATAAGGGGGGGAGAAATGTAATGCCCCAAGACCATTTAATTATTTTTTAAGTTATTTCAAAACAATTATTATTTGTAAGAGTTGTTTAAAAATCCAAAAATACTCACATGGGATGTGAGTGATACTTTGCACAACAATTATTATTTTTATTATTAATAAAAAGAAAAAGGCACTTGGAGAAATCATTTGAAAGAGGGGACACCACCATGAGACCAAGGACAAGTGTAAAGCAAGCAATAGATATTTTGTTAATGAAATCCAATCTAAAAGCTCAACCACCAGACAAGGCCCTAAATCATAGGTATTAAAGGATTGATTGAGATGGCACAAGACCTGGGAAAAAACTATAAATTGGTGCACTGCGATAGCACAGGACGATGTGTTGTGCATCGATAAATTGTTGCTATGAGTGCATATTGTTGAGTATTTCTCTTTTGATTGTAATTCCATCAATGGGCTTGTTGCAGATTCTGAGAGAGGGAGAGTGTTGCATCCGAGCCTTGTTTGCTAGTTCTGTGGTGCATGGTGGTGATCCAACTCGGGCTAGTGTTGGACTAGTGATTTTGCAGTCCTCTCTTATGGTTGGGAGGAACTGAATCTCCAAGTGTTCTTTTCGCATTGTTGACACTTCACATATTCTACAGGTATGTTTATAATACATTTAAATTTGAATTTGTGTACATGGCGATTATTGGTATTGTACATACCTATATATACCTGTTAGATGGATGTTATGTTGTTTTCATTTATATGGGCATTCGTAACTACAATGCGTAGATATTGAATAATGAAAGAACTCTGTGTATTTTATATATTAAATGTTTCCTTAAGAAAACAAATCGAACTCTGTAGAAATGTGAACTTTGGGAAATTATTATGAGGAATGCATTTGTAATATGGATGGATCGAAGTTCTTTTGAATTGGTTATATTGACGAGAACATATGATCGATTCAATCCTGTTAAGACTCTTGTACTCTGCTTTCTATTAGGATTTTAGCAAGCGTTTAAAAGATTCAATCTATGATAAAACCAAAGAAAAACGTTTAACTTTTAGTGTATTATAAATTTCGCAAATGGATAGATCAATTCTTTTTATACTCAGTTTATTGGTAACAAATGCATGGCAGAATAGGCTTTCCTTTGTTTTTATAAATCATTGAAAACTCTGTTTTTTTACTTTAAGTGAAAAGAATAAATGTATTGATGATCGATCAGATCTCTGTCTTGCATGTTTAAGCATTGAATTTTATTCATGATTGCTTAGAGAGGAGGAATGAGAGATTGTTTTATGTTAAGATACTTAAAAAAAAATGCATACCTTTCTTACCATGGTCATTAATATTTTACTTCCATAAATGTATGCTAAGATACTTTACAAAATGCATACCTTTTCCTACAATGATCATTAATATTTTATTTCCATATATTTTGAATGCTTTATATGTTTCTATCTATCTACATATCTCATTTAGAAAACAACATATTTTCAGCGCTCATGTCTATCAACATAGGGTCTAGATAATATTTTCAACATCGGGCTGTAGAGCTATAATATATTCGTAGTGTCTTAATGAGGTGGACAAAGGTTTTCACAATGGGTATAACATTTAATTAGCAAAAGGAAATATATTTTGATTTTTCATATTTATGAATATAGTTTATAAAGTATAGATGATATTTATAACATTTAGGTAAAGAGTTATAGTATGTTTTTAGTGTCCTAATAAGATGGGTAAAGGTCTTCACATTCATTAAGTTAATATTTACAATATTTGGTTAAAAAGTTTGATAGAAAATTTACATCCCATTGTAACATTTGGTTGAAGAGGTGAATTTGCTATCAATTATTATGAAATTTAAGCACGTTAACAAGGTACTTGAGCAATATGTTTGTACATGGAAAATCATACGAAGGTTTGACGATGAGAAATGAAATACACTAGTAAGAAGTTACACTGCGAAAATTTAAAGAAGTACAAGTCCAAACTATAATTTTTATGAACTTTTCTGGTTGTGTATTTATGTTCATTGTAGATGGCCTAATTTTAGGCTTTCCTTTGCCTCACCTTTTCTAATGGTTGATCTCATAGACCTTTACTCCTTGACTCTTTACTTGTCTTGTGGTTTTACCCTACACAAGGTCATCATGCCTATTGAAGATGGAATCTCAAAATGTCATCAACGTTTAATATTAGCTACTATAACCTAAGGGGGTGATTAATTATAAATATATATCCACTATCATATTTTTCATCTATGATGTACATTAACAAATATAACATAGCAAGTCTTAACGATAATTTAACTCAACTTATAGTCTAAATTGATTTTATATCATTACTAGCACATGGTAAGTGTTGAGACCCATCCCATGCATTGATAATTTCTTTATTATGAATAGAAAGGAATACAGTGTAGCGTTTCAAGCACATGTGCATGTTTTCAAAAGTCGTAAGCTTATCAAACTTTCTAATATATTTAAAAACAACTTCAATATTCTCAATATGGTATTTTGATGAGAATCTATCATTTCTAAAATTAATGATTCGAAAATACATATTTCACACAACAAAAACCATGAAACTTTATTGCTTGTTTCCAATAATGAGCTAACTTTCAACTATAGCTTGTCACTTACTCACAACAAAAATTGGAACTATGACGTTGCAATGAACAAATCAAGAATTGAAGAATATGTGCGCAGTCAAAACCTATAACCTACTCATAACATTTTGACAAATGCTAATTGTGATGCTCTTTGTTGTTTAACAAGTAAGAAAATCTATCTTATAGAACTTGTGAATATTTTAAAGACCCCGTGGAAGATCCATATCACTTGGAACTATTACATTCTTCTAATTAGATTTGTCACGACCCATTATCGATGGGATCATTTCACATGTCCTAGAAAGGAATAGAAATACACTCAAAGAGATATTTGTACTAAGATGGTGACATATATTGTATTATAAAATAATTGCATTATAAAAAGCTCGTGCAGTGGCCAAAGAATGTGGATTGTTATAATAGAAGGGGCTTCCAAATCAATCCTAACAAAAGTGTACAAAGTGGAAATAAAACAAATCTAAAGAAAACTAAGAGAGTTTTCTAATTGGACACCAATCCAACTCCTCAAGGAGATATCCTCGACGATAGCAACTTTCTCAAAGAACTCAATTGTAAAAGGGAGAATATGGTGGTAAATAAACTTGTGAATATGAAGGTCGTTCACATTACTAATATAAATTTTGAGATTCCAATAGAAAAAACAACGCCATGGGAAAAAATATAGAAATCAATAATGCATATAAGACCTAGTCATAAAGACATAATGATAAACAAAAGAAGGTTATAATTTACAAAAATCATAAATAGTATCTAATTTTTTAACCACACTTTGTGATAGGTAGTAGGATTTTGCAATCAACTAATTGTTAAACTCGAAATTTACTTAGGTTATACAATGATATGCTCTTCATCAAGTAATGAATCAATATATTTGTTAAATATGGTCAAGCATAAAACAAACTAACAAATTTAATAATTGTGTTAAAAAACATTTTTATTTAAAAAAAATATTTTTAATTAATAATAATAGCAATATATATATATATATATATATATATAATGATAATAATTAAATTTGAATATATATATATATATATAATTAATGACAATGTAAATATGAATATCTTTACAATAATTGAAATTGTATTTTTACATAGCTATATCTCCATAAATTGTGAGTTCCTAGTTTTAGTTTTAAGAGTTGAGAGAGACTACAACTAGGTCCATCTTAAGTGATAAAAAACTACACTTCAGATAATTTGATTCCCTTTAACACTTAGAACAATCTATAATTAAGATACACAAATACAAAATTGAGTTTTTGGTATCTTTAAAAATAAAGATCAATACAAAATACTTCTACATATTTTTACAATAAGATTCTCCCTTGAATCTCTTATTTTGTGGATGTTTTGCTTGCAATTCACATTATTCAACCACTCAAACTAGCCTAGGGAACTAATAACTTCAATGACATATCTCTCACATGATTATTAGACCTTAATAAACTTAAATCACTTTTTAAGTTTTAGTCTTACTTGACAAAAAATTAAATTCACAATAATCATTCATTTTTTATTAAATTTTATTATGAAATTAGTCATAAAAATTATTAATTATTTACAAATATATATATATATATATATATATATATATATATATATATATACTAGGGGAATCAACAACTGGAGTTGGTCTGGTATTCCCAATCTCGCTACCACTATACCCCTAGGTGCATCCACAGGGCCCGAACCATGGTGCATGGGTAAGATTGGGGGAATTTGAACACGTGACCTTGTATTTACAACTTCTCATCTTTACCATTTGAACTATCCCCCATGGGCTATTAAACTATTATTTACAAATATTAAATGTGACCATTTCATTAGAAAAATGATCTAAAATTATTTGATATTTTATTTTTTATTTTGAATGTATAGATTTTATACTTTCAAACAAGTATTTTTATTTAAATATATTTTATAGATTAAAGTTTATATTTTTTCATAATATAGATAAATATTCATTTTTTTTTTTCAACTTTTACTTACTTTTTCTCCACCTTACATAGTGTAATATTATTTTATCATGATTTCAATAAATGTATTGCTTTTCCTTCCTCAAGCTTAAATGTTAAAAAAATATACTTCTTGTTCTTCCTCAACCTTAATGTTAAAAGATATGTTATGGACAACTACAACTTTGTATATTTGTATATCTTCCAATTTCATCTTGTTGAAAAAAAATAATCTTCCAATTTCATCTTTCTCCATCTCCTTTTTGAAACAAATTTTAATTTACTTACCTTTTATGTTTTGAAAATTTATTATATATTTATGTTTCTTTCCTCGTAATCTTTCTCAACTTCTTTTTGAGCCCACTTTTAACGTACTTGCTTCCTTTCCCACTTCATCTTTCTCCGTCTCCTTTTCGAAACAAATTTTAATTTACTTATTTTTCTAGTTTTGAAAATTTATTACATGTTTATGTTGCTTTCCTCGTAATCTTTCTAAACTTCTTTTTAAGCCAACTTTTAATGTACTTGCTTCCTTTCTTTTAGAATGCTTTACATCATCTTTTTCTTAAAACTTTTTTTTAAACAATCTATCATCTTTTTCTTAAAACTTTTTTTTTTAAAGAATCTAATGTACTTGCTTCCTTTCTTTTAGAATGTTTTACATCATCTTTTCCTAAAACCTTTCTTTTACAATAATGGCGATGATTATATATTTGTATTAAAAAAAATATGGCCAAACCAATTAACATTGCAATACAAAAATTAGAAATAATGAACTCATCCTAGTAACAAAAACATAAACATAGTGTCTTTTTATAAGATAATCTTAAACTTATCTATCAAGGTCTTATAATTATATACTTCAAGTGCACTATCTTACCTTACAAATTGAGATGATAAAACATGAATTAAAGAGATGATAACTAGGAAAACGACCCTTGAAGGGAATCTATTACTCGACCAACTCAAACCTCCAAAGAAACCTCCACATAGCGCATTTTCTCATCTCACTTGCTTTGTAGGGTGAACATCAACTACAACATTTGTTAGTTTTGATTGTGTAGTATTGTGAATGTCCATTTCCTCCTCAATAGAGACAAAAGGAGGAATGATAATAACGGAGTGATTGCAAATATCCCAATTTAGATTCCAACTCAAGATAGTTCCTCCTTGTATTTGCATGAAGAAATATATTTAATGTTCTCAACTCCTTTAGTGCTAGAAACTGAGTGGTAGTTTCTACCACCCATTAAACCTACACATTGTTTTTAACTTTAAACTTTTGATATCGAGCTTCTTACCAATGATTCCTCTTAAGTGACCCCTCACCAATAGTCGTTTGGTTTTTAGCCCTTTTATTAGGAGGAGTCCTCGACACTTGGAAAAATTCATTCATGCAAAATTAACCATAGTTGTAGTTTGTTGAATGAGATGAACAAAGCAGAGATTTTAAGGAATAGTGTGAAGAAATAAGGAGAAAATGACAATTGATGAATCACCTAGGTCACCAAAGTATTGTTAATCCCATTCTCCTTGTGTATCATTAAATCTCGATAGGTTATCATTACTTGCTTTGTTGTTGATTATTGTGTCAAGTCTCATTCATATTCGATTTCCTAGTTTTCGTTAAGACCATATATGATACCTTGAGCGAAGCCCTTCTTTTTATCTAAAACCCTTTTATCCCAACAATTTTATATTTATTCCATTCACTAGGTGTAATAGCTTTCAAACTTTAATATTAATTTATTTTAATTTTTAAACTTTACATTATTTCATAGTCCATGTCTCATATAGATTAATATATATTTTATTGAAACAAGTGTATTTATTTCATTCACTAAAAACTTATAATTTAAACTCGGATTTATTAATTAAGAAAGATCAAATTTCTTGAGTTTAAATTTAAAAATAAAAATACACCTCAAAAAATAGAATCTCTCTCCATATTTATTAAATACAAATTTAAAATAAATCTATACTGATATATATCTACAATTCCAATCATTTATAATCAAATTTAAAAATCATCATAATCTTATTTCATTATTTATTTATTTTATTATTATTATATAATACACACGGTGTGACGACATTATTATTACTTGTTACTTTGATGAGAAAATTCCTATCGATAAGAATAGACACAAGATTCCATTTCTTTATTGACATTATAGGATGAGATCAAACTGAGTTAAATACACAATCATGGCAGGTTTCTATATGCTGCTCCTGGGCCCAGGCGACTGATGCAAAGTAACTTTTAGAATGATATTTGCACGTTTACCATGCAAAAGCTTTTAAACGCCACATGTACTAATCCTCGCAACGCGGTTTTTGTCTGATTGGACGTCCCTTATTTGAAAGACCAGAAACTTTGTGACCTGCGAGCATCCACAGACTTCGATTCGCTGAACAGTGGTACTACGACCCGACACCCTCGCCAAAAAGAACGATTACATCAAACTCAAAATCCGGCGACTGAAATTACAACAGTTGGAATCCACATGAGAATTGGGGGAGATGGCCGTCAGAATCTCGACTGTAAATTGAATCCCAGGGCCAGAATTTGGCTGGCTTTCTACAAGACTCCAGAAATTACCTACGATTTTGCATTATATTATCTGGGAGGATCAAAGGCTAAGTTCAATTTTCCGATTCCCCTCTGGAAATTCCCTCCGCCTTTTCTCTATCCCTGCCGTAAATTCTAGAGGCCGGCCGTGGCCTGCTTCGCCGCATTTTGGTTCAGTGCTGGAAAATGGCGAGACTAAAAATTTAGATCAATTTTATGTCGAAAAATGGCGAGACTAAAAATTTAGATCACTCGTATAACATTTAACTGTTATTAGCCTCAAGAGTTAGCTCGATTGGTTGAGTTCTTGGAAGTTAGGCCTCCCAGCATGCGAGGTCACTGGATCCATCCTCATAGACCCTCTTGGGGTTAGGCACGCAGCGGCCGCAGGGCGGAAACTCCTTCGGGGCGGGTCCCTCGGAAATTATTTCGTGAATGTAGCGATCGACTAAGCCTATTAAAGTGAACCACATATAAAAACAAAAACAAACAAACATTTTAACTCTATAATGCTTGCAATTTGCAATTTAACATTTTGAAAAAATTGTAATATTTCTTTTTCAATTTTTTTTAATACTACTTTGCTATCCCTTGGTAATCAAGGGTAGCACCATAGGAATGGACTTCCGAATCCACTATTGGTACCTTAACACCACAAAAAAGCAATATATTTAACATAACATAAATTTAATGAGAAAAATCAAATAAATTAATAATTTTTTTTTAGGATTTTGGAAAATTAATTAAACTTGATACTTTAAGATTTTTTAGAAAAATGAATTACTAAGAATTTATAAGATTAACTGAAAAATCATAAACCAACATAAATAATATTTAAATTACTAAATTAATTAAAAAATATTTAAATTTATAATAATTGTAATATTTATAAATTAATTAATTAAATTTGATATATATATATATATATATATATATATTAAAAAAATAAAAATTAAAAAAATACTTAATAAATAAATCAAATAACATAACTTCAAGAAATGATAAAAAATTTAATTACTATCATTAATATAAATGGTAGAAATAAGAAGAACATCATTTATAATAAACGAAGGCATTAAAGGTTAAAAAGGTATAGAAAAGCGTGCAGCCATAATAAAGGATGGTAGAAGAGTATAAGAGGAAGAAGATACTGATTTTGAGAATTAAGAGTTTAAAGTCCATGAAGGAACATGAGATTAAGTAAACAAAAAAAATACTAAGGATTAAGAGGGAAAGATTAAGAATAAAAGAATCCAGTAGTTTTATGAATAGCTTAGTTTTATAATCTTCTTCTCTATTCAATTAAAATTGAAAGGATTTATATTAATTTCTAAAGTTTCTATGTGACAAGAATAATGACAAATTTTGAGATATGATTATGAACAATATAACTATTTTTTTTTTAAAAAGCCTTTGAACTAATTGGTCAATTTGACCAATATAAAATTTGCCACTAAAGTAAGGGAGGGAAAATGGCTGTAAACGGAGAACAATTAAAGGATCTTTTGTGCTCGGCTTCCCCAAGCTTCGCCCTCTTGAAGTTTGTTTCCATTTCTTATGGGTTTTGGGGCTATCCCCTTGAAGAATCCTCATGTGGTTTTATAGTCTCATGGATCTACAACATGTTGTTGTTTTTTTATTTATTTATTATGATTTTTTCTTTTCACAAAGTTTTATTTATTTATTTATTATGATTTTCTATTTTCACGAAAGTTTTTTATAGGGAGTTTTTGGATGGACTGGATGTATAAATGTGATTTTATATAGTAATCTAATGAAAGTTTTTTTTGGATAGACTGGATGTATAATTGTGGTTTTATATAGTAATATAATGAAACTTTTAGAAAAAAAAATACTCAAAATAATTGTTGGAGGGTTTTTGTATGTTTTAAAGATTAAAAGTAGGAATAATTCTGTGATTTTTAATTATAAAAGTTTATTTAAATTAAAATTGTCTCTTAATTCTGAAATGTCCGTGTGAATATTCTACCTATTATAAAAATTATTAATTATAGAATGTATAATATTTAATCTTATTATATTAAAAAAATAAAGAAAAATGAGATGTTTTCAATTTCTTAATCACATTGTTATTTTATTTATTTTTTATTATTTAATGTTTAATATATTTAAGATTAAAATATTAGTTTATTGGATTTATATGAATATGAAATATAATATCCAACTTAACCATTGTCGTGAAATTTGATATTCAGTTCAACCTCAATTAATAAACTAATATAAAAATCAACTTTAGTTTATTTTTTAAAAATTCAAATTTACTAAATATCTAAAAAAATTAAAGTAAAATTAAAATATAAACTTATTAATGTTTGAAAATTTTGAATTAAGATTGATTTATATTTTTATTATTATTATCTATTTATTAAAACTATAGAGATATACATCTTAAACACTTTAATAAATAACTATAATTTGATAAATTAGATTAAACTACCATATCGTAGTAAGTGGATTATTGCCATAACTATATATAAAATTCTTGTATAACTTAAATATACATCTTATTAATATTTAAGAGACATAAACACACACCATGCAAAGAATCAATAATTTAAGCTTGTCACTATCCACTAATAAAACCTTACAATTTGGACTTGTCACTATCACTAGACAAATCTTTCTTAAACCGACTAATAATACAAAAAGTTTCGCATATTTACATAATGAGCTCATTATACTATATCCTAGACAAATCTTTCTTAAAAATAATACAAAATGTTTCACATATTTACTTAATGAAATCATTATACTATATCCATGTGACTTAAAACTCATCAATCAATTATATCATTACAATATAAACATAATTACATAATGAGATCATTAATAGTTTATTCATATGACTTGAAACTCATTTAATAATAATATATTCTATATAAATACTTAAATGTGTTTCATATTTAATATTACAAAAATATTACAATATAAACATAATTACATAATGAGATCATTAATAGTTTATTTATATGACTTGAAACTCATTTAATAATAATATATTCCATATAAATACTTAAATGTGTTTCATATTTAATATCTATTATATTGGACCAAGATTAGTTTTAGTAGACATTAAAGATAATTATCATCATTTTGAGTGAGTTATTTAAGGAATTAATTTCATTATTGTTTTTTCAGCTTTTTATATTAATATAAAAAAAACACATTAAAGTCAACATCATTAATTTTACATTGTTTCGAAAAATTTAAAAACAGAAAAAAAAAAAACATATAATCAATATTTTGCTTCCATTGTCTAAAAAAGCCATAAATAATTTTAATATTCTATATAATATAAAAATTTACATAAATAATATCATTCACACATATTAAAAAAATATTCTTAAATTTATGGTTTCCTTAAAAACAAATTATATTAATTATAAATAAACATATTCCAATGTAATCCAAAAATTTCGCTTAGTACTGAATGCCAAAGTTTGTACAAGTGTTTCATAAAGAGTACTTGAATCTCAAAGTTCTCGATGAGAGTATTTGGATATCAAAACGTGTAATATGTTATATCATTTTGTTTTTTAGAAATTATATTTTTGAATAAATAAAAATGGTGGGAAAAAATATATTAATATTTTAAATAGATATAATCTTAATGTCTATTATTTCGGTATTGTACCTGGAAGTTTCAATCAACGAAATTATCTCTCAAAATTAATTTAAATAAATATTAATATTAATAAAATAAATATTTTTTTAATTTTTAAAATTTATTATATATTTAAAATGTATAATGACAAAATAAATATGTAACAAAAATTATTTTCTTTTATAAATATTTAATAAACGAAATTAATATATATAAATATTAATAAAATAATTTCAATGTACTCAATAAAATCATGTCATTTTTTTCATAATATGGAATTATAAATTTAAAATTTGTAATGAATAAATAGATACGTAGGAAAAATTATTTAACTTTTAAAAATTGGTATAGTGAGCATAAAAAAATAAGTAGGGAATGGATATATAGTTAAAGATACTCTTTGTGATAAGTTATGAGTAAATTTTTATTTTTTGAAAATTATTTTTTTTACTAACAACAAACCAAATTAAATTACATAAATATTAATAAAATATTTTATTTTTTTCTTTAAATTATTTTATATGGAATTATATATTTAAAATTCATGATGAATAACAAGTTTTTGAAAAAAAATTGATTTTCAAAAATGATTTTTTTATATAACAAAATTAAATACTTATTTAACAGTCAAATTTTTTTATATAAATATTAATAAAATATTTTAGCTTTACATACATTCATTTTTTTACATCATTTATATTAATTTATTTGAAGTATGTATATATAGGTATAAATAGATATGGGTTTAAGGTGGAGATGGTAAATTCTTTCATCGATGACACTTTAAGAAATGCTCATCACCTATTTCATTATGGAATTTGTGAGACTTTATTCTTATTTTAGCAATGTTATTTTTCTTCTAAATTTAGTCATCTAAATTAAGATTGATCATCCACTTTTAATATTATTATAATTATAAAAATTATCTTATAAATTTTTTTATTAAAAGAATACTAAACATTACATTATTTTGAGTTTTTCTTATTCATCAAATCTAATTATAAAATATTTATTAAATTTACAATTTTAAATTGTTTTATTATTATATTTAATAAAAATTAAATTAAACATCTTAAGATACTCTAAATTCTAAACTCTGGAATATCTTTTATAATTAGCAATTTAATCATTCAAATTCTTACCCAGATTAAAAAAAACAAAAAACAAAAAACCTTCGTCACGACCATTTTATCTATCTACGTCATCATATAACCCCTCGTTTTGGATCTCATTCAATTCACGTGTTCTCGCTTTGAGGACATATTCCGTAGAGAGGACACGCGGTTCCTGCAATTGACCGTAACTCGTCCGGGTACTTGGAAGTTGGCAGGAACATTAATATCATCGTCAACCCCACAGAGTTGTAGAACTTTTGAATTACTGTCGACATGATTGTGGAGGAATATCCGCGTTCTGAAATCTCAACTACTGAATCGGCCTGTCCCTCTGCAGAGTGGGTGAGTTTTGACGTAGCGACCTCTCATTCAGGGTCAGCTGTATTTGTTTTCCCAGGAGTTTGCTAGGATTGGATGACCACTAAATCACACGTGAATCTCTCAACCACTTGAGCTAACCCATTAAAGATTTATTTATTTTGCTCGAAACTCCTTCACATGGATGGATTTTGAGTTGTCTCCTCCCAAATAGTTCACCCTCACATGGATGGATTTTGAGGTGTCTCCTCCCAAATAGTTCACCCCTAAGGGGAATTGAACCCAGGGTCGCCTTGCTAAGGAGACCCACACTGTTAACCCAATAAGCTAGCAGAAATTAACCACATAAATACACTTTATGAATAACTTATCATAATTAGAGAGTAAGTCCTCAAGGTACAACAAGACCTTCCTAAACTGCTAGTGCTTCTACTTCATTGTTTTAAGCAATCCCAGGCTCCCATCCAAAATAATCTATTTGTCATCCCTCAAGCTTTATGATTACACCACCACCTCTAGATTGTTTTTTGTCAATCCATCAATAAAGAGAGTGAGGCTTGGGATCTCTTATGTAACTAGTCATGAAGCTTTTATTTTTTGATCCTAAGTTTTTGACATTCATCTTGACAAGGTCTTGTAGAGGATAAGGGAATACCTTTGGAGGTAGAGAGTACTAGAATTTATCAGAGCTATGTCCTCTCCTTGATGTTGTAGCTCTGGCATGACATTGATTCTCTGTTGTTTGAGATGATTGTTTCTTGTAAAAGAAATTTGATGAACAACACAGTCTTACTTGAGGTTCGATCTTTATTAGGGAATATGAGTTGGTTGCCTAAGATCTAGATTTTCTATGAGATATGTTTTAGGAAGTGTTGTCCAAGCCCTTTCCAATAGTGGTTTTCCTTTGAAGCTACCAGAATATCAAGAGGGCCAAGAGAGTAGGAGTTCAGACCAATTACACGGAAGGCAGAAGAAGTTTTGATGGTCCATGAAGGTGATTCCCCATCCCCATTTGGTGACCTGTCAGTGAAAAAACATATGTGATAATGGTTCTTCTACTTCCTTGTGAAGTACACTATAAGAAGGCCATTGGATTTCATTTTTTTTAAGATTTTTTTATTGTATTATGGTGGAAAGATAGCTTTGGGATAGTGGTGGTTATCCCATTATGATGCAACCCCAAATGTTGATATTAGACACACTTCTTTATTTTTGAGAGAGGGATTCTTAAATAAGAGGACATGACCACCAAAGTAGATGCCATATATTAGAGATTCAATTTGGTATAGGAGAGCTTTGTTTAGGGAAAGTTTCATTGGGAGGCCTTAAAGATATTTGAGGTTGATACCTCCTTCAATCACGTGTTGCCACCAAGGAATGGACTTCAATCAAACTTTATGCCTAAGACCAAGTTAATCAGTGCCAGGTCTCTGATTATCGAGGCACCATTGGTGAAAGGCCCTCTAACAATTTTCTATTTTCTTAAATGGAAACATTTCTTTTCAATTTTTCCTCCCTACCAAAGAAACTTGTGAATGCCTTTTTAGCTAGTATTTGAACTACACTCCTGCAAGGGCTTTGAGGGTAGAGCAACAAACAATGTCAATAATATTAACCTAATAAACCATTAAGATATAAAGAAAAACACTAATTCTATTCGATATAGATTTTATTTGGAAAAATTTGAAATCCCACAACCATTAAATTAATAAGACTAGTGTAGCTATGTACTTAAGTAATGTAAGTTAATAATATCTATCAATTTTTTATCAGTGTAGTAACTAAAATACCTTGGGAATAATTGAATGGAAATTCCAAAGTGAATGGGGATGGATGCATAGGAGAATACAAGAAGGCATAAAGAAGAATGTGGTGTTGAGAATTAAGTCCAATAATGGTAGCTACCATGGAAGATATCATACTCAAATTACATGGGTATTTAAGTGACCTAACATAACTTGATTCATTGATGATATTTTCTTCATTGTGACTAGTGTCTAGAACAAGTCCTGCATGTACAATTCTTTCTTTCTAACATTAGGCTTTCACAATTGTAGTGGAAGGCATCACCAACATAACACATAGTTTGGGGCATAGTTGTCCTACTTATCAAGTTCTGTACTGATGAATCTCCGGCCTTACTTTTCAAGTTGTGTACTGGTGAATGGGGATGGACACGTAGGAGAAGATAAGAAGGCATAAAGATGAATGTGGTCTTGAGAATGAAGTCCAATAGCATAGTTACCATGGAAGATATCATACTCAAATGGCATGGGTGTTTAAGTGACCTACCATAAGTTGATTTATTAATGGCTTTTTCTTCATTGTGACCAGTGTCTCCAACAAGTCTTATATGTACAAGTCTTTCTTTATAACACTAGGCTTTCACAATTATAGTGGCAGGCATCACCAACATAACGTACATAACGTACACAGTTTGGGGCATAGTGCTCCTACTTATCAAGTGGTGTACTGATGAATCTTCCCCCAAAATAGTGGAACGTGACTAAAAAATATACTTGTTTTCATGAATAATAATGTAAGAAGTGTTAAGATTCAATATGCCAAGACAGAAAATATCAGCATTACATTCCATTTCACAACAATAGCATATACAGGATCATTGAAAGAACAACAAGCACAGCATAAACACAAGAGACACTGATCCAGATTTATGTGGGAACGAAACAAAAGATAGCATATACAAAATCATATACAGATATATATTGCAAATAACACAGTGATACAGTAAACACATATTCTATTAAATAGCGGAAATAGAACAGACTGTAAAATACAATAGCTAGAATGGTGGTAGCTATCTCTGAGAAGAGATGTGGCCACTATGCTCATTCGTGCCAAGATGAATACAAAGAGAGGCCAGAAGGGCTTATTTATCATAAGCATGAGGGAAAGAATCCCAAACATCCAAAAACCTAACCCTAGAAGATGAACCATCATAAAGTTTGCGGCCCCAAGGTGGTTAGTTGAACAGTCTACTTCCCGGCGTCATAACTTTTGCATACGATCTCCGTTTGGGGTGCTCAGTAGCCCGTTGGAAAGGTCTGTCTGATATTTACAACTTTCAACTGAACCCAAATGCATGCCATTAGCAGCCATTTGGTCCCCCAAATCGCCAAAAAATGCCATTTAGGGCCTCAAAACGACTCTGGAAGTTCAGGACCCGAAAAATTGCTAAAAATAGTAATTTACCAAAATTGCCAGAAGACTGTTTTGAGCCAGTTGGAAGAGGTGGGCTGCCACCGATATCCACCTGGATCAATCCTCCCTCCTTAGGAAGCAATGGTCTCCATTGCGTTAAATCCCTTATCATATGTCGAGCTGTGTGTCGAGTTGAGCTCTTGGTGCAACATTTGCTGAAGTGGAAAGGTTGCCTTACTTTGACATCTTCAAAGGGTTGTAATTGTTGTTGATGGATGCGCTGGAGCTGTTCAACAGTTTTGGTTGTTGTGGTATCCTTGGTATGCACCGGTGTGGATGGTTTCTTTTTGGAGGAGCACCTTGAATGCATGGCCTTGCACTGTAAAGGTACCCGAATAGGTGATGCGGCACTGAATTCGTGTTCTTGTTTCTGCTGAGTAGAGGGATAATGGGCAGAGGTTGTGGATGTCTCTGCGATCTGATGTTCTCCTTTAGTGGCAATTGCGAATAGGGAAAATTTCCCAATGTGGGAGATTATCTTCCTTCCCTGCTCGTTTGGGGTAGGTGCAACTATCTCTGGTATCCAATAGAGTTGTCCTCCCAAAGTGACAATGACACTGCGAGGTCATGATTCATATACAGCATGACGCTTTCACATATATGGTTGTCCTAAAAGAACATCACATACTTCAAGTGGGGCCATATCACACAATACCTCATCTTTGAAGGGCTTGATGCCGTATGGTAGGCGACACTGGTGACTGACGCGGATCCCTCGTCCTTGGCTTAGCCATCCAATGGTGTATGGTTGTGGGTGTGGTGTTATTGGTAGCTCCAGTCTCTTGATAACTTCTTCTGAGATCAGGTTCTTCTAGCTACCGCTGTCCACAACAAAGTGTAGGGGAATTCCCTTCACCCACATCTATGAGTGGAAAAGGCACTCCTCTGCCTCGGACTCTTCGGGTTCCTCTGGTTGAATCTATGTGGTGGCGACAACGGCATTGGTTCTGCATCAATGATTTGCTTCCCTTTTCGCGCGGCTGTGAAATTAGGTTCTGAGTCAGAATCAGAACTGGGATCTGATTCTGAAGCTTTGATCTCAGCCACCAATGACTGTTTTGAGCGACATTCATCAATGTTGTGCCAGGGGCTTTTGTGGAACTCGCACCACTTCCCGGTGTCCTTCTTTGTCTTTTCTTTACTCTTCTTCGCTTGTGGTTGGGACTGGTTGTCCTTTCCCTACCCCGTGTTCTGTGAGCCAGAGTTTCCCTTGCCCTGCTTCTGCACAGGTCCGAAGTCATGCTTGTTCTTTTGCTGAAATTTCTACTCGATTTTGACAGCATATCGATAGGCGGATCCGAGTGAAGAGATTTCCAGGAAATCCATCTCTGTTCGTATGTACCGGTGTAGGCCACTACAATATTTAAGTACTAGGTGCCGCTCGGAGTCCTTGATACCCAACTTTGTGCGCGAGGTATGAAAGTTGTTGGTGTACTCCGACACCGTTTGGTCCCTCTCTTGGTGCAGAATGGTCCATTTTGTGTACTGGTCATCATAGTTTCCAACAGGGTAATATTGTTCCTTGACGACATCTATAAAAGAGGCCCAAGTGGGATTGGAATATTCAAACAATCCTGACTCGTTTGATGAGTTTTTCTCACAATAAGTTTCCCACCAATTTTTGACATGGGGGACGGCCTTAAGGAGCGCAAAGATGATCTTTTCCCTATCGGAAAATTGGTGGAAAGAGAAATACCCTTCTAGTAGATTCAACCATTTATCTAGGGCATCGGCATCGATATGGCCTTCAAATAAAGGAATATCAAAACTAACTTGTACCTTGAAGGGAGTCATATCTCCGAAATGGCTACTCGTTGAGGGTGCATTTGCCGCTGTTGGCATGCGTCGAAGGATCTCGGTGCAATTATCCATCATCTCGTTCCCCTGTCGCGCGAGGGCTTCCTCGAGCAACAACTTGATAGGATCTACTGCTCCGTCGTCTCTCTTTTCTTCCGCCATGGGAGGTCGTTTGGGGCAGCGAGAGTGGTCTTCCCCAATTGAAACTAGTTCGAGACCCAACTCTCTGTATCCTGACCTCGTCGGGGACATGCACTGAGAAACAATCAAAGAGCAGACCGCTCTGATACCACTAATCCAGATTTATGTGGGATCGAAACAAAAGATAGCATATACAGAGATATATTGCAAATAACACAGTGATACAGTAAACACATATTCTATTAAATAGAGGAAATAGAACAGACTGTAAAATACAATAGCTAGAATGGTGGTAGCTATCTCTGAGAAGAGATGTGGCCGCTATGCTCATTTGTGCCAAGATGAATACAAAGAGAGGCCGAAAGGGCCTATTTATCATAAGCATGAGGGAAAGAATCACAAACATCCAAAAACCTAACCCTAGAAGATGAACCGTCATAAAGTTTGCGGCCCTAAGGTGGTTAGTTGAATAGTCAACTTCCCAGGGTCATAACTTTTGCATACGATCTCCGTTTGGGGCGCTCGGTAGCCCATTGGAAAGGTCTATCCGAGATTTACAACTTTTAACTAGGATAAAATGTATGCCACTGGAAACCATTTGGTCCCCCAAATCGCCAAAAAATGTCATTTGGGGCCTCAAAACGGCTCCGGAAGTTCAAGACCCAAAAAACTGCTAAAAATAGTAATTTACCAAAATTGCTAGAAGACTTTTTTGAGCCAGTTGGAAGAGGTGAGCTGGCACTGATATCCACCTAGATCAGACACAGATTTATCCTGGGAAACCCTCATGGGGTAGAAAACCCAGCAAAGCTTCCTCAATATAGATGACCGAAAAATACAAAGATGTAAACCCTATACATGAGCTCCTTCTCCTCCATAGCAGATCTCTCCCTTACCTATGCGCTATTCACAAGTGAGTGTAGTGTATGTTAAATGAGGAACACACCTCCTCTATTTATACACAACTCCAACTTGACTTTTACACTAACTAGGTCAGCCCCAACTTTAACCACTGGGATAAACACCCCATTACAACTGACTCTGGGTTGACCCCAATAGGGAAGTCTAATAACCAAAGTTACCACATTCCGACAGAGGAATAAACATCTCCAGATATACAATAAGGTCTTCACGGAGGAATGAAACATCTCTGGAATAATAAAGTACAAATATAATATTCTTAGAAGTTACAATATTTCAACACTCCCCATTAACAAGAAGGATATTATAACAACATCTATAGGAGCAAGGAGTCATCAACTACATCATACATGATACATCTATAGATCATTGGAAGCTTTCTCAACATCATCAGTAACTCAACCAGTTACTGGAATATCTTCAGGTCTTCAATACTGGAGTATCAACATCGTCAGTATTGAGTCTTCACTTTCTGCAGCATTTGACCAGCTACAGTAACATCATCATCTGGATCTCTCGATCAACATCATCAACATCTGGATCTCTTGATCATCTCGATCTACAACATGATATAGATCATCTCGATTAACATCTCAATCATCATCATCTAGATCATCTCGATCTACAGCATCATCTAGATCATCTCGATCAACATCTCGATCATCATCATCTGGATCATCTCGATCTACAACATCATCTAGATCATCTCGATCAACATCTCAATCATCTTGATCATCATCATCTGGATCATCTCGATCTACAACATCATCTAGATCATCTCGATCATCATCATCCGGATCATCTCGATCTACAACATCATCTGGATCATCTTGATCAACATATCGATCATCTCGATCATCATCATCTGGATCATCTCGATCTACAACATCATCTAGATCATCTCGATCATCTTAATCATCATCATCTGGATCATCTTGATCTACAACATCAACTGGATCATCTCAATCAATAGCATCTGGATCATCTCGATCTACAGCATCATCTGGATCATCTCGATCAACATTTGGATCATCTCGATCATCATCATCTGGATCATCTCGATCTACAACATCAACTGGATCATCTCGATCAATAGCATCTGGATCATTTAGATCATCACGATCAACAACATCGTCATCTAGATCATCACGATCAGCAGCATACCCTGCAACACACATGATCCTTCCTTTCAGAATTACGGGATCATGGACAGTCCTTCCTTTCAAAATTACAGGACTCTAGTCCATCAACTCTGGGGATCCTTCCTTTCGGAATTACGGGATCCTGGACAGTCCTTCCTTTCGGAATTATGGGACTCTAGTCCATCAACTCTGGTGATCCTTCCTTTCGGAATTATGGGATCATGGACAGTCCTTCCTTTCAGAATTACGGGATTATGGTCATCAACTCTGCTGGTGCTCAGACAATCCTTCCTTTCGGAATTACGGGACCCAGTCTTTACGGAGCTACCACACTTGGATGATCCTTCCTTTCGGAATTACGAGATCCTTGTCCACTACTCACATCTTAGACAATCCTTCCTTTCGGAATTATGGGATTCTAGTCTAAGGATCAATATTTAAGACTATCCTTCCTTTCAGAATTACGGGATCACTGTCTAGGGATGATCAATCCCACCACAATCCAAGGATCAACATTTAAGACTATCCTTCCTTTCAGAATTACGGGATCACTGTCTAAGGATGATCAATCCTGATCCATTTAAGACACCTCTCATGTCTATGGATGATGCAGTCCTATCACGTACATTTTGAACTCAACGTTCAGGGATGATGCAGTCCTATCATGTACATTTTGAACTAAACGTTCAAGGATGATGCAGTCCTATCACGTACATTTTGAACTCAACGTTTAGGGACGATGCAGTCCTATCACATACATTTTGAACTAAATGTTCAGGGATGATGCAGTCCTATAACGTACATTCTGAACTAAACGTTCAGGGACGATGCAGTCCTATCACGTCCATTAGGGACTACTTTCTCGGAGACATATGTCTACGGATCTCTTTTAGGACATGTGTCCAGGGATGATACAATTCCCCTCATCCATCAGGGACCATTTCTCGGAGACATATGTCTACGGATCAATTCAGGGACCGAAGTCCAAGGATGATACAATCCCTCCTCGTCCACTTAGACAAAGTCTAAGGACCATATATCGACCTCATCATCAGAACCGGTAACCTCATCATCGACCTCATCGTCGGAACAGGCAACCTCATCATCAACCTCATCGTTGGAATAGGTAACCTCATCATCGACACAAGTTTCCTTATCATTGATACAAGTATCCACATCATTGACCTTACCGTCGATGCATGCAATCTCATCATCAACGACCATATCACTTCCCCTTTCAAGTAGGGTCCTTCTGAACTACACCAAGCTTGTCTCAAAAATACTCAAACTTTACTTGAGACAGAGGTTTGGTCAATTCATCAACAACTTGTTCATTGGTGCTCACATACTCGAGCTGTGTAGCTCCTTTCTACACCATATCTCATATATAGAAATATCGGATCTCTATGTGCTTTGACTTATCATGGAACACTGGATTCTTATTCATCTTGATACAACTCTGGTTGTCACACAAGATCACAATGGGGTCCATTTCCAAGTCAAATAATCCTGATAACAACTTCCGAAGCCATATCGCTTCTCAACTAGCCGATCAAGCAGCTATATATTCCACTTCAGCTGTGCTGAGAGCCACACTAGACTGCTTCCTACTAAACCACAAGATCATGACAAATCCTAGACAATAACATCCTCCTGATGTGCTTCTTCTTGTCTGATACACTTCCTGCCTGGTCAGCATCTGTGTAGCCACAAAATATGAAATCATGATCTCCAAGATAACATAGACCAAATTCTATCGTACCCTTTAGATACCTCATCACATGCTTTTCAGCTGCATCTAGGTTCCATTGACTCAAGGTGTTCACAGCAAAGCATATATCTGGCCTGGTATCATCAGATACATCAATAACCCAATAATATGTCTATACAGAGTCACATCCACTAACTCTGATGAGTCATCAACTAACAGCTTCAAGTTGGAACCCAGGAGAGTGGCCATGGTTGTACATTCCAACATATCAAATCTTCTCAAGATTTCCACAGCATACTTTCCCTGGTTGAGAAAGATTCCTTCTGGACCTTGCTATACTTCCAGACCTAGGAAGTAATGCATCAATCTGAGATCTTTCATCTAGCTTGTTCTTGCTTTCCATGATCTGTTTCTCATCACTTGTCAGAAAGAG
Source organism: Larix kaempferi (assembly GCA_027924585.1). Classification (NCBI taxonomy): domain Eukaryota; kingdom Viridiplantae; phylum Streptophyta; class Pinopsida; order Pinales; family Pinaceae; genus Larix; species Larix kaempferi. The sequence continues at coordinate 41,136,701 of BSBM01000106.1, forward strand.
ATCATCCACATACAGTAATAGTATGCCAGGTTCATCATCCATATAGGATTAGCTTTACTCTTAGTAAATCCCAAGCTTGTCAAGAAGCTATCAATTATGTGATTGAACATCATTCACACTCATCATTGAGTGATCTTCTGCATATCTATCCGTGCCATCTCTCGTTAGATAGGTCTACTGCTATGAGCTTCAAGATCATTCGAACTCTGTGGTAAGTTCCTTCTTGCATCCATCTAATAGAAGAATGTCATCTGTATATAGACACCATCTTTAACCTTGTAGCAAAGGTTTAAATCTGCATCACCCACGGTGATCATTAAGCTCATCAAATGACTATCGATCCTGGGTGTCCGTACAGAGCTTTCTTCAATTACATCATTAAGAGAATGGTATTATCTAGCCACATGGAGCAAACATCTCGTCATGATCCTCTTCTTCTTTCTAAGAGAATTTTCTAGCCACGAGCCTTCTATAATTTGATTTGTAAGTCTTCTTGTTGAACATCCATCACTCGTTCTTTGGAACAGGTGTTCATCATCATAACACATGATCTTTTCTACAAATCAAATTTAATCACATGATTAGTAATACTTCATAATCCTCAAATTATGTTGACATGATAACATACTATGCATACTGATGTGATTCACATAGTCATACAACTATCTTGACAAATACTTTGGCACAACACATTTCCATATCCTGTATGCATATAGTGGTTATCTAGATGCCTTCCATCTCTACCAGAACATACTATCGAGAGCGTGCACAGCTCTCAGCATGTCAACAAAGAGGTTTCCTTCTAGACAAGCAACAACGGAATGTTTGTCCAACTTACCCATCATATGCATATTAGTAGTATACTGTTCAATGCTATATGAATGCTCACACTATGCATGATATATTCTAGGAATACAAATACGCATGCAACTATTACGAGCAATATCATTAACTTATTCAGAGATTCAAATAATAACTCAAATGCTTATCTTTTATGTTTGTGTGGTTGCCTCCCGCTTGATATCTATATGTCTTTTGAACTTCTATTCATTATGTACCACTATGCATGCTTAAGTGTGCACTAGTGTCATCCTCATGATCTCATACACAAACATACATTCATTAGTATAATCTCAATACTATCAAAACATTATAATTCTAAATAATCTTAAGTATGTATGGTCATGATTATTTGATACACAGGTATACTTACCTAAGATCCTAACAAAGTAGGATTCTAACTTGATATAGGAAAACATACCTGGATTATCAAGCTTGGTTATGTCTTAACATACCCAAACAATATCTTCTTTGTTCCCTTCAATGATTTAGAGACCTTGTGCTAGAACCTGCATATCTCATAGGTTAAGCATAGTAGAACAAAGTCATACATACCTCGTAAATAGAGCTTCTATGTGATCAAAGATTATGGATAAGTCTTTTGTCTTCATGCCATCATGGTCATAGAACTTGATTTGTCTTTCTTGATGTACCTGTAGCTTGTTAGCAGACAACATCATCCTCATACAACACCACAAGTGTATTAGTACAATCATAAGTGTCATAACCCTAATTAATGAATGTCTTATATCATTCACATGCATTCATTATCAAACAATCATAATTGTACTAACCTCAATAATATGAAGAAAAACATATCATGAACAGATTTCAACACATACCTATATCTCCTCGAGTCATACCTGTCAGGATTGCTTTTAACCCAATCCACTTTGATATGCTGAAACTGGATCTGAAGCTGGATTAGGGTTTGTTAGAGAAACCCTAAAAATTCAAACTTTGAATTTCAAACTTCTGAATGGATGGAAAGATGTGCCTTGCTAAGATAATCAAGCTGGTATACTTCAATTTTGAAATCTCCAAAATTTGATCCCTCAAAATTGCCTTTGAAACTTCTGGATTTACTAGATAGGACCCCGAACTAGGGTTTTATAAAGCCCACCCTTCTGCCCAATCAAAAGGTTCGATCCAAAGCTCTAAACTTCGATTTTTCTGAGGAGCTTCCAGCCGTGGTCACAGACTTCAAAAATTCCAACTTTTGCAAAAGCCCTAATTTTCCACCTTTCCGATCAAAATCCCGAACTAGGGTTTGATCAAGCCTAGCCTTCTGACCAACCAAAAATATTGATCTTGGTATCTACATTTCGATTTTTTTGAGGATCATTCAGCCGTGGACTCCGATTCCAAAAATTACAACTTTCTCCGAAGCCCTAAATTCCCACAGCAGTGATAAGCCAAGCATGGAGGTGCTCGGAATCCAATTGTGTTTTGATAGAAATATGCACCTGATTGTTTTTGGTGCATCTCTGAAATTACGAATCCATAGGGTCTGAACGTTCGGCCTATGGTATCTTGACCTGTCACCTTTCCAACCCCACAGGTCTGACCTCAATTGGATTCTCTAAGAGAGAGTTATGCCAAGTGTTGCAATGTGACCCGTTTATGAGATAAAACAGGAGAGCAAACTTGTACGACCTGCCACGTGTCACTAGTTCAACTTCAGCCTTTGAAAACCTTACCTAAGAAACTACAGTTCGTGCTCTACCTGTCACTTTTTACGAAATTTCATTTGGAGCTTCCTAGCCCAAGTTGTGACCTTTTTTCCTAGGTCACCTGTTTATGACTGAGATCTAGAAGAGGCAGAAACCCTAACTTGTACTGATCATAAATCACAAAGTACAATGAATTAGAAGTTTGCCTTTGGACACAAGGTATAGGGGGATGTTATATATGACTTGTACAGGTTTTAGATCCTGAACCTTCGCCAAAATGGATTTATAGCGAAAGTTCCACGATGACTAGTTTTTTCTATGCAAAACCCTAACCCTCAAATTGTGGCAAGTGAAACAAGTTTCGTAAGTGCCATACATTTCCTTCCTTCAGGTTAGCTCTGATACCATGTTAAGATTCAATATGCTAAGACAGAAAATATCAACATTACATTCCATTTCACAACAATAGCATATATAGGATCACTGAAAGAACAACAAGCACAACATAAACACAAGAGACACAGATTTATCCTGGGAAACGCTCATGGGGTAGAAAACCTAGCAAAGCTTCCTCAATATAGATGAACAGAAAATACAAAGATGTAAACCCTAGACAAGATCTCCTTCTCCTCCATAGCAGATCTCTCCCTTACTTACGCGCTATTCACAAGTGAGTGTAGTGTGTGTTAAATGAGGAACACACCTCCTCTATTTATACACAACTCCGACTTGACTTTTACACTAACTAGGTCGGCCCCAACTTTAACCACTGGGTTAAACACCCCATTACAACTGACTTTGGGCCGACCCCACTAGGGAAGACTAATAACCCAAGTTACCACATTCCGACGGAGGAATAAACATCTTTGGATATACAATAAAGTCTTCACGGAGGAATGAAACATCTCCGGAATAATAAAGTACAAATATTATATTCTTAGAAGTTACAATATTTCAACAAGAAGCATCCAATATGCATACATGGATGAACATAAGGAAGTCATGCATATATATTCCTTCAATTAATTGGTTGAGGTGCTTTGGAAATGATTGTGAAAGTGGAAACTCTCATGCCTTCACATTAACATAAAGACAAAGATTCTTGAGATATCTCCACTTTAAATCTCAATAACATACAATCATAATAGTAGGAAAAGTATTTGCCACTTTCATGTTTTTTACATTGAAGTAAAAAAAAACATTCATGATGAGAAAAGGAAAGTCTTACAATAAAAAATGAGAAGTGCATTTTTTTCAATGTTATTTAGGGGATGTAAAATGTTATTAACTTATTGTACCTAACACAACATACTTCAATTGTATAAGAGATAGATAAGTTTTATAAAAGTCTTCTGATTGTGTGCTTGATTCAACATCTATGCCATATTTAGCCTTCAAGCCATCTTTGATATACGTGTCATTCACTTTTATTTCTTATTAACTAATCTTTTCTTTTTCTTCTTCTCATATTTCTTATTCTATTATAGATCATCCTTCTTCTTTAGATAATGATAGTGTGGACAAAAAAATGGTTTTCTACTTACCTCATCCTCAAGATAAGTGACCTTGAACTTTTATTAACTCACAAAATTACTTAAAGGCTATACAATAAGGGAATTAGTTGGTGATTATTCTAATTAGTGTTGAACTCATTCTCAATTCCACCAACCCTCTTCTCTTTTGGCTCAAGTTCCAAATATTCTAAAACCATAGTCATTTAAATAATCTTATGGCCATCTAGATTAGGATGCTGCCATGAATGAATAATTTTGTTGCTTAATGATGAATGATACTTAGATCCAGTTCCTCTTCCAATATGTAGAATGGATGCCACCATGAATGAAGAATTTTGTTACTTAATGATGAATGATATTTAGATGTAGTCCCTCTTCTAAGATGAAGAAGTTATCAAATGCAAATGATTTTATTGGACTAAGTATGTTGCAAATGGTAGTGTTGGTAGATATAAGGTGCAATTAGTTTCCAAATATTTTTCTAAAGTAGAACACATTGAATACACCGAAATCCTTTCCTTTATTTCCAAAATGAATTACATCTACCTTCTCATTTCCCTCATTTCCCTCATATTGATGGGAAGTCCATTAAATGGATCATGTCAAATCCACCTTCTTGCATGGGGATTTGTAAGAAGAAATTTATATGGAATAACCTCCTCGATCAGTTTAGAGTGATTCCATTATCCTGCTACCTCAAGATATTCTTCTATGGCCTTTAAAGGAAAGTTCCTTGGCATGATATGAAAAACTGGACTAGTTCCTTCTTGACTCTAGATTTTATAGATGTCATTTTGACATTGATGTTTATACCAAGGGAGCACTTGATCATATTCTTATACACATACTTAAGTTAACAATATTATAACATATTCTAGTAGTGACACCAAACTTCTAAACGTCCATGTGAAGAATTTTGACATATAGACTTAGGCCACTTGCATGATGTAACACACTAGAAATCTTCATTTCTATTTCGAGGAAATGGGGTGCAAAATTTTTCCTTTTGAACATCTAACAAAAAATATGTTCGTCTTCTAATACTACTCACTATAACTATACTATCTCATCCATGTATATAGATTTGTTAACTTGGGATTCAACATGAATCTTGTAATGGACTCCTTAATCATTTATTTGACGCTAAGGAATAATTATTTGCATATCAACCTCTAGGGGAAACATAGGAGCAATACCTATAAGTGAAACATTCATATTAAAGATATGCAATAATTACAACATGATCTCTTCTTTGAAATATAGTCATCTAAATGGAGTTTATCTACTATTTATATTTAATTATTCAAGCTAAAGGGATAAGGTTACCCCATGTCGATAGTAGCCCATTATAAAATATAAACACTCACTTGCTTTATTTAATACATTTACTTTAATGTAACTATTATATGAAGTATATAAATTAAATTCCCTTACCATCAAGTAACTACAACAATAAGTAGTAATGACAAGCATGATATCTAAATACCTTTGCTAGGGCCATATGCAATTCTACTAGTTAAAACATCCTTTTAATAATACCATATTCACTTTTGACCATGAAGTGTTTTAACACTTGAGTTATAGTTATTCTAGATTTAACTCTTTATTCAATACTTTCCCACCTATATAATCATGTCCAAACTAATGTTTCGATTAACCAAATTCAAATATAGCACAACACACTTCAACATGGTCCATTATGATATATTCTACATGATATTCATTTACCCATAATAAACTAGGTTTAAAAGGTAAAATATTTGATAATCCCTAACAACATCTTTCTTCAATTTACAAGAGCTTATGCAAATCAAATAATAAGAATCTTGTTAGCAGGAAGGTAAGGATACTCAAATCAACTATCTAATATTTGATGTTATTTATTCATATTAAAGGACTACTTCATATTCTTCTAAACGATAATAGAAAACTATTGGTTACTTAGGTATATTGTCTAAAAGATATGGAGTTATACTTTCTACCACCTACACTTCACCCATTTCTCTTTCCCAACCTAAGCATGCATGTGACAATCATCGCCACTTTCACATAAATGGTTATAAACTAGCCCCAACTCACTTCTAGTGTGTAGTTCAAATTTTTGCCACATGCATCTCACTCGAAGTGGATATCACTTTATACCTATATTTAGTTGGTAGCCTTTGTATTTTACTTATACTTGCCTTGAAATATCCTTCGTTGTTTGTCTCATTGCTCAATACATGCAAGAACCCCATGAACACCATTGGAACACAACCAAGAGGATACTTCGATATATGTAGGGTACATTGAAATTTGTCACATGGTACAATTCATTAGGATCTCCTATGTTGGTTTATTTTATAGATTCTGAATAGGTTGATGACCCTAATGATTTGAAGTCAACATGGTATCTTTTCAAGCTTAGTTTCACAGTTATCACTTAGGATTGCAATAAATGAAATTCCCTCTCTTTCATTATCAAAAGTAGAATGTCAAGCAACGATTTGTGCAATTTTGGACGTTCTTTCACTTAGAGAAATCCTTTGAGTTTGGATTCTATAAACAACATCCAACCACTCTTTGGTGCTCTGGTGCAAAAATCAAAGTGTTATTTAGCTAACCAAGGAGCCAAACTTTCAATATTGGTGCATCAAACACATTGAATTACAAATGCACTTCATTTGGAAGTTGTTCATGAATGCAACCTCGAAGTGATCTATTTCCATATATATGATCTTGAGTTACTGGCATTTTCACAACACCCCTCATAGATGCCAAGCTTTTAAAAGCTTTAGACTATGTTAGGAGCTGAAGTTTCTGTTAAGGGAGATGAAGTCTAATGTCTCCTTCCTTTTTCACTTTGTAAATCGTTCAATCCTTAAGAGGGGATGCTAAAATATTTCAACACTAGCCATTTGTTTAAGTTCAACTTGATCTAATGTTTGTTTAGGTTAAAGTGTGGTTTTTGCTTTATTAATCCAATGGTCATAATCATGTCCTACACATGTGTGATCCAATGGTTCAAACATATTTTAGATATTAACAACACTCGATATGTGGTTCACAGTTCACACCTAATTGGTCCATCATATTAGCAAGCATGGAAGGCAGTTTGTTGATAATCAAATTGAGAGTTGGTTTCGTGAATTATTTTTATGCATTAATGAATTGCCTAACTATTGTGCACTATTTCCATGCTTGAGGGTTTTAACCACATTTTTACATCCTTGAGGTTTTTAACCACATAAACAATGTTGTCAGGATCTTTGATACATGTGTGTTGAGGTTTTTCCTTTAAGGTATTTGGATTGTTTGGCTATACCTCATTTTTTGAAGAAGAATAGCCATTTGAGAAGAGTAGATGCATTAGCTTAGATAATTTCCCCAAAAAGCTTAGAAGAAAATTTAACTACGATGTGCCTTTTAAGGAAAAGTAGTTGCTAACCTATATAGGTGGTTACCACTTTCTATGCACATTCTCTCTTGTATTTCTTTTTATTCATCAACCTATACTGTGAAAATCAAAATTGCATTGTTCTACCAAACTTAAAGCTTTTTACTTTTAATTGCAACATTTTTGCTATCATAACTTTGATAAACACAAATCTTAAGAAGAACACAATATGTCCCATAATTATTGCATTGAGATTTAAATATGTGCCATGTTATGTAGTGAGGTTATAAACCTCTTTATATATATCTCAAAAACATGATTGTGTATTGGGGCCAGGTTCCTATATTTGAGGTGCTGATAGGATGAGGCCCCTTTAGGTAAGGCCCCTAGTTGTTATCCGTTGAAAAAAATATATATCTCAAAAACATCTTTCGACCCATATCCGTTAAAAAAATATATATATCTCAAAAACATCTTTCAACCCACATTCATCGTTATCCAAGTTTTATATGAGACTCCCTTCACCATGTATTAATATTCACCAACTCCTTTTGCTTAGTAATAATAAACTGTAAATACAACTACGTGTATTAATATTCATCAACTCCTTTTGCTTAGTAATAATAAACTGCAAATACAATTACTACTTTGTCATCTTTAAATAAATCCATGGTTATAAGTGCCTCAACTCTATTCTTAGTAACTAAGATTGATGTGATGTTCCTATTAATGATGTGCATTTAAAAGTAAAGCAAGAGTATGCAATGTTACAATTGAAGTTCTTAGTGTCTAAATCAATTGAGTGTAAAGCTTATGGAATCAACGTAGAAAAGTAATTTTCCGATCACAAATAAAATATTTACTATATTTTGTAAAAAAATAACATCCCAAAATTATGTATAAATAGTAAAAAGTTTGAAATTATACAAAGTTGGCTGATAAAAAAACTAAAGTATAATAGGAAGAAGTTTGAAATTATGCAATGTAAATTAAATGGTTCCTTCGTAAAAATAGTAATGTACTGGGTCAACTGCTCTTGGTACTGAGGCTGGTCTAATTGCTCGTAAAAATAGTAATGTACTATATTTGTAAAAATATAACATCACATCTTAATCACTAAATTGGAAAATTGGATAATAAAAAATAAAGTATAAATAAATAAATAAATAACTTCCCATCTTAATTCGGATGATAAAAAATAGAGTATAAATAAGAAAAAGTTTAAATTTCTATAAAATTGGATGATAAAAAAAATATAAATAAGAAGTATGAAATAATATAACGCAGATTAGATGGTTCGCCAAAGTGTATGCAGTTTTACCTTTCATGCTTGATGTAAGAGAATGATACAATTTTTTTTATAAAAAACTCAAACAACACCTTTGTCCACCTTTGTTCGTGAGAAAAAATAACCTTGTAACGATTATGAATATACAAAATTAATTTTTATATATTTAAAAAACACACATATATATATAAATAACTTTATTAAATAATTAAGCTTTTGTAAGGCTCAATAGTTAGACTTTTGTCGCTCCAATGATTATGAATGTAAAAAATATTTTTTATATATCTTAACATATATACATGGAAGTAAAATATTATTAAGAACATGATTAAATAGTTAGGGTTTTGTATGTAGAGATGATAGAAATCCAATTATAAAAAATATTAATTTGATTGGTTTAAAAATTCTAAATAAATTTATAAATTTAATTATTTTTAAAATAAATTTTGTTAAAGTAATTTAAAATTTATTATCGTAATTCAGTTACGTACTTTTGATCAAATTGTAATTATTTATTAATAAAATTACATTTTTAAATGTATAAATAAATTCACTCTTTTAACTATTCTCAACTATTTTTATTATGGTGGCTCCCAATCTAAGAACTCATGTTGCTTATTTTTCTCAAGTCTCCCACTTCCACAACCCCATTTTTAGTGGATATTTTTCTCATTCATTTTCTCTCCTTTTAATAAATTTAATATTTTTTTACATCTCAACAATTTATATTTACAATTCTAATAAATATTCTCGAATTTTTAGTATTTCAATAATTTATATTTACAATTCCAATGAATATTCTCAACTTTACTAGATTATTATTTTTTTTTTCCTACTGAGAGAATCTCTCCAAGCAACCGCCTTCGCTGAACTGCCAGGATATCAAACCCTCAAGCAAAGACCAACCGGAAGTATATACAGACCTTTCACAGTGGTCAGATCATCACCGCACTCGTGCAGACTTTTTCGGGGATAGCTATTTCGCTTCACTATCCTCCCCCTAAATGAGAAAAAAACAAAAAAAAACGCTATTCTATTCTGACTCACCGAACTTTTCGTAAAAACGGTACTCTTGTAGAATCGAGAGGGTGATTTAGTCTTTGTGAATATCCATGATCCGATACGGAATTGAACATGAAAAATGTGCAGTGAATGAATAGTTATTCGTTTGTTCAACTCCATAAATTCCTACCAATAATAATAATGCACACAAACAACTCCTTTTTACTGTTTCTGAATAGTTATTCGTTTGTTCAACTCCATAAATTCGTACCAATAATAATAATGCACACAAACAACTCCTTTTCACTGTTTCTGAGACGCGGGCGTCGGGACCATAACACTATGTTCAATATTAACCACACACAGTTATCTATCATCAGATTTCCTAGGCTGATAAAGCCCCCACTGAAGCATGTCACTCGGGATCACGTTTTCAATAGAGGCAGCCAAGGTCTTCCTTTGAATCCCGTGTCATGGCAGATACAACACGCGCTTCCTGCATTTCGCTCTCTCGCCTTCTCTGCTATATATATATATATTCACTTCATATCTCAATTCCTCCACACTGCAAATCATTTATTTCTATTTCAACTCAGTAACTGATCCCAGCGAGGTCTCACCCGCCTCCACTAGCTTTATCAAATACACGGCAATATACTTCCTGCATATTGTCGAATCGATTTTTTTACACAGAGCTTCAACTGCGCGGCCAAATATGGAGACGCCCTCTGCGCAGCAGCATGACCGTGCCCATGCTCGAGAAGAATTTGAAGATCACGGGCAAAAGTGCCGCCAATTTAAGGGAATCCGATTGCGAAAATGGGGCAGCTGGGTCTCAGAAATTCGAATGCCGAGATCTCGAGTGAAGTTATGGTTGGGCTCATATCCAAGTGCCCAACAGGCTGCCCGCGCCTACGACGCTGCAGCGTATTGTTTGAGAGGATCCAACGCCAAATTCAATTTCCCCAATTCTGTTCCCGACATTCCCTCTGCGTCTTCTCTTTCCCGTCGCCAGATTCAAGCTACCGCCGCCAAATATGCCTGGGATCAACTCCCTTCGAGTCCGCCCTTTCTAGAGAACATCAATAATAAGGCGACAGAGGAGGCCTCATCGCCGTCAAGATTGGCTTCGGTTTCAGAAACGGAGTTGTCGAGCGACAGTCATAAGATATTGGAGGAACATGAGTTGGATATGTGGGAGTCTCTGTTTGAGGGATCGGACACAAGCAATGATGGCTGCCTCGGCCTGAATTTGGAGAGAATGCCGTCAGTTGATCACGATGCGTTGGCCTTGGAGCTCATTCCCACTACTTGGCAGGAGGAGGAGCACATGAATAACATCTTCGACACCACAGAGTTGTGGAATTTTTGAACAACTCCTTACAGGAAAGTGGAGGAATATCCGGGTTCTGAAATCTCGAGAACTTTATACTATCCCGCCTCAGCAGGATGAGTTTCGAACCTGCGACCTCTTACCGAGGGCCTGTTTTAAAAATATGGCCGAAATTGGCCGGGAATGCTGACGGCCGAATCACATGAATTTGTATCGTTAAATAAGTGGATGGAGGTAACATCAGAGTATTAAAAATATCGAGATTCTGAGTCATTTCAACTGATAAGATCGAAGGATATAATTTTGTAAGATTTAAAATATTATTTTGGATTTTATTATCATTTTTTCAAGTGTTTTAATGTGTTATGGATAAGATTTAAAACTGTGTTTGATTGGTTAAGAACAGGTCTCTTCAACATGGAGGGATGATATGTGGTTGAAATTGTAAATTTAATTGTCGAAATGGATTCAGTTTTTTTAATTATTATTGAGGCACCTCGATTTTATAATTTTAATAACTAAAAATTACCATTTCAACTATTTTTACCAAATTTTGAACAAAAAAGTCACAGATAATACACAAAACCCAAAAAATTGAAGCATATCCCTTTATGTACACTACTTTCGTTACTATCAATTTAACAATTGATTTATGGTTTTACCATCCAAGAAATTCTTGTAATGCTTATTTTCAGATAACATTAAACAAAACTTCTACTTATAATAGAAAACATTAATTTTATAAAATTCTGATTTGACAATAATATCATTATATTATATTTTCTTTCTACTAATAATGAAAATATAACCAATCATCACAAAAATGTCAATATATTATCAAAATAATAATTACTTGTAATAATTATACAACTTCAAGACTTTATATCTATTTGATAAGTTTCGAACAATATATTATCAAAATAATTACTTGTACTAATTATACAACTTCAAGACTTTATATCTATTTGATAAGATTCGAGCATGATTTATTTTGTTAATGTACAATTATAAGGATTTTGAGGATATTGTTATCATTCCAAACTCCTTCTAGGTTGTATAGGTTAAAGGAGTCTGATAACTTGTAAATTTTTTTAATGATTTGTGAAATGGATCGAGTTGGATTACTTAATGAAATTTACTCGCTTAAAACAAGCCCAGGCATATTTAGATAGATGAGGCTTTTAACCACGCTGTTCAGAAAGTTTATAAAAGGTAGATGTAGGTAGAAATCCTATTATGCTAGCAGACTCATACAAAAGCATATATGAATGGCTAATCACAACAGATAAATGATACTTGACATTCAATTTATCAACACAAAGATAGGATGACAACTATCAAGCATAAACAAATAGAACATACATGAAATAAACACTTCCCTACAAGTACAGAAAGATAGAAAAGGAAAACTGAACATAAATGGCAAAAGAAGCTCTTATAAGCAAGATGCAATGAGAAGTCTGATAGTAGTATTGTAAAAAGGTCTCCAAAGTCGAACCTCTATTCTACATCAGTCGTGGGCTTTATAGCCTTTACAAGACTTTTTAGATCCTGAAAAGATGGATCGAATCTGCTAAAAATAGTTAATTAAAAACAACTTTCTGAAAAATATGACAGCGCCCTACATTCAAAAGTATCTGACATCTTGCTAAGGCACCTATATTCGACAGTTGTAATGAGCCTCTGGAGGCTGAAGAGTGAGGTTGAAATCGCTGCCTGGAGAACCTGCAGGTTGTCTTTTTCCCAAAATAGACAGGAATATTCCTCCTTTCACATCGCTGGCGCCCTTCAGTCTAGAACCGAAAATTGATCATGATGCCTTTAAGCGTTTATCTATCATTGAGAAAATTCCCTTGAGGTGCTTGGATCAGCAAAAGTCGGGTTTGGTGCCCAAAGACAACCTTCTGCATATTCTGCATTTTCGGTAGCTAGAAAGCTGGGCCCAAAATTTATAAGCTACTGAAAACCCTGCTTTCGGTGGTTAATGAATCGATTTAACGTTTCGCCTAAACCATCGAGTCACCTTTAAATGTTTGAAGCATCTCTCTCCTTTCGGTAACTAGGAGAATCCTGTCCTCATGTTGTAAACCACCAAAATTGGATTTTGGCAGCTAATGAACAATTTCTATGTTCTCCTAAACTGCCGGAAAAACTATGTCTGGTCCAACCTGCAAAACTTTGGACAAAATTGTGTTTTCTGACCTCTGCTACTTATCTCCTTGCTGCTTGGATTTCTCTTCGTCCTGGGCCAAAGCTGGAGTGTCAGCAAAGATGACCGCTGCTGCTGCTAAGGTGTCAAGATCTGAGTGCACCTTGGGTTGGGGTTTTTGAGTTGTTTCCTCACCTCCCAGAAGCTCGACCTTCCTACTCAGCCTGATATTTTCTCTTATCAGCCTTATATTTCTTCCTCTGAGCTTACTATGTTTTTTGGTCAACCCTTGAAAAGAAACATACAATTCATTATGCCTTTCAGTCAGCCTTTCATTTTTCTCCTTGATCACCCTTTGGAGTATCTCGAGTTCATACACCTGCTTGAGAAGTTGATTAATTTTCTGTGATGAAGAAATTTGCGTCTTATTGGTTAATACCTCAACCACCTGCTGATCTTGTTCTTCCACTGGTGTAGGGGAAGGAAAATCTACATATGGAACCATTTGTTCTTTAGGTATAGCTGCTTCCTAAAGCTCCTGTTCTGTTGCAACTTCCTTATGATCTGCTCTCATTTCCTGCAGTTCCTCGTCTTCAAAATCTGTGTAAGGGAGGTTTAAAAGGTTCGCATTCTTTGAAGAAGTCTCCCCTTCCTTTCTGAAAACTAGCTTTTTCCCAATCCTCTCAGGCTCAGAAGTAGGGGGAATTTGGACTGTTGACAACGAAGAGATAGCTCGCCTTTTCCTCTTTTCACTTCTGGGGGTGGATGGCTTTTTAGAGGAAGGGTTGTCCTTGTCTTCAGGTCGCAATCCTGTGTCAAATTCATTCCAAAAAAGGAAAGAAATCAACTCCTTATTCTTTCTTTGCAGATGCTATGATACCAAGATTTTAATTAGGCCATGGTGGGATAACCTGCTCTGAACCTTGCTTGGATTTGCCTGGACTTGGTGATCCATCTTTGTTAGGTTTTTATGAAGATAGAAGGGTAGATTTAGAGGGCTCCTGCTAATGAAATGGTCCAACAGTTTGAAATGATAGACCAACACTCTGGAATATCTGCCCTCACATGTAAAATAGACCAAGATGGCCTTTAATTAGTGTTGCCAATTTTCCAAAAATTTTATTATAAAAAAAGTTGTGTCAAAATATACAAGATGTCAAGGAAGGGGAGATGCCAACTCCTTTGATGATAACAACACTCAAAAACATAATGAATATTCTAACTGTAGCTTTCTTCCAAAGTAGCAACCCACTACTAAACAAAAAGTTATTGACATCAGACCAAAGCAGAAATTATAACTGCTGCCATCGCATCACTGGAAAATACATTCATCAGTAATCTAGAGTGTCAAAACTGATTAGAGAACCATCTCTGAATTCCTCCAAGCATATAGAACCATCCATGGGACCCAACAATCTCTTTGAAAGTAGATCCGTGTCCAAATTGTGCTCTCTGTAGATGTCAAAGAAGGCGATTAAAGAGAAGATATGAGCATGTAAATACGCTTCCACCATCCATCCAACTCCACAGAAAGTAAAGCATCTCTACCATTCGCTCAATTGATAGCACAACGAGAATCTCCAAAAATATGAAGAGAGTGAATTCCCTTAAGCCTCGCAAACCATAACAGCCCCTAAAGGGAAATGAGCTCGGCTCTGGTATTTGAACCACTACCAACTCTCATAAAAAGATGAAAAAGTGGTCAGGGGAGAGTTTAAGAATCATCCTTGCTCCACATAGTCTAGACTGAGCTGATCCATCAAAACATCCCAATGGAAACAAATGTTCCATTTTAGAAAAATGTTTGATCAAACGGTGCTTCGGAGAGAGAGGTATACCAACAACAGAGAAATAACCATTTATCTGCGAGCATAGAATATGAGTAGAGACTTTCTGATCCTGAAATAAAAACCGATTTCGAGCTTTCCAAACCTCCCACACTACATGGCAGATGAGAGCAGGGTCAACAGGGTGGCTATTGAACCATAGTTTAAGGTTCCCTTCAAAGGTGTCACTGGCCCAAGAAAAATGGAAGTTTAAAGTACGTTCCAGCTCCCTCCAAAGGTCTTGGAAATAAATACACTTCACAAAAAGGTGGTCAACCTCTTCCATAGCAGTGTAACACAAGAAACAACATCCGGGTCCAATGAAACCACGTTTAGTAAGGTTCTTCCAAGTAAGGATTTTATTATGAATCACTAACCAAATGAAGCATCTTATTTTCAGGGGACATTTGATCATCCAAATCCTTTTTAACCACCCAATCGGAGCAAGCCCATCACCCGACTTCTTCAAGCAAGAATAAGCAAGGCTAGCAGTAACCATACCAGTCAACTTATTGTAAGACCAGATTAATTTATCTTCCTCATGAGTCAGAATAATGCATGTCTGTATTAAATTATTAACATACCTCTCCCATTCAGAATGAAGACTCGGATCCAACAAAATACGTGTCGCAAAGAGCCATTGAGTAAAGCCACCAGATTGAGGAAGCCAGCCCGCTTTAGGACAAAGATATTGGTCTATGTAAAGCTAAGATAGGACCATGGCAACATAAATTTGTGTTCCCCAGCCCACAACCCAACAAATGACTTGATTTATGACCGGGAACGATTTCAGGAGGCTCCTCCAAAGGTAAGAGCCAAAAAGTTTAAGATAAATTCTCATAGTTGTGATGAGTTAAAATATTAGGAAGGTGAGTACTGTAAGAAACATTTTGAAATTGCCCAAACATTCTAAGAGAAATTTATTTTCACCTTCAACTCTCTTTGTGTCTTAAAGATGACAAATTCCTCTGTGTCATAAAGATGATAACTTCTTTGATCCCATGTCATTTTAGGAATTGCCCATCACCTCTTTCAATATGTAACTTGTGAGAGTTATTTTCTTCTTTATACTAATGAAAATATAAATATAGATTTGATCTTCTAGATTAGGGTTGATTACTTACTTTTTGACATAAACATAATCATGGTAATTATTTTATAAATTTTTTTATTAAAAAAATTAAAAAAATATATTATTTAAGAGAATTATTTATCCATTTTAAAATCGAATTATAAAATATTTATTAAACTTACATATTTAAATTATTTTATCATTATGTTTAATAATAATTAAATTAAACAACTTCAAATTCTCAAAATTCTAAAAATTCTAGAATATCTTATATTTATCATTAGCAATTTCATCATTCAAAATAATTCTTACCCAACTAAAAAACATAGAACCTTCCTCACATCATTTTTATCTATCTACGTGAAGGAATTTCCCAGTGCTGTAACCCCTCGTTTACGATCTCAGGGTACTTGGCAGGAACATGAACATCATCGTCGACCCCAGAGAGTTGTGGAACTTTTGAATTACTGGTTACATGATTATGGAGGAATATCCACGTTCTAAAATCTCAACAACTGAATTTGGTGACCCGCCAATGAAGGAACATATGTGATTTAATGGTTCTTCTACTTCCTTGCAAAGTACACTATAAGAAGGCCCTTGGATTCCATTTTTTAAAAAAAATTTCGCTATTAGTATTCTATTATGGTGGAGAGATAACTTCGGGATAGTGGTGGTTGTCCCATTATGATACAACCCCAAATGTTGATAATTGACACACTTCTTGATTTTGAGAGGGATTCTTAAATAAGACATGCCCACCGAAATAAATGCCATGCTGTAGAGATTCAACTTGGTCTAGGAGAGATTTGGCTAGGGAAAGTTGCCTTGAGAGGCCTTAAAGATATTTGAGGTTGATCACCTTCTTCAATCACTTGTTGCCACCGAGTAATAGACTTCAAGTCAACTTTATGCCTAGGACCAAGTTCATCAATGCTAGGTTTCTGATTATGTGAAAGGGTTCTAACAATTTTCCAATTTCTAAAATGGAAATATTTCTTTTTTATTTTTCCTCCTTACCAAAGAAACTTGTGAATTCCTTTTTAGCTAGTAATTGAAGTACATTCCCGTAAAGGGCTATGAGGGTGTAGAGAAACAAACAATGTTAATAATATTAACCTAAAAAACCATTAAGTTTTCCAGCGAAAAAAAACCATTAAGTTGTAAAGAAAAAACACTAAGTCTATTAAACATTGATTTTATTTGGAAAAATTCGAAATCCCACAACCATTAAATTAATAAGACTAGTGTAGCTATGTACTTCAATAATATGCTAATAATAGATCATTTTTTATCAGTGTAGTAACTAAAATACCTTGGGAATAATTGAATGGGAATGTGAAAGTGAATGGGGATGGACATGCAAGCGAAGACAAAAGGGCATAAAGATGAATGTGGTGTTGAGAATGAATTTCGATAGCGTAGCTATCATGAAAGATAGATATCATACTCAAATTGCATGGGTGTTTAAGTGACCTAACATATCTTGATTCACTCATGGTTTTTGCTGGAAGATAAATATCATACTCAAGTTACATGGACGTTTAAGTGACTTAACCTAACTTGATTCATTAATGTTTTTTCGTCATTGTGACCAACATCTCCAACCAATCCTTAATATACAAATATTTATTTCTAACATTAGGCAAGTTTCACAATTGTAGTGAAAGACATCGCCAACATAATGCACACAGTTTGGGGGCATAGTGATCCTACTTATCAAGTTGTGTACTGATGAATCTTCCCCTAAAATAGTGGGCCATGATTAAAAAATGCATTTATTTTCATGAATAATAATGTAAGAAGCATCTAGTATGCATACATGGAAGAACATAAGGAAGTTATGCATATATATTTCTTCATTTCATTGGTTGAGGTGCTTTGGAAATGAGAAGGGAAACTCTCATGCTTTCACGTTAACATAAAGGAAAAGAATCTTGAGATCTCTCCAAACCATTTGTATTTTAATTGTGGAATACCTTTAAATATAAGTAACATACAATCTCAATAGCAATTGAATTGTGGAATACCTTTAAATCTTAGTAACATACAATCTCAATAGTAGGAAAATTTAGCAATTGAATTGTGGAATACCTTTAAATCTCAATAACATACAATCTCAATAGTAGGAAAATTATTTGTTTTTGTAGTGAAGTATAAAAAACATTCATGATGAGAAAAGGAAAACCTTATAATCAGAGGATGTAAAATGTTATTGACTTATTTTACCTAACACAATAGACTTCATTATTATAAGGGATGATAAATTTTATGAAGGTTTCTCAATTGTGTGCTTGATTCAACATCTATGCTATATTTGGAGTTCAAGCCATTTTTGGTATATGTGCCATCTACTTTTATTCCTTTTTTACTGACATTTTTTCTTCTTTTTCTAATATTTTTTTACTATTATGGAGGGTGAGTGCAAGCTAATGAGGGTCACTTTTGGCGTGTTAGATGCAGTAGAAAATTGAAAAATCAGGCATCCCTCAACTTACTTGGATTTTTTGAGATACTTACACAAGATATTTTGCATTGAGCAAAAAAGTTGAAATGTGGGAAATTGAATCACGTTTCCGAATATATAAGTTTTATGTATTGAAAATTTAAATTACTATGTCAAATTTCATGTTTTCTAAAAGTCACTCTTTATCTTTTTGGCAAATGATAAGGTATGTGTTTTTGTGGGTGTAGCCTTTGAGTGCCTAAATGATGGTTTCGGGCTACAAAATTTGGTAGATATGTAGAGAACACGTAGCACTAGTGCAACAGTATTTTTACAAAATTAAATGTTTAATTTTTATTTATTTTTTAATTATCTAAGTGACCAAACCTCGAGAATGGTACGTCAAATGTGGGTGCAGCATTTGAAGGTCTTAATGCAATCATTTCAACTTGAATTTTTTAAAGAGCGTAGAGGTCGGTGTCTACTAGTGCATCGTACAATGTTTTTTTAAATGGTTGTGAAATGAAAACGTTATGGAAGAAACACTAACAACATGTTTTTTGACTTAAGGAGTGATGATACAAGAAAATTATGAAAAAAATAGAAAAAAATTAATTTAAAAAAAAATACATATTTGGAATCTGCATAAAAAATTATATCTATGTCTAAAGTTTCGTAAAAAATGGTTGTGTATGTCATGCTGTAAAGAGTGGTGAAAAAAAGGCATTTTGAGAAAAATGGTGGAAATGCCCAATTAGCTATGATTTAGCACAATCCATAGCGTAGGTTTGTTAAGTCTGAACCAACCACATAGGACTGTGGATGACATGCGGGCGCGTGAGGAGGCATGTTTAGGAGCTAAGGAATGCTCGCGCGTTTTGTTTAAATTCAAATTTTTATTCCCGCTCTCAGTGTCAACCAAAACGCTAGAGCGTTTTGGAGAAACAAAACTCTAGAACGTTTTGGAGTTACAAAATGCTCTAGTGTTATAAACCACATAAACTATTTGTTAAGTGTTGAATGGAGATAAGGGGTGATAGAGGGAGAGAGGGGATATGAGGGGGGGAGCAAGGGACATAAATTTATGGAGGTGGAGAGAGGAATGAGGAGGGAGAAAATCAAATTCCTAAGCCCATACTTCCTAAGGCCCAAACAACCTAAATACCTAAAACCCTAATCACCTAATCCCTTAACACATAATCCATTAACACTTTAACCCCTTGACACTTAATCCTAACCTTTTATACCTTACCCCACTAATAGTCAATACCTAAATCCCTTAACTTATAAATATCGTAATCCTTAAATCCCTAGTCCCTTAATTAACCCCTTATCTCCCATTCTCGTAGTCCTTATCCTGTAACACCCTAGGACCTTAACCCCTTATAATCCATTAACACTATAGCACCTAAGCCCTTAATTCCTAACCACTTAAAACCTAACCCCCTAACCCCAGAGCCCTAAATCCATTTATCCCTATAGCCCCAAACCCCTAAACCCCTAAACCCATTAATTCCTTTAATTATTTACCTCTAATCCTTTAAGCATTGGACTCTAAGCTCTAGTTTACCCTATAGAGGTAAAATAATTGTTTACCTCTACAGTGTGTTCGCATGTGCGACCTCCCTTGTGCTAGTGCAACCTGCATTTGCTTTTGCACTCTACTTTTGCATGTGTGATCTTTGTTTGCATGAGAGCTCTATGTTTTCTTGATCTCTCTCCCTTGGGATTGATCTCTCCTATCTTGACTTTGGAAGTCTCGATTGGGCTTGTGCATTAGCCTCTAAGCTCTAGTTTACCCCTTATAAGCCTTTAACCCTTTAACCTGTTCACCATTAATACCTAACCTCATAAATCCTAAGAACCTAACCCTAGAGCACTAAATCCATTAACCCCTAAATCTCCTAACCCTTAAACCCCTTAACCACTTTACCTCTAATCCCACAACCTCTAACACCTAAAAAACCTAACCCATAATACTTAAATCCCAACTCTTTAAACCCCTAAATCCTTAATCCCTTAACCCCTAGAAACAATTAAACCTTTAACTACTTGGTCCTTAACCCCTAACCCCTTAAACCCTATCCCCCTAACTATTGAGCCCTAAATTCATTAAACACTAAATCCCATAACCCATAAAACCTCTTAACCCCATGTCTTCTTAACTCCCTAACCCATAAATCTTTAAACATTCTAACCACTTTATGCCTTTACCTCTAAACTCTTAACCCATAACCCGCAAGTCCTAATTAACCCGTTAATCATAAAACCCCTAACCCATAATCCCTAAATCCCAAAACCTAGAAATCCCTATAAACTCCTAATCCCTCATCTCCTAGATGCCATTAAGCCCTTAACCCCCAAGCCTTTGATCCTTTAACCGCTTGACACTTAACCCTTAACCAAATCAACCCTAACATCCTACCCTGGAGCCATAAATCCCTTATCCCATAAATCTGCTAACCCCTAAAGGCCTCACCTCTTAAATAACGACCAATCCCCTAACCTTTATGTCCTTAACCACTAATCCTCTAATCCCTTAACACTTAAATCCTTCACCTTTAACGCTTAACCTCTTGAACCCTAATCCCCTAACATCGGTGCCCTCAATCCCTTAACCCCTAAAGCCCACAACTCCTAAACCCCTTTATCTCTAAGCACCTAACACCTAACCCCTAATCCCTATTTTATCCACAAACACTTAAGCCCTTAATTTCTAACTTCTAAATCCCTAACACCCTAAACCTAGAGCCCTAAATCATTTTTAAGAACTAAATCCCTTAACCCATAAGCTCCTTGACCCCTTTACCTGTTTACCTCTAATGCATCAACCACTAACCACTAAACCCGAGTTTAAACCCCATAACCTCTTATCTCCTTATCCCTCCAAACCCATAATTTCCAAACACCTAAACCCCTTTATCCCTTTAACTCTAAGCCTTTAACCCCTAACACCAAATCCGTAGTTAACCTCCTAACCCATATAACATGAAGCCCAAAACCCTAGAAGAATCTAGGAGGTTGTTCCATATAAATGTTTTGTGTTTATATATTAAACATAATGCTAGAGCATTATGTATTTTTATAACGCTAGAGCATTATAGACACAAATAACGCTAGAGTGTTATGTATTTCCATAACGTTCACGCATTTTTGTTTCCTGTCCTGCGTGTTAAATGACATGGCAAGATCGAGTCCGCCCATGCCTAGTTCAAAGAAACATGCACGCATTTTGGTTTCACTAAACTTTCGGGTGTTTCGCGAAACTAAGATTGCATCTAAAAGGTACCTCAACTTCGTGCGAGGGCCCTGGATCATTCTTCTTCTTTAGATAATGACAGTGTGAACAAAAAATATGGTTTTCCTTCTTAACCTCATCCTCAAGACAAGTGACCTTGAACTTGCATTGGCTCAAAAAATTCCTCAAAGGTTATACAATCAAGGAATTAGTTGGTGGTCCTTCTAATCAGTCTGAACACATTCTCAGTTCCACCATGTCTCTTCTCTTTTAGGTCAAGTTCCAAAGACTCTAAAACGATAATCATTTAAATAATCTTATGTCCATCTAGAGTAGGATCCTACCATGAATGATGAACTTTGTTGCTTAATGATGAATGATACTTCGATCTAGACCCTCTTCCAAGATGTAGAGTGGATGCCACCATGAATGAAGAATTTTGTTGCTTAATGATGAATGATATGTAGATGTAGTACCTCTTCCAAGATGAAGAATTTGTCAAATGCAAATGAGCTTATAGGACTAAATATGTTGCAAATGGTAGTGTTAGCATACACAAGGCAAAATTAGTTTCCAGATGCTTGTCTCAAGTAGAACACATTGAATACAACAAATCCTTTCCTTTACTGTCAAAACGAATTACATCTACCTTGTCGTTTCCATAATCACCTCATATTTATGGGAAGTCCATCAAATGTATCATGTCAAATCCACCTTCTTGCATCGGGATTTGCAAGAAGAAATTTATATGGAACAACCTCCTAGATTCCCTTAGAGTGATTCCATTGTTTTGCTACCTCAATATATTCTTCTATTTCCTTTAAAGGAAAGTTAATTGGGCATGGTATGAAAAGTGGACCAATGCCTTCTTGACTCTAGCTTTTCTAGATGCCATTTTGACCCTAATGTTTATACCAAGTGACTACTTGACCATATTATTATACATGTACTTAAGTTAACAATCTTATACCATATTCTAGTAGTGACACCAAACTTCTAAACCATGTGAAGATTTTTGACTTATAGAATTAGGTCACTTGCATTATTTTATTGGCATGCAAGTTTTGAAAACCCAAGAAGGTATTTTCTCTCCCATACTAAGTCTGCATGCTACATTCATCGTCGCTTTCACATGGATGATTATAAACTAGCCACATCTCCCTTCCAATATGGAGTATACTTTCTACCACCTACACCTCACCCATTTTTCTTTCCCAACCTAAGCGCGCAATGTGGAAACCATAGCTACTTTCAAATAGATGGTTATAAACTAGCCTGATCTCACTTCCAGTGCATAGTTTAATTTTTTTCCACCTACACCTCACTCAAAGTGGATATCACTTTATACCTATATTTAGTTGGTATCCTTTTGTATTTAACTTATGCTTTCTTTGACATCTCCTTCATTGTTTGTCTCATTTCTCAATACATGCAAGAACCCCATGAAAACCATTGGAACACAACCAAGTGGGTAGTTTGATATATGTAGGGTACATTGCAATTTGGTACATGGTACAATTCATTGGGATTTCCTATGTTGGTTTGTTTTATAGATTCTGAATAGGCTGGCGACCTTAATAATTTGAAGTCAACATGATATGTTTTAAAGCTTGGTTTCAGAGCTATCACTTAGGCTTGCAATAAATGAAATTCCCTCTCTATCATTATCAAAAGAAAAATGTCAAACAAGGATTTGTGCAATTTTGGATGTTCTTTCACTTAGAGAAATACTTTGAGTTTAGATTCTAGCAAAAACATCCAACAACTCTCTGGAGCAACAATCAAAGTGTTATTTAACTCACCAAGGAGCTAAAATTTCAACATTAGTGCATCAAACACATTGAATTACACATGTACTTCATTTGGAAGTTTGATCATGAATGCACCCTTGAAATGATCTATTTTCATATGGATGATCAAGTTATTGGCATTTTCACCACACCCCTCATAGATCCCAAGTTTTTAAAGGCTTCAAACTATGTTAGGATTTGAAGTTTTCATTAAGGGAGATGAAGTCTAATGTCTCCTTCCTTTTGTCACTTTGTAAATCCTTTAATCTTAAGAGGGGATGCTAAGATATTTCAACACTATCTATTTGTTTAATTTCAACTTGATCTAATGTTTGTTTAGGTTAAAGTGTGCTTTTTTCTTTATTTATCCAATGGTCATAATCGTGTCCCACACATGTGTGATCCAATGGTTCAAACATCTTTTAGATATTAACAACACTTGATATGTGGCTCACTCCTAATTGGTCCATGATCTCTATTTAACAAGCATGGAAGGTCATTTGTTGATAATCAAATTGAGAGTTGGTTTCGTGAATTATTTTTATGCTTTAATGAATTACGTAAGCATTGTGCACTATTTCCATCCTTCAGAGATTTAACCACATAAACAATGCTGTCATGATATTGTATACATGAATGCTGAGTTTTTTCCTCAAGGTATTTGCATTTTTTGGATATACCCTATTTTTCAAAGCCATATGAGAAGAGTAAATGCACTAGCTTAAATAATTCCCCCCTCCAAAATAGAAGAAAAATTAACTACAATGTGCCATTTAAGGAAAGGTAGTTGCTAACATATATAGGTGGTTACCACTTTCTATGTACATTCTCTCTTGTATTTATTTTTATTCATCAACATATACTGTGAAAATCAAAATTGCATTGTTCTACCAAACATTGAATGTACCCGAATTCCACAATAATATTTTGGGAGATGGGGTAGAATTATTTCCTTTTACTTCATTCGACAACCAAAATGTTAGCTTCATTTCCCACATGACATTATATTCATAGAGTGCATTCCTAAATTTAAGAAGACATATAAAATGATTCTTTAAATCTTTTGTCCAAACAAACTATTAAGTTAGTCTCATTGGTTTAAGAATCAATTACCACAAAAATACATTTTCATAAGTGGTATTCTTACATCTAGGAAACATATAACTTAACTCTATTAACATATAAGTCTTCTATAATAGAATGACATAGTACTTACACAATAATTTGAGTAATTTTTCATAGATTCCTTTACCTTCATCAAGCATAGCAACAACTAACAACTGTCATAAAGTCATGTCAAGAACTATGTTCAATCAATCATTTTGTGATAAGTATAATACTTCTTCCATGTAGACAAGGTCAACCAATATGCAGTTTAATTGTTACATAACCATAACTATTCAAACTTGGGAGTGTGATTACTCCCTAACAGTATTAGTTACTTACAATCAATTTAGTTTCCCATAAAATCATTCACTCTAAAGTAAAGTAGTAATTTGTTATATCTTTTATGAGATCTTTTAAGCTAAACTCATCCTTTAACTCTTAGTCAACCTCATTCTTGTTAAGTACTTTTTAACCAATATACAATTCTTTCCATTATTGAAATTTATCTTATTTAAGAATGAAGAATATTGAAGAATATTGTTGTTGTAGAATTAGAATTATATTTATCTATGAGTCATTACTCATAAAAAGATACCCAGTCTAAGACCTATTTGAACACTATTTGAATAAAATGATATATAAGCCTACTAAGTAGAAAAAACCTATAACCATTTGATGAGACTTGCAAGAATATTGTATAAGTATTCGTCCATAAAATCCTTAATAGTTAGAAATAATTTTCTCCTTTCATGTTACCCAAAATCTTTTATAATCTAGTTTAATACATCACCAATTACTACATTTAAGAAATAACACAATATCTCCCATTGAGATTTAAATTTATACCATGTTATGTACTCATGAGGTCATAAACCTCTTTATATATATATCAAAAACATCTTCAAACCAGTCAGAAATTACCCCTTTTAATCCACATTCATCGTTATCCAAGTTTTATTTGAGACTCCCTCCACCGTGTATTAATATTCCCCAACTCCGTCATTGACCTTTTTCTTAGTAATAATAAAGGGCAAATACAGCTACTAAGTTGTCTTCTTTAGGTGAATCAATGGTTACAAGTGTTTCAACTTTCTTCTTAGTAACTAAGATTGATGTGATGTTCCTATTAATGATGTGCATTTAAAAGTAAAGCAAGAGTGTGTAATGTTACAATTTAAGTTATTATTAATGTTTAAATCAATTGAGTGTAAAGGTTATAAAATCAATGTCGAAAAATAATTTTTTACATATTTGTAAAAAAACATCCCATCTCACTTAAAAAAGTTTGGAATTATACAAAATTGGATGATAAAAAAACTTATATTTGTAAAAAACCATCCCACCTTACTAAAAAGAGTTTGGAATTATACAAAGTTGGATGATAAAACACTAAAGTATAAATAAGAAGAAGTTTGAAATTATGCCATGTAGATTAGACCGTTCGTGATAAAAATAGTCGTAAAAAAACATCCCATCTTAACCATGATAACAAATAAAGTATACAAAATAAAATATAACATTCCATTTCAATCATTAAATTGGATGATAAAAAATAAAGTATAAATAAAATAAAAAATTATATAAAATTGGATGATTAAAAAAATAAAATATAAAGAAGTATGAAATAATATAATGTAGATTAGAAGTATATGTAGCTTTACCTTGCCTACTTGATCTAAGAGATTGATACAACATCTTATGAAGGAACTCAAACACCAAACATAAACACATATTAGACACTTTTGTTAGTGAGAAAAAATATATATTTAATTTTTATATATCTTAAAATATATATATAAATAACATTTTGTCAATGAGAAAAAAAAAATCCTAGAAACAATTATGAATATATAACATTAATTTTTATATATCTTAAAACATATATATGCAAATAACATAATTAAGAACTTGATTAAATAGTTAAGCTTTTTGTATGGGTGAATCCACGAAGGTGGTTCACGATTTTTGGCAAGCGGATTTCAAAAAATTTGTTTTTCAAATCTTCGATCAAGGTATTTTCAAGCCCTCAATCGAAAATACCTCGATTGAGGGCTTGAAAATACCTCAATCGAGAGTTTTTAAATACCTCGATCGAGGGCTTGGTTAAA
Organism: Larix kaempferi; assembly: GCA_027924585.1. Taxonomy (NCBI): domain Eukaryota; kingdom Viridiplantae; phylum Streptophyta; class Pinopsida; order Pinales; family Pinaceae; genus Larix; species Larix kaempferi. Next base: position 41,163,463 of record BSBM01000106.1, read on the forward strand.
TCCTCGATCGAGCTGTTAAGACAGACAAAAAAAATAAAAATAGGGCCCGGTCGGCCGACTGACCATGTTCGAAAACGACCCATCGACCGAACGTCTATAGGACTGAACAATGGCCTTGTTTGAAAACGACCCCTCGATCTAGCGTCTACAGGATTGAACAACGCGACACGCCACGCCCCACACTAGCTGCGAGCCATGTCTTCCATTCCACCAGGTAAGTGGACTTCCAACCTTCCATTTGTTTTTTTAATACAATTTTAATTTTAGTTCTTTTTTTATAAATTTGTGTGAATGTTGCATTTTTTTTTTCCAAATAACTGTAACCATTGAAACCAATAACCATTCTTTTTGTGTAGAAAAACCATTGAAACCAATAACCATTCTTTTTGTGTAGAAAAACCATTGAAACCAAAAACTATTTGAAAAGAAAACCAAAACAAAAAACCATTTCAAAACAATAACAAAAAAACCGTTTGAAAACCAAAACCCATTTGAAATATGTTTTAAATTTTAAATTTACGTTGTATTTATTTTTTAAAAAATTAATATTTTTTTTTATATCAACCAGTAGCATTTCATTGCATAAAATGCTACTGGTTTTATTGTAAAATGTGTTTTGACAAGCAGAAATGCTGCCTGCTTTTTTTCAATCCAAGAGGATTGAAAAAAAAAAATCATATTACGTTGCCGGTTTAAGAAAAACCATTGACATAAAAAGAACATTTCAAAACCTTTGAAATTGACATTGAAATTTTAATTCAAATTGAAATTGAATTAAATTAAAATTGAATTAAATTAAAATTGAATTAAATTAAAATTGAATTAAATTAAAATTGCAGTTTTAAATTAAGTTAAATTAAAATTAAAATTGAAATGTTATGTTTTTTTTCAATCCTCTCAGAATGCCAAGAGGATTGAAACAAAAAATATACATATTGCTTTGTCCGTTTTTTTTCAATATAAGCTCATATAACATGTAACAAAAACCATTAACATTAAAAAAAAACATTTGAAAACCTTTGAAATTGGCATTGAAATTTTAAATTCAAATTGAAATTGAAATTTTAAATTAAAATAAATTGAAATTGAAAATTTAAATCAAGTTAAATTGAAATTGAAACCTTACATTTTTTTTCAATCCTTTGTGAATGCCAAGTGGATTGAAAAAAATTTATACACATTGCGTTCCTCGTTTTTTTCCAATATAAGCTCATATAACCGTGTAACAAAAACTACTAACATTAAAAAAAACAATTGAAATCATTTGAAATTGACATTGAAATTTTAAATTCAAATTGAAATTGAAATTTTAAATGAAATTAAACGTGAAATTAAAATTTTGAAATATGAACATTTGATCAAAAGTTTGTAGTTTCAACATTCAAATTATTTAGGATAAAATCACATTTGACATGTTACCTATTGGTGTTCACTAATCACAATTGCAATTTGAAATTTCAAAATTGAAAATGAAAATGAAATTGATATCGAAATTGAATTTGAAATTTGAAATTAAATTGAAATTGAAAATTGAAAACTAAAATTGAAATGTAAATGAAAATTAGGTATTGGAAATGGAATTAGAATTTGAAATCGAAATCCAAATTTGAAATTTTGAAATTGAAATTAAAATTGATTTGAAATTTGAGATTGAAAACCGAAGTGGAAATTGAAATTAAAATTTAAAATTGTAAATTATAAATAAAAATTATATCCAAATTGAAATTGGAATTGAAATGTAAATTTGAAATGGAAAATTGAAATAAAAATGAAAATTGAGAAATGGAAATGGATTTGAAATTGCAATTGCAATTGGAAATTGAAATAGAAATAGAATTTGAACTTCAAATTAAAGTTAAAATTGAAATTGAAAATAGAAAATTGAAGTTGAAAACTCAAGATTAAATTTAAATTCGAAATTGACAATTGAAATTGAAAATGATATTGAAATTGAATTTGAAATGAAATTGAAAATTGAAATTCAAATGGAAATAGAAATGAAAATTGAGAATTGGAAATGGAAATGGAAATTGAAATTCTATAACACCCCCAAAATAATAAATATTTTATTATTTCTGCAGGAGAAAGAATATTAAAAACAATTATTATTATTTTGTTATTTTTGATTGAGAAGTCAAAATAAAACAGTTGTATTGAGAATATTATTTTTATTATTATTTAATATAATAAAACAGGAGACAATGATGGATCTAGCTATTGAAGAGTGTCTTCTGAACTCCTCGAGGAAAATGGCAAGTGTCAAATACTGTTAAAGATGCAGGATGCATCATCCCTAAAAATCAGGCTTCCACTCCTAGTTGAGTGTTGAAGAGCAGGAGGCTCATAAATGGCGAAGACCTAGGCAAATACTACAAATAGTAAAGTCCATGAGCAGTAGGAGGCTAGCATTAGACAGAGATTGTGAATTTTTATTATAAGAGATGGCACACTGGGATTTTTGTTCAGGTAGTTCAGTACACGAGCTTGGGGGTTCTGGGGCTTGATTGCTCTAGGAGTTTGGTTGGGAGGAACGACAGAGCCATCCTTGTTTTCCCACATTGGTATCAGGTTTTATTTCTAATTTTCTATTAGCATTATTATTTCATTAGGATTATTATTACTCTGTACATTAGATTAGGATGTATTATTTAAGTAGGGCTTACAAATCTTTAGGTTTGCGAACCATTTCTAATTCATGAAGTGAAAATTCTGCATAATAGTATCTAATTTTTATTTACATGCAAATCTCTTAGCAGTAATTTACTTACTTGGAATTATGCATATTTATATAATAAAAATTCAGTATAATTAGTTTGAAAAATTAATATTTTGAAATACTGAATTTTGTGATTAGAAATTATAGCTCTTACCTAGATAAATATACAGTAAGCATTTAAAGCTAAATATACAGTGAGCATTCAGTATATATATATATATGATTTTTTTTTTTATAGATCATCATCCGTGCCCTAATATAATAAAGAATAATATTTCTTTTTCCCTTGTATTCTTTCTTTAGATAAAATAATTATTCCTTTAACGAAACTCATACAGGATAACTCTTATACAATTCTGAGGTCTTCCGAACAACATAGTAATACGTAGTAAGTATCTTTTAAATAAAACTTTCTTTCAAAACATCTTTTCTTTTTATAAATAGATCTTCTAAATTGATGAGTCTAATTCTACAACTTACCTTCCAACATGTATTTCTTTAGCTAAAGATAGAGTTGAAAATCTCAACTCAGTTCATTAAGAAGTTCCCAGCATCTAAGTTTGGTTTCAGAACAAGGTTTTACGCTAAGCTAGGTATCTTTAGAAGATCCAACACTATCCTAGCATTTCCTGTAGCAGTTAAAAGAAAATAAAATAAAAAAAATTTCAGTTAGAAGATCCACATGTAAATTCTAGCTTTTCTCAAATTTCTACCCTTAAAACTTTTAAAATTTTGAAAACAAAATGGACATTACAATGCATACAATTTCAGTGAGAAATCGTAGATAATTCCTTACTATAAATAAAAAAATACATTCATAACATCCATACAAGTTTAAGTCTGCATTATTTTTAGCATTCATTTGAATGACCAGATCCATTTTTAATACTTGGGATGAAACCCCTGTAGAGGCGTGAACATCTTAGCTTAATCACCAGTTTCCTACCCAAACTATAGGCATTTTCAAAGTTTAAACATTTCTAAACAAAAGGGGGAGAATCTGAAAACAGTAAAGAAGAATCCACATTTTTTGTCCAGATGGTTAACCTTTCTGTATGCAAAGTATTGTAAAAAAAAGAATTAGCGTAGGCTTTCTCTTTTGAATTTATACATATATTTCTTCATCCATGTGTTTTTTTTTAGATATCTTTTGAAAGTTTTAATATTAAATATCGGGAGCACAATGTCTACTTATTGGGTGAAACCCCAATGTAAGTTTTAGAGCCAAAATATCTTTTTTGAAATGGGTTTTTACAATTGGCAGAAACCCCAATGTGAAGCATAGTAGCTCAGTAAGCCATATCAACGCTAGAACCAGAATTATATTGATACACGACTACACTCTTATAGTTTAAAACAAACTTATGTAAAGTTTAAAGGAAACCAGAGTCTTCATTTGAGGAATGGTGGAATTCATTATACAAACGAAGGTGGAACTTTCCTGAGAGTTCTTAGGAGTACCATGAATTTTTTTTAACTGAGTAGGCCTAAGCCATGCCCACCAACCAACAATAGAAACAACAGGGTAAACCTGAGGCGGAACCCGAGACTTACCATTTCATTAGATAAACACCTGGAAGACTTTGTGACAGTCGCAGACCAAGAGTGCATGGAACCCTTGCCATTGTTGCACACTAGTTAGATTTTATTCATAAACTATCGTTGCAAGGTTAATAACAATCTTTGGTAAAATCAACCTTACCTCTATAAGTGTTCTCCTTGGCCGATGCAGAAAAGCAGTAAGTGTGATAACGTTGTTACGCAGCAAGAAAAACAACCTCTCAACAAGAAAACCCTAGCTTCCGTGTAACTGGTTTCTCTTTAGTATAGATTTATTACAGGGCTGCCAAGGAGGCCGAGAGGGAGAGTCCGACTTCGCTCTTTCTTTACAGTTCTCCAAGTATTATCCAAACCCTCGCAAAAGTTTAACTTGCTGTCCCCCAGGCACGTGAGAATCACGTGATGGTTTAATGCGCCAGTTGGTTCCCATGATTCTTAAAAGATTTAATTCAGAAACCCACTTTGGATAGTATGAGTGTTTTTGTTTCCTTGTCGTTTTAATAGTAATACCTTGGAACACAAATTTTCTCTTTCAACTTGGTTTAAAACACCTTAAGATAGGATCCTTGTATTAGGATTATTTCAAAGTCTTCTTGTTGTAATTTTTCACTTGTAAAATGTTAGATTGTCACTGTAAGAAACCAATAGCCTTTTAATCTATGCTGATGGAAGAAACCAACTTGCCACCTGTGAAAAATGATCCATATGATTTAGCTTCATAAGCTAAGTAAGCCTCAGGGATGCCTGAGGATTCTTGTCGCTTGTTAAGAAAACAATCATTTTCAATTAAGCAAGTCATAACAAGTAATTAAACCAACTTAAATAAACATAAGTTCACCGCATCCTTAAAACAAAAACACAAGAAAAATACCTTGTTGAAATCATGTGATGATGGTTAGATGGTGTACTTTTACTGTCACATTGCCATTACATAGTATCTTGCTATCTTTTATACCTTACATAAAAAAAAATTTATTTCGTGAAATTGAGGGATTTTACATATGGTATCAGAGCGAGGTTACAGCACTTGGCCTGAATCGGCCCAAACATTGCCGTTGTTATAATTTTTTTTTTTTTTTAACTAATGATATTTTTGTATTTTGTTTTCTACTCTTACTAATTATAGAATCAGGAAACAAATTGTGATTATTGGAAGAAATGGCAGAGTTCGGGATTCCTGAAGAGACACCCCCACCGGAAAGTACTGGAGGGAACAGACTTTGGGTGCAACGGAATGAAAGTAGAGATAATGTTGAGGAACTAAGGGCAGAGTTGAAAAAAGTCAGGGAGGAAAATGAACGGATAATGAAGGCTCAAGAAGAACTGAATACTATCTTACTAGCGAAGATACATAGTAACAAGAAGGACAAAAATAAGGAAGGAAAGGCAGCTACACCCCCTAAACAAAAGGGGAGAAAGTTGGATTTTTCTAGCCATAGGACTGAAACATCCAGTGATGAATCATTAAAGAAAGAACACGAAGATTTTAGCGAAGGCAATGACTAGCATAAAGGTAAGAGGAAGTACAGACCGTATGAGGAGATTTCAGGAGAGTTTAAGAAAATAAAATCCCCCATGTTTAATGGCAAAATGGAAAAAGGTGAAGAAGCTGAAGCCTGGTTATCAGGCATGAAGAAATATTTTTAGATATACAACTATTCTGATGAACTTGAGGCAAAAATGACCATATACAACCTAAGTGGAAAGGCTGATGTATGGTGGCAGGACATTAAGAAAGTTAAAGGCATAAAGGAGCGGGGAGTGAATTGGAAAACTTTTAAAAAGTTATTTAAAGAGAAATATCTTTCAGAGCAGTTTTACGAAGAAAAGAAGAAGGAATTCTACGAATTGAAATTAGGAACCATGAATATGAAAGAACTTAGCAGTAAATTTTTGAGTCTACTCCGTTATGTGCCTTATATAGTTGAAGAAAAGCCAAAGATACAGCGCTTCCTCAGTTGTTTTCCTACCCCGTTTAAGGAACAAATTGAATTTGATAACTCAAAGACATTAGAAGAAACCATGAGGAAGGCGAACTACTATTACGAACAAAGCAAAAACATAAGAGAAAGTATGCCCAGCTGGAATGTGAAGAAAAGGGATAACTTCCAGAGAAACAATAATCATAAATTTCATCGAAATACTGTAAGTAATTTCAGGGGATATCAGGTTATCAACCACAGAAATTACAAACCCCAACCCCCTGCCACAAGAGAAAGGGAACCCTTTAATAAGCCTGTTGCTTAGAAAGATCTATTAAAGTGTTGGGAATGTGGTGATCCACATTATTTTAAGGATTGCCCTAAAAGAAACAGAACTTTTAATAAGGTTCAGTCTCTGTAAGAAGCCATCACTGTTGGAGACATGGAAAGGAGCATGCCTAGAATCAACGATGCACTAGAAAATCGACAGGTAGACCACCAAACATCCATGGTTGAAATTCCAGGTATGTTAAAAAATCATCCCATCTCTATACTAATCGATCTGGGTGCAAGTTTAAGTTATGTAGCACCCAGAATTCTGGAATTATGTAATCTAGTACCTGAAAAATTCGAAAAATCATGGTTGGTATAGCTAGCTGCCGGTACTAAACGCAAGGTCACAAGTCATGTTAAAAGTTGTGAATTTATGATGAATGAATTAAAAACTAGTGCAAATCTGAATATTCTGCCTTTAGGTTCTTATGATTTATTGATTGGAATGGATTGGTTAGAGGAACCGAAAGTTATTTTAAATTGTCTTGATAAAACTTTCACTTGCACGGATGCTACAGGGAATTTGTTAAAGTAATAGGAATTCCTAGAAAAACCACCCTTAGACAAATATTAGCGTTACAATTAAAAAGATATGTAAGAAAGGGATGTAAGGTTTTGCTGTTTACATAATGGATAGTAGTGAATCTAAAAGTAAATTAAATTTAGAGGATATACCGATTTTACAAGATTTTAAAGATATATTTCCTGAAGAAATTCAGGAACTGCCTCCAAAAAGGGATATAGATTTTACAATTTATCTAATACCAGGAGCAGTACCAGCCTCTAAGACTCCATATAGAATGAACGTAATTGAACTCACAGAGTTAAAAACTTAGTTACAAGAACTTTTGGATAAGAAATATGTTCGGCCCAGTGTTTCCCCTTGGGGCGCGCCGGTTTTATTTGTAAAGAAAAAAGACGGAACCTTAAGGTTATGCATAGACTACAGGAAATTGAATAAAATGACTATAAAGAACCGATACCCCTTTCCTCGGATTGAAGATCTATTCGATCAACTCCAAGGGGCGACCGTCTTCTCAAAAATAGATCTAAGATCCGGTTACCATCATGTACGGATCAAGGATGAAGACATCTTCAAAACATCCTTCCGAACTCATTACGGTCATTATGAGTTCGTTGTAATGCCATTTGGCTTAACAAACGCACCTGCAACTTTTATGAGTTTAATGAATAATATTTTTAACGACTATTTGGATAAATTTGTTGTTGTCTTCATTGATGACATATTGGTTTATTCATAGAACTAACAGGAGCACGAAGAACATTTAAGAACAGTGCTGAAAATTTTAAGAGAACAAAAACTGGTTGTTAAGTTCAGCAAGTGTGACTTTTATAAAGACAAAATTCATTATCTCGGACACGTAGTGTCTAAAGATGGAATCTCGGTCGACCCTAATAAAATTAAAGCTATCATGGAATGGCCAATCCCTAAAAATGTAACCGATATGAGATCTTTTATGGGTATGATGGGCTACTATTGAAGATTCATTGAGGGATTTTCGAAAATAGCTTACCCCATAACCTCGCTACAAAAGAAAGGAAAAAGATTTGATTGGAACGAAAAATGTATACAAAGTTTTAATAAACTAAAAAATCTTTCAACTACTGCTCCTATATTAAAAATTTCCAATCCGTTAAAAGATTTCGTCGTATGCACTGATGCATGTAACGAAGGATTAGGCGGAGTTCTAACTCAAGAAAACCATGTTATAGCCTACGAATCCAGGAAATTAAAGGATCATGAGAAAAACTATGTTACTCATGATTTGGAACTTGCTGCAATTATTCATGCCTTAAAAATGTGGAGACACTATTTAATCGGAAGAAGATTTTTACTTATGTCAGATAACGTAAGCTTAAAATACATATTTGACCAACAATATTTAAATGCTAGACAAGCCAGGTGGCTGTCCTTTTTAAGCGAATACGACTTTGAAATAAAACATATAAAGGGTAAAGAAAACAAAGTTGCATACGCTTTAAGCCTTCACGCAAACTTACTGTATGCAAGCAGCAATTACGAATCTGATCTGGAAAAACAGATTTTAAATGTGGAAAATTTTGATAAAGAATATCAGATTTTAAAGAAGAAAACTGCTGAAAATGAAAGTAATCAGTTAAAGACTGATTTCTGTACTAACAAAAGAGGTTTATTGCTGTTTAAAAGCAGACTTTACATACCCAATTCTGCAGAAATTAAGCTAATTGTTTGAAATGAATTACATAAGCAACCTTATTATGGCAACCACGGTATCAAAAGATGATTACCATGGCTAGGAAGGATTTATATTGGCCAAACATGAAAGGAGAAATAGCAGAATACTTAGCTCGCTGCTTAGAATGCCAGCAAGTCAAGGCCGAGCACCAACATCCAGCAGGATTGCTGCAACCATTACCCGTTCCGAAATGGAAATGGGAAACGATAAGCATGGATTTTATAACCGGTTTACCAAGGAATTTCAGACAGCATGATTCGATCATGGTTGTAGTAGACAAATTAAGCAAAGTGGCTCACTTTATTCTTGTGAAGTCTACATATAAAGCTATTAACATTGCATATATTTTTATGAAGGAGATATTCAGGCTGCATGGCATACCAAAGGTGATAGTCTCAGATAGAGATGCAGAATTTACAAGTAATTTCTAGAAAGCATTGTTTAAAGGTTTGGGAACTCAATTGAATTTCAACACTGCATACCATACACAAACGAATGGGAAGACTAAAAGAGTCCACCAAATTTTGGAAGACATGCTGAGGATGTATGTTATGAACACACCCGATAAGTGGGAAGACTATTTTCATTTAGTAGAATTTTCATATAATAATAATTTTCAAGTTTTTGCATGTATGAGTCCATTTGAAGTTTTATATGGACGAAGGTGCAATACTCCAATCTCATGGAGCAACCCAATAGATAGGCTAATGTTAGGATCTGAACTATTAAGGGAAATGGAACTAACTATGCAACAGGTACAAGAAAATTTAAAAGCTACCCAAGTCAGGCAGAAAAGTTATGCTGATTTAAAACGAACTCCTAAAGAGTTCCAAGTGGGTGACCATGTTTACATAAAGGTAAAGCCTAAGAAAAGTTCCTTAAGGCTGGGTAAGTATTCCAAATTGGCACCTCGGTTTTGCGGGCCATTTGAAATTTTGGCAAGAATAGGTCCAGTTGCATACCAACTACCCCTGCCACCTAATGTTAGAGTGCATAATGTATTCGATGTTTCAATTCTGAAAAGATATATTCATGATGCCTCACACGTAATTGATTGGAATGTAATTCAGGTGGAACTGGAAGGAGAGTTCCAGGTGGGACTGGAACGTATTCTCGACAAGAGAGAAATCACTCTCCGAAAATGCATAATCGGACAAGTCAACGTGCAATGGGAGCACCTTAGTCTGGAAGAAGCTACTTGGGAGATAGACAGCGATATGCGGGAGGCATATCCAAATTGGTTCCCAGAAGATCCTATGGATGAATGAATAATTGATGTAACACCGAGGACAGTGTTACCTTCTAAGGGGAGGTCTATGTAACACCCCCAAAATAGTAAATATTTTATTATTTCTGTAGGAGAAAGAATATTAAAAACAATTATTATTATTTTGTTATTTTTGACTAAGAAGTCAAAATAAAACAGTTGTATTGAGAATATTATTTATATTATTATTTAATATAATAAAACAGGAGACAAGGATGGATCTAGCTCTTGAAGAGTGTCTGTTGAACTACTTGAGGAAAAAAACAAGTGTCAAGTACTGTTAAAGATGCAGGAGGCATCATCCCTAAAAATCAGGCCTCCACTCCTAGTCGAGTGCTGAAGAGCAGGAGGCTCATAGATGGCCAAGACCTAGGAAAATACTACAAATAGTAAAGTCCATGAGCAGTGGGAGGCTAGCATTAGACATGGATTGTGAATTTTTATTATAAGAGATGGCACACTGGGATTTTTGTTCAGGTAGTTCAGCAGACAAGCTTGGGGGCTCTGGGGCTTGATAGCTCTAGGAGTTTGGTTGGGAGGAACGACAGAGCCATCCTTGTTTTCCCACATTGGTATCAAGTTTTATTTCTAATTTTCTGTTAGCATTATTATTTCATTAGGATTATTATTACTTTGTGCATTAGACTAGGATGTATTATTTAAGTAGGGATTACAAATCTTTAGGTTTGCGAACCATTTCTAATTCATGAAGTGAAAACTTTCATAATAGTATCTAATTTTTATTTACACGTAGATCTCTTAGCAGTCATTTACTTACTCAGAATTATGCATATTTATATAATAAAAATTCGGTATAATTAGTTTGAAAAACTAATATTTTGAAATACATAATTTTGTGATTAGAAATTATAGCTCTTACCTAGATAAATATACAGTAAGCATTTAAAGCTAAATATACGGTGAGCATTCAGTATATTAATAAAGAATAATATTTCTTTTTCCTTTGTATTCTTTCTTTAGATAAAAGAATTATTCCTTTAGCGAAACTCATGCAAGATAACTCTTATACAATTCCGAGGTCCTCCGAACAACATAGTAATACGTAGTAAGTATCTTTTAAATAGAACTTTCTTTCAAAACATCTTTTCTTTTTATAAATATATCTTCTAAATTGATGAGTCTAATTCTACAGCTTACCTTCCAACATGTATTTCTTTAGCTAAAGACAGAGTTGAAAATCTCAACTGAGTTCATTAAGAAGTTCCCAGCATCTAAGTTTTGTTTCAGAACAAGGTTTTACGCTAAGCTAGGTATCTTTAGAAGATCCAACACTATCCTAGCATTTCCTGTAGCTGTTAAAAGAAAATAAAAATAAAAAACGCAGTAGCAGAACTATTTTTCACACTCACAGGATTAGTCCAGGGCTGGTTGGTTAGTATTTTTTCTTTTCTTCAGGCATTTTCACTAAATAACATAATACTTTTGTTTGTTTTCATTATAATAATAAAAACAACATTTTACCAACACCATAATTTGATGGTTATCATCTCGAATTCAAATGGATAAGAAATTTAAAATAGATAAAACCCACATGTAAATTCTAACTTTTCTCAAATTTCTACCCTTAAAACTTTTAAAATTTTGAAAACAAAATGGACATTACAATGCATACAATTTCAGTATGAGAAATCATAGATAATTCCTTACTATAAATCAAAAAATACATTCATAACATCCATACAAGTTTAAGTCTGCATTATTTTTAGCATTCATTTGAATGACCAGATCCATTTTTAATACTTGGGATGAAACCTCTGTAAAGGCGTGAACATCTTAGCTTAATCACCAGTTTCCTACCCAAAATATAGGAGTTTTCAAAGTTTAAACATTTCTAAACAAAAGGGGGAAAATCTGAAAACAGTAAAGAAGAATCCACATTTTTTGTTTAGATGGTTAACCTTTCTGTATGCAAAGTAATGTAAAAAAAAGAATTAGCGCCGGATTTCTCTTTTGAATTTATACATATATTTCTTCATCCATGCGGTTTTTTTAGATATCTTTTGAAAGTTTTAATATTAAATATCGGGAGCATAATGTCTACTTATTGGGTGAAACCCTAATGTAAGTTTTAGAGCCAAAATGTCTTTTCTGAAATGGGTTTTCACAATTGGGCGAAACCCCAATGTGAAGCATATTAGCTCAGTAAGCCATATCAACGCTAGAACCAAAATTATATTGATACATGACTACACTCTTATAGTTTAAAACAGACTTATGTAAAGTTTAAAGGAAACCAGAGTCTTCATTTGAGGAATGGTGGAATTCATTATACAGACGAAGGTGGAACTTTCCTGAGAGTTCTTAGGAGTACCATGAATTTTTTTTAACCGAGCAGGCCTAAGCCATGCCCATCAACTAACAACAGAAACAATAGAGTAAACTTGAGGTAGAACCCGAGACTTACCATTTCATTAGATAAACACCTGGAAGATTTCGTGACAGTCGCAGACCAAGAGTGCATGGAATCCCTGCCACTGTTGCACACTAGTTAAATTTTATTCATAAGCTACCGTTGCAAGGTTAATAACAATCTTTGGTAAAATCAACCTTACCTCTATAAGTGTTCTCCTTGGCCGATGTAGAAAAGCAGTAAGTGTGATAATGTTGTTACACAGCAAGAAAAACAACCTCTCAACAAGCAAACCCTAGCTTCTGTGTAACTGGTTTTTCTTTAGTACAGAGTTATTACAGGGTTGCCAAGGCAGCCATGGTGGTCGAGAGGGAGAGCCCGACTTCCCTCTTTCTTTACAGTTCTCCAAGTATTATCCAAACCCTCGCAAAATTTTAACTTGGTGTCCCCTAGGCACGTGAGAATCACGTGATCGTTTAATGCGCCAGTTGGTTCCCACGATTCTTAAAATATTTAATTCAAAAACCCACTTTGGATGGTATGAGCATTTTTGTTTCCTTGTCGTTTTAATAGTAATACCTGGGAATACAACTTTTCTCTTTCAACTTGGTTTAAAACACCTTAAGATAAGATCCTTGTATTAGGATTATTTCAGAGTCTTCTTGTTGTAATTTTTCACTTGTAAAATGTAATATTGTCACTATAAGAAACCAATAGCCTTTTAACCTATGCTAATGGAAGAAACCAACTTGCCACCTGTGAAAAATGATCCATATGCTTTAGCTTCAATACTAAGTAAGCCTCAGGGCTGCCCAAGGATTCTTGTCACTTGTTAAGAAAACAATCACTTTTAGTTAAGCAAGTCATAACAAGTAATTAAACCAACTTAAATAAACATAAGTTCACCGCATCCTCAAAACAAAAACATAAGAAAAAAACCTTGTTGAAATCATGTGATGATTGTTAGATGGTGTACTTTTACTGTCACATTGCCATTACATAGTATCCTACTATCTTTTATACCTTACATATATATATTTTTTTATTTTGTGAAATTGAGGGATTTTACAAATTGTATCTTGAAATTGAAATCAAAATTTGAAATCGAAATTGACATTAAAATTGATTTGAAATTTGAGATTGAAAACTTAAGTTGAAATTGAAAATGATATTGATATTGGAAATTGATATTGAAATTAAATTTGAATTTTGAAATGAAATTGGAATTGAAATGGGAAATGGAAATGTAATTAGAATTCAAATCGAAATTGAAACTTGGAATTTGAAATTGAAAATTGAAGATGAAATTGAAATTTAAATTGAAATTGAAATTGACAATGGAATTGAATGTGAAATGGGAATTTGATTGACATTGGAATTGAATGTGAATTTGGAATTCGATGTGAAATTCAAAATTTGAAATACAAATTTGAAATTTGAAATTGAGCATGAAATTGATATTTGAAATTTGAAGTTGAAATTGAATTTGGAATTGAAATCGAAATCGAAATTTGAAATTGAATTTGAATTTGAATTTTAAATGTGAAATTTGAAATAGAATTAGAATTAGAAATTGAAATGTGATGTAGAGAGTTCTCAAGAGAGATCTTCATCGCTTCGTGCTCGACGATGCATAAGAGGATCTGACGTCACCCAATAGGGTGGCCATCGGCAACGCTCTCATTCACTGAGGAGTGAGGCCACGCCAGGGTCAACTGCCACTGGTGGCAACAATAGGAGAGATAGTGTGTTGGTTCATCCCAACGACATACATCTTGATCCCTAAGAGGGGGATGTGTGGCAAGACACGAGTGCATGAAATGCACATTTTTTGTTAGATACATTTTCAGTAAATTTTTAGTATATAATGCATTGAATTTCAGTTGCAAGTTATAATATATATTTTTAGTAACATTTGTGTTTTGGTTTGGACCTCAGGTCCATCAAGGGGATCGTATGACAATGAAGTCGCATGCATCACTCTTGTTGATATCACTACCTAGCGAGAGTGGGTGCACTCATGCGTCTGCACATTGAGGGAGGATTCTCCCTCCCGACGATCATTATTCATGATGTTATCAGCAGTGGATGACATGCTAGCCCTCTACAAGAGGGTGGAACCTCTTAGTGACATTTTTTGTTTTGCATTCCAGAGGAGGAGACAGGATGTCATGGGGCCCAACAAATGGGAGGATGTCAAAGTCTCCATAAAAGGGCATCGCATCAAGAGTACTTTGTTCGACATCCCTGATGACCGCCCTGTCGATCAACTGCTTAGACTCAAGTAGTTTAAGTTGGAGGCCGCTGCACCATATGTATATGATAGATTCATCGGAGCGTGGGGCATGTTCCCACACCATGATCAGGTTCCATTGTACTTTGAAAAAAAAATTTATGCAGAGTTTGTTTTGGATATGCACCCATATTACACCAACATAGAGTCTAAGTTCTTTGGGGATGGTAGGGGACGCTCCTAACAACGTCCTAGAGCTCGTAGAGACCCTGCCTTTGTGCCACCCCCCTCCGAGGTTGGTACTGATTCCATACAGGATGGTTATTAGGTAGGAGGACATGGCATAGTCATCCCAGCTTGCTGCAGAGGCTAGACAAGACATTGTAGAGTCATTGTTCACTTCCATGGGTAGTACTGCTGTTGTTGTGCATGGAGAGGCATCTAGACCAACCTCTGTACCTGCACATACAGAGATAGTGTGGGTTGATGATGACCTGCTCAGGATTTTGGATGACGAGGCCATACAGGGGTATGATCAGTTAGCCTAAGATGCATACTTTTGGTTGTATTGTCGATACGTCGTTCCAAGACAAGTATACTTTTGTACAATTATGTATATATGTTTTCATGTTACATCATATTATATGTCGTAAATTGAATGGTCAATAATACTTAAGGGAGACATTCTATTTCTCCATGCAGGGGACCACATTCATGGATCAACTCTTTGGTAGTGAGCCATTGGTTGGTCCATCCGCTCGTCCCAACCCGCGGACGACAGTAGTCGAGGTAATTTATAATTTATGTTCCACTTTAATTTGTGTTTATTATTTCTCAGTTTAAATAGTTTATGTTTTATTTCTTAATTTTCTTAATTTCATGTTTTGGATCTTAACTTCAAATGAATTTCAAATTGTACAGGGCAAAGGAAAGGGAATTGCTCCTGATGATAGACATGAGGACTGCGAAGGTCTTGACCAGCCGGGTCTAGACACAGAGGTGAGTTTTAACTTATGTTCCAATTCATTATTTAATCACATTTAGTAATTTATTTTTGAACTTTATGTTTCGATTTTTGAATTATAACTTAAATTATGTTTTAGTTTTAATTTTTAATAAATCTAACTTATTACATGTAATGGCATCTTACATAGGCATCGCTAGAGGCGGGTGTCGATGTTGCAATGACTTTCTCAGATGATTGGGATGCATCTCGACCACGTGGTCCTGATGAAGGGCCATCTACCCATATTCCAGATATCACCATTGAATCGACGGAGATCGGGACCTTCTTTCATAGTTTATCGACTTAGGGCCAACATCAGTCTACTGCAAATGAAGGCAGTCACATGGCCAATCAAGGGCCTTGTGGGGGTAGTGGCCAATGAATCGATGATGTATACATTTCCATGTTTTGAATATTTTCATATTTTATATATTTTCATGTTTTGGATGATCTATGTATACGTTTTCAAGTGTTGGATATAGATTTGTATCATTTATAAATGGACTTTGATATGGACTTTTGGATATTTTGTATATTTTATCATATTAATGTCTTCATGTGTATTTTGTATCTGATTTGAAATCGATTGTTTTTTATATTACATCTGGATATAGTTATTACAGTTACAAATTTATGTTTTGTCGTTTCAATTGCAAATTTAATGTACAATGATTACAATATAAAAGTTCAATCTCGATGTATAGTTACAATTTAGTTTAATTTAAAATTTCAATTTCGACTACATTACAGTTGCAAATCCAAAATTTAGAATTGGATACATACATTAAAATTTAAAATTGAAAGTACAATTCCAATTCAATTACAATATAAAATTTCAAATTTAATGTGTATATTCAATTCCAATTCAATTACAATATAAAATTTCAAATTTAATGTGTATATTCAATTCCAATTCAATTACAATTTAAAATCTCAATTTCAACTACATTACAATTGCATAAATGAAATCAAAATTTAAAATTAGAATACATTTGAAATTAAAAATTGAAATTATAATTGCATTATGTTGTCTACACATTCCAATTCAATTACAATTTACACATTCCAATTCAATTACAATTTAAAATTAAAATTTCAAATTTAATGTGTAATTTTCAATTGAAATTCAATGTGTTGTTACAATTTAAAAGTTCAATTTCAATTACATTACAATTGCATTTGAAATTAAAATTTAAAATTAGAATACATTGTACAATATAAAATCTAAATTTTACAATTTTACATTGTATAGATGTATTTTAAGTTTTCAATTACATTACAATTGTATTTGAAATCAAAATTTAAAATTAGAATACACTTGAAATTACAATTACATTATGTTGTCTACACACTACAATTTAATTACAATTTCCACATTCCAATTCAATTACAATTTAAAATATAATGTGTAATTTCAATTGAAAATTCAATGCGTTGTTGCAATTTAAAAGTTCAATTTCAATTACATTTCAAATCAAATTTTGAAATTAGAATACATTGTACAATTTAAAATTTAAATTTTACAATTTTACATTGTATAGATGTATTTTAAATTCTCAATTACATTACAATTGTATTTGAAATCAAAATTTAAAATTAGAATGTACATTTCAATTTAAAATTGAAATTTTACAATTACACTATGTTGTCTACACATTAGAATTCAATTACATTAGAACTCAACTATCTAGTAGATCTTTAATATTGTTTTTAAAGCATCTAAACAAATATTTATAAAACTATTATGGAGAAAGTTCATGGAGCACTGTCACATTGGAGCACCATGACCCAATTTTCACAAAAGCCTTCCATCTAGTATTTTTAATCTTGGCATTAAAGCATCTACAAAAATGCATTTATAAAACAACCTCCACAAAAATTTCCAAAAAAATATTCCACAAGACAACATGACAACTATGTCAATGATGCAAGTGGCATACATGTAACTCATTCATCTGGCCAATGGGTTATAGGAATGCAAGTCTCCATAATGCGATCATGGTAAACTTATGTCATCTTCCATCTCTTTGCCTCACCTCTCTTCACCTTGATTCCTATTAGATGTATCTGAGCTACCACCACCAAATGACTGTATTGGCATGATATATATTCAGGCATAAAATCTTTGTAAATAATATGAGCACCATGTTTTTTCGCTCTTTCAAAAAAGCGTCCCATTAGACCAAGTCTCCAATTTGGTATGTGAAGTCTCCATCTTGATAGGGTCGCACCAACCTACTTTTTATTTGTGTGCATCGCATCAAATAATATGCCACATTTTCTTGGTTGGGGGGGGGGGTGCAATGAAAACGAATACATCACCTGCAAGATAAATTACAAATATTATTCAAATTTTCTACGTGCATTTCTACAACATTTGTATATGTGTAATATGTAGTGAACTAATTAACTTAATGAAGTCTCTGGTACCTTCCTTAACCATATCAGAAACTTGATCATGATCTAATGAGACCATTGCCTCATTAGTGTGCATCTCTTGCCATGTTGGAATTGGATGTGGGCCCTTTGGATTAAGAGGGACATATTTCCATGGTTTCACATATACATCATTTTCACAGTGATGAAGCCCGCGTCCTTTTGCATCAATTCAAAAATCGCAAAAACAAGCATACTTCCTCGTTTCAATGGAAAATATGTCACCCATGTCTTTACTTAGAATATAATGTAATTCCTTCATACTAGGTATGGTCTCCCAATACCACAGCATGGATCTATTCACATCACCAAGGGAAACATCCCAAGAGAACCTGCATGGAATTCAATTTGTCATATATAAATTCCTATCAAGTATGTGTTCTTTTGGAAATGATGATATTGAAGTTATTAGGTTATTAATTGAATTTGGAGTTTATTACTTGCACACCAGCCTTGCTTGTTTGTGACCTTGATGTCCCAAATGACGTGTGCACCAATCAACTGCTTCCGTGGAGCATTTGAGTCGGGTTGCACCATGACTCATATGGTACCTCGGAAGTGCTCGTTTTACACATGCACTTGTGCCATCATGTTCACCCTTTCCATTCCCTGTTTCAAAAAAGCTCCAGGTGTGTCGAATTCTCGTCTCTTTATGAAGGAGACCCAACCAATAAAATGAGCGTGTCGATTTGAATTTCCCTACACACCCATCTGACCAAATCCAATGTTCAGTAAATGATATGCCTCTCTTCCTGAATGAATCATAAATAAACCCAAAGCAATGTTGAATGAAAAATGTGTCATGCTCACGATCATCATTGACATAAAAATGGTACTCCTTGATCACTTTCCATGATTGAGGAGTGCTATCCCTACCATCAATGCTTTCCTGAGCATGTCTGTACAATACATGTACGAAGATAAACACCTAGTCAGAGTGATAGTACTCACTCTGTATCTCTCTATGAGGAGAAAATGTGTAGTTCTCAGCAAAGTCTGCCACTGATAAGATGGTGCCCGACTTAAATACCTCATGAGGATGTTTGAATTCTGAAGCTTGCCACTTGTGGGAGTGCTTTATGTATTTATAAATCTGACTTTGAAACTTCTCCATTAAATCTAAAACATGAATCTCATCCTCGAGCAAGTTGATCCTCTTAGATGGAACAGATGAAGAAGATGATGGATTCATGGAGACATACTCGTACCTCTTCCACATAATTGTGATATCTGACAATCCAGGGTGTGTTGGATCAATATGAAATTTCCTATGGAACAATTCCAAATCACTGCATTTAGGGAATCTTCTCCCACCTACACACCTCCTATTGAAAAACACTTGTTCAATATTCCTGTTGCATAGTATCATATAAATAAAATTTCGCACAGTGAGAGGAGCTAGTTCATTGTTCCAGTGCTTTTTGCAAAAATCCAAAAATGTGTCATAGTATAGTTGAAATTCAACGTGGTATCTGCAACAACTAGTGCCGCAAATCGTTTTTTGCCTAATATACCATGGTTTCAATTTGTTGAACATGTTAAATGATATCTGAACACTAGGATTGGTTTCTTGGAATTCCTCATAAAGTGCAACTCCCGTCATCTCCATCACATGCTTACAATGCTCTTGATAAATGCATTTGGATAAACGTTGTCTCAGGACATCCTTTCGATTTGGAATAGCACGAGAATGGCTATCCCAAAACTCTATCACCTTCTCTCTGATTCCCTTTGCCATCCTTCCTTGATAGGGTTCCCTATAAATAAGAGCCCAACAAGCAGCTTCATCATTTTCATCTATCCGAACCCTGAATTTAGTATATTTGAACAATGTTGTTTTTGAAACTTTGAGCAATGATGCCATTGTTGATACCATAGAATTTATTGAGGTGCTTTGTGCTACAACAGCCATTGTAATTTCCCTACGAGTAGCTCGGATATCATTATTTCTTGATTTTCCAAATGAAGATAATGCAGTTCTTACATTTTCTATTGCATTCTCGCATGTCTTTTTTGTTTTGTGGCACGTTTCAATTTTTTGTGTTTTATCAACTCATGTAGGATTTCAACTTGTGCCATCGTTGAATGTTGTTCAAAATATGACTTAATTATGTTACTGACATGCTCTCTAACTATCCGACTAAGGATCGAGCTCCCAAGCTCTTCTCATGCAGAAACAACTGCACAATCCTCTAGACAATTTCCACCCCTTCCAACCCCACTGCAACTCCTAATTATACTTGAAATGTGAGAGGGCAAGGTGTCATGTGATGGCTAGTCAAGATTATGAGGGGGCACATGGTCATGTAATGTTTGATCACCACGATGTGATGGCTGACTATAATCTCTGCCTACATAATCAAAATTCATGTAAAGGGAATTTTAATCAGAAATGCACTATGCAATGATCGATTAATTTTAAAGTACCAAATTGAAGTGTTTTGAAATGCATAATTGGTAAAATGATTGAAGATACTTTTAAAACAAGAAAATTGTTTGGAACTTGAATTCAAAATAAATAAATATATACCTTTAACTTGAAAAAGTTGTACAATTATTGAAAATAAATTAAAAACAAGAAAATCGTTTGTGACTTAAATTCAAAATAACAAAATATGTATGTAGTAGTTACTTGAAATTGTACATTTAGATTGAGAATTGTCAGTAAAGTTTGAAAATCAATTATGTATAATTTAACTTGATCCTTATTAATAACTTGATATTTGATGTATAAATTAACAAATTGAAAATTGCCCGTGAATTGAATATTCCAACTATTGCATAACTATCCATTTAACTTGAAAATTGTTACAAATTTTGAAATATAAATAAAATATATACTTGTTATAAGAAAAAATATATTTAAAACTTATCTCTACATTCATGCATAGAAAAAATTGATGTACATGAATTGAAAGTACACTAAAAACAATATAATTGAATTTTCCAACTACTACATAATTATCACAATGTTCATTTTATTTGTTGCCATTGAATTTTACATGTATTACATAACTATTCATTTCATTTGTTTTCAAATTGAATTTTCTAACTTTAATACATATGACTATCACAATGTTCATTTCAAATAAAATGATGGCTAAGTTAAAATTAGACATTGATAGTTATTTCAATCAACACATGTTGAGGCTTGGAGCTCAAATTAAATTTAACTTGAAATTGTTAATAACTTAGAAATTTGAAAATAGTTAAATATGTACATTTTAAGTTGAAAACAGATTCAAGTGTACATTTAATTTGAAAATTGTTCCAATAACATTGAAAATTATTAGCAACTTAGAAATTTGAAAATAGTTAAATATGTACATGTTTTAATTGAAAATAGAATCCAAGTGTACATTTCATTTGAAAATTGTTCCAATAACATTTGCTAGCCACTTGAAAATTATTCATTTAACATTAAAATTGTTACAAATTTTGAAATATAAATAACAAAGTTATGAAATAAATAAGAATATTCATTACAAATAAATAGTAAATAAATTAGATTATGAAATAGTAAATTTTTTTGGAAAATTGTTACTAATTTTGTAGTATAAATAACAAATTGTACAAATATTTTTTTAACAAATAACAAAAGAAGAATTGAAATTAAATTTAACTTGAAATTGTTAGTAACTTAAAAATTTTAAAATATTTAAATATGTACATTTTAAGTTGAAAATAGGGTCCAAGTGTATATCTAATTTGAAAATTGTTCTAATAACATTGAAAATTGTTAGCAACTTAGAAATTTGAAAATAGTTAAAAATATGTACATTTTAACATGAAAATATAATCCAAATGTATATTTCATTTGAAAATTGTTCCAATAACATTTGTAGCCACTTGAAAATTATTCATTTAACATGAAAATTGTTGCAAACTTTGAAATATAAATAACAAAGGGATGAAATAAATAAGAATATCATTACAAATAAATAGTAAATAAATTAAATTATGAAATAGTTAAGTTTTTGGAAAATTGTTACTAATTTTGTAGTCTATATAACAAATTGTTAAAAATATTATTACAAACAAAATATAATAAGACTAAAATGAAAAAAAAAGTTAGTATGTAATAAATTATTAGAGAAAGATAAAATATGATATTTAAATTATGTAGCATGTAATTCAAAAATTTACCTTGGTTACAATTTTTCATTGGAATTTGTTGCACCAAAGGTGCATATTCTTCTTCTCTCAAGCTTGCTCTTTGTTGTCTCATTCTTTCTCTATTCTTCTCAAGCTCTTCATTGTCATTTTGTTGACGAGCATGCTTCCTTTGTCATTTTCTTTTACTCCTTATTAAACTACAATGAAAACAAACAAAGATTTCTTCAAATTGTTATAACAAACAACAATATGTTAATATGAAATTTTAAAATATGTCTACAAAAAAACTTACATTTATAATGAACTCTAGTTGAACAACATCAAAATCACAAAGCTCTAATTCAACAACATCAAATTCACATAGCTCTAATTGGAATTAAATTAGCAATGAGTTAAATTAGTGTTGTTCGAGCAATTGTTTAGTGATCATATAGAGGTTGCTTGTTATTTTTGCGAGCCAATGGTGGTTGGAAACATTAATTGTTCAACTCCTTTCTCGGTTTCTTTTTTATGTTTTCTTTACATAGACAAATCCTCGATCGAGCTAATTTTACAAACCCTCGATCAAGCAAAATACCTCGATCGAAGTCTGTGTAAAAACAAACTTCGATCGAGGGTCTAAAAAACAGGTCGAGAGCCCTTTTCACTGCAGAAAGAAAGTTTTGTCTGCCTTTGAGAGACTTAAACTATGACTTGTTACCATTGGATTCATCAATGAATCCTCTATCCATATACATAAAATTTACGAATTTTTATCTTCGTATGTCTTTTGTTTCTTCAAAATGGTATTTTTAGTTTTGCAAATTATCTAAACAATCAAAAGATTTAGTACACACACACGTTTGCAAAATGCTACTGAAATATTCATTGGTCACTTTCTAGAAAAATTAAAAGAAAAATATGTAAGCACTAGTGCATGTTTAGATCATGTTCACATATTTCATTTTTTAAAATTATCACTTTAACAATAAATTATTGTGCATACACACAAACCACTTGTTAATTGCTTTTCAAATTTTTAAGTACACATTTGACACGATAAATGACATTGATATATTTACATTTTTCATTGTTATATTTGTCCAAAAATAATTACCCATCTTCATGAAATCACCATTAATATAAAAATAATTTTTATATATCTTAAAATACATACATGCAAGTAACATAATTAAGAACTTGATTAAATAGAGCTCATGTGAGCTCCAACAATTATGTACACAAATATTTTTTTATACATCTTAACATACATACATGCAAGCAACATAATTAAGAACTTGATTAAATAGTTAGGGTTTTGTATGCTTTTTCGTAAGATGATGAAATCCAATTATAAGAAAATACTAATTTTAGTGTTTCAAAAATTTTGATATTATAAATAAATTTGTAAATCTATTTTTTTAAAAGAAATTTTGTAAAAGTAATTTAAAAATTATTATCATACAAGGGCATCCACATTATATGTTTTTAATAAAAAATTTTGATATTATAAATAAATTTGTAAATCTATTTTTTTAAATAAATTTTGTAAAAGTAATTTAAAAATTATTATCATACAAGGGCATCCACATTATATGGTCTTAACATTTTTTTATGGTGGCTCTCAATTTAAGAACTCATATTACCTCAGTTTACCATTTTCACAACCCACTTCTAATTAATGTCCTTTTCATTCATTCTCTTAGTTTTCATCAAACTCAATTTTTTTGGACATCTCAACAATTTATATTTACAATTCCAACTACTTGAGCAAATATCACGCTTTTTAGGATGACTTGTTAACAGCCCTGAGCATATGAACCCCTATGAACCCCCTAGGAATTGACCACCCAAGGCCAAGTTTATTAAGGGCATTTTCCATCCCATAGGCCAGGTTCATAGAGATCAATTTTCCACCCCTTTTTCCCTAAGATCACACTCTACACGATCTAACAAGATCACGGGGATCAACCCCCTTTTTTCCTATCAGTTGGTGGCGAGGCGTGGGATAATTTGGGTATGGCAGGTATCTCAAATCGATAGGGCACATTAAGGGGGCTCAAGTTTTAACAATCTTCTCAACTTTTTACTATATAATAAAATTTTACTACAAAATAAAAAAACCTATATAATAAAATTTTACTACAAAATAAAAAAATCTATTTACTTACGCTATTCTGACTCTACGAACATTTCATAAAAACGCTACAACATTTCGTAAAAACGGTACTCTTGAGAGAATCGAGAGGGTGATTTAGTCTTCGAGTCATCGGATACTGAATTGAACATGGAAAATGTGTCGTAAATGAATAAATATTCGTTCGTGCAACTTCATAAATTCTACCAATGTCCGCGTCCGGGTCGCTAATGATAATAATGCCCACAAACAACTCCTTTTCACTGTTTCTGACACGCGGGAGTCGGGACCATCACCCAGTTATCTATCTACGTCATCAGATTCCTGATAAACCCCACTGAACCACGTCACTCCGGAGTCCGGATCACGTTTTCAATAGAGGCAGCCATGGTCTTCCTTTGAATCCCGTGTCATGGCAGATACAACACGTGCTTCCTGCATTTCGCTCTCTCGCCTTCTCTGCTATATATATATATTCACTTCCATATCTCAATTCCTCCACACTGCAAATCATTTATTTGTTCTCACCTGCCTCCACTAGCTTTATCAAATACACGGCAATATACTTCCAGCATATTGTCAAATCGGTATTTTTACACAGAGTTTCAACTGCGCGGCCAAATATGGAGAAGCCCTCTGCGCAGGAGCATGACCGTGCCCATGCTCGAGAAGACGAAGATCACGGGCAAAAGTGCCGCCAATTTAAGGGAATCCGATTGCGAAAATGGGGCAGCTGGGTTTCAGAAATTCGAATGCCGAGATCTCGAGAGAAGTTATGGCTGGGTTCATATCCAAGTGCCCAACAGGCTGCCCGCGCCTACGACGCTGCCGCGTATTGTCTGAGAGGATCCAACGCCAAATTCAATTTCCCCAATTCTGTTCCCGACATTCCCTCTGCGTCTTCTCTTTCCCGTCGCCAGATTCAAGCTGCCGCCGCCAAATATGCCTTCGATCAACTGCCTTCGAGTCCGCCCTATCTAGAGAACATCAATAATAAGGCGACGGAGGAGGCCTCATCGCCGTCAAGATTGGCTTCGGTTTCAGAAACAGAGTTGTCGAGCGACAGTCATAAGATATTGGAGGAACATGAGTTGGATATGTGGGAGTCTCTGTTTGAGGGATCGGACACAAGCAATGATGGCTGCCTCGGCCTCAGTTTGGAGAGAATGCCGTCAATTGATCACGATGCTTTGGCCTTGGAGCTCATTCCCACTACTTGGCAGGAGGAGGAGCAGCATATGAACAACATCATCGACACCACAGAGTTGTGGAATTTTTGAATAACTGCTTACAGAAATGTGGAGGAGTTTCGAACTAACGACCTCTGTTTTAAAAGTATGGCCCAAATTGGTCGGGAATGTTGGCGGCCGAATCACATGAATTTGTATTATTAATCAAATGGATGGAGATAACATCAGGTTATTAAAAATATCAAGATTCCGAGTCATTTCAATTGATAAGTTTAGTAGGGTATTAAAAATATCAAGATTCCGAGTCATTTCAACTGATAAGTTTAATAAGTTTGAAGAATATAATTTTGTATGATTTAAAATATAATTTTGGATTTTTGCGCCGAGAGAAGCGAGGATTTGGGTAATTTGGGTTAGGTACAGGGTATTTCACAACCATGATGGTTTTGAATGGGATGCTCGTCCTGATGGCTTGTGTATTATTATGCAAACAGGGGTTGAAATTATCTATGGTTCATTTATTTTTTTCCTTCCAATACATAAAAGCAGGATAGAGGATCTCGATAGTAGTGGGAGAGTTGGGCATAAGCTAGAGTCAATTCTAAGTTCGGATTCTGTTTTCATTGTAGGTAATTTCTATGCTACTGTTGTTGCAGCATAGCTTCCCTCTCTGGATCTCCATTATCTCTTTTGGTTGGATGGTCTCCACTCGCAGCTTCTGTTGGATATTATCAGTTGGTTTGGTTGTCTAAGTGGTGCACTGTCTGGAAGTGGTGGAAGGAGAACCTATCAGTAGACGCCCAAGACAAAACTCCTGGTGGATAGCAACAAACCCTTCCCCTTTACTCAACGCAATTATGTCCAGAGGAGGTAAGGGAAAGGGTGGTCATGGTAACAACGGTAGAACCTCTTGTGCATAGGTGAGGCAGGATGCACAAGAAGCACTAGACACCTATTGGCAAGCTACTCCTAAACGCATCTGAAGGGAGATTGCCCAAGTAGAAAAGGAGGTTAAGCAACGGGAGGGGTGTCTTAGAAGAGAGGATATTGGGAAGGACATTAAAAGTTGGGTACTGGCACAACCTGCATAAGAAACACCAAATATTACATGACAATCACATTGTATTGGCACATGAAGACATTCCTTGAAAAGAATGAAATATCCAATGAAGTTCAAGTGCACTTACTGCATGTGGTTCGTGAAGGATAACCCTAGTGAATCTTCTGGTTAAAAGGATCCCTAATTCCTCACTTAGATGATGATTAGTTAGTTTAGTAGTTTTTTTGTTTTCACTATTAATCATAAGCATATGTCTGAGTGTCCTTTTAGTTTCTTTCGGATTATTGCAAAAAAGAGAAACACTATAAACTTCTTTAACACATTTAAATTTAAGCTCGATAAATAAGCTTAATTTTTACAACTAGTTTGGCTTACAATCAAGCAGACCAACATTTTGATTTTTTGTTTTATCTCTTCTATTATTATAATATTAATAGATGGTTAGTTAAAAAAAATAATAGCAATAATCCCTCCTAGCTTTCTTATAACATTCATGACATACAATTTTTTTAACTTATTCCTACTTGCCAACTTAGATTTAAGATAATAAAAATGATTTTTGGCCTTCCAACTAACCTTTAAAACCTTTCAACTATCTAAAAAAATTGACCACTTCTAAGAAATTGACCAACTACATGATACAAAACTCACAACACAATGATTTCTCTCAATGAACATATAATCCTTAGGCCATAATTACTAAGAGTGAAAATGTAGAATTGTTTCTTCTTAGAAAAATATTCTTTTGACTCTAGGTTAATGTTAGCAAGTTGTAATTGTACCGAGTGAAACGAGGTGCTCTATAATTTAGTATGGAAGAGATGTTGTAACATGTATGTGTAGCGTTACATGTGTGATGTAGTGTTATATCTAATAGTGAAAAGTAATAAATTATATTATGTCAGCCATTAATAAATTCATGTCGGCTCATAAAATAAAAAATTAATGAAAGTATTTAAAAAAAATCCATGTTGGCTCATAAAAAAATATATTATGAAAAGTATTTAAAAAATCGATGTTCATTTATAAAATAAAAACTTAAAACTTAAACCAGGGTCTATCAATCAAGAGATATCAAATTTCTTGAGTTTAAATTTTAAAAAAGAAATACACCTCAAGAAATTGGATCCCTCTCGGTGCTTGATAGATACGGATTTAAGATGGATCTATGCTAGTTCAAAATCAACTTTCTTCATATCCAATTAAGGAATCACGTTTTGTAGTAATCCATGTTGCTCAAAGAGGCCTACAAGATCACTACAAGATGTTCATGAAGGCCAACTCTATCAATGATTTTTGCTCCATGTGTAAATGTTGTCTTTATTGTTTTGATATACTTTTTGGTGTTTTTAGTGGAATTCTTCAGATAAGACAACATCATATTGTCAGCACATGTGTGGTAGAACGAACTCTTTTCCCAAAAAGTTTATATAAAATAACACTAGTATAAGGTCACTCAACATGCTCACATTTTGTTTTTGTGCATTTTACACATTGGACTCTTCAAAGGCACAAAGCTCTATAACTATGAACCTCCTAAAAGTTGTCACCCCTTTTGTTTTAGGAGTGAATTCTTTTGCCAAACTATAGATTGTCCAAGTAGAAATTGTCATTGGAAAATATTAGTTAACGTATGCTCAAATAACACGCTATCTCTTTCCACTATATCACAAAATGACTACATCCTCATTTCAAGCCAAATTCACAATTGTGTTTCCATAGCCACTTTGGTGAATGCCACCTCAATGCTACTAAACTTGTTCTTTTAAATCTCAATATAATCCCTAAGGCTAGATATCTCCTTGGATTTGCTTCAAGCATCACATGCATCTCTTATAGGTTTGAGTTTGACGTCTATGTGAATGAAATATGAGAAGATCCAATAATGAGAGCATGTGTATCCTTAATCGTGGTCATGACCTCCTTGGATTGTGTACATCCATCTTTGTTCCTTCATCACATTTCCTTTTATACAACATCCTTTTGAGGGATTTTCCTTAATGTCAAACACAAAATATTCAAGTTGGCTTGCATATCCATCTTATATATATGAGGAAACAACATCAATTTTTACATAAACAAAGGTGTCAATCTAACTATTAATTTCATTGATTCATAATGTCTTCACTTAGTAAATATTTGGTATGTTCGTTCATGAGATATTAAAGAATACTCCTAAATACACTATATATATTAAAAAATACCTTTCAAACTCAATTGTTTAACCCCCTCCCCATGCATCTATCCAGTTAAATAAACCCTTGTTTTTACTAGATATTATAGGTATCCTTTTTTTTCATAGCGTAATTAATAACCTTTTCTATTTTTACCATCAATACTTAGATAAGTTGAAACTCATATAAACACACAATTTACAAAAATAATTTAAAAATTAAAAGAACATCCCAACAAAGGGAAATGCCACTATAGTAAGATTGCCTTGGGTTCAAGGGCTTGGTGTTATAATACCTTCACCCATCTCTTCATTCTAATACATGGTCATGAATTGATTGATGAAGGGGCTTATGTATATGGATATCTATTTGTATACCTAGAAAGGAGAGGCACCTCAAGTCATAACTCTTCATCTCCTAGATTTATGATCTCGAGGACATTTCAAGAAAAAATATTTATCTATCTATCAAGATTGTCTTTGAAGTAATATTGAGCCAAGTGATCTACCGAAAAACCTATTCCTATTTTCTTATCATTCAAAATCAAAGGCATCCCATTAGTATAGATGCAAGAGATTGCGATCCTAAGGCCCAGTCTAACATAAGGGGCACTCTTATTATCCTTTGGGTATAAATGAGTCCTTTCTTCCTTTTACTCTATAATTGTATTATGTTTTTTCATACATAATATTAAGGCCATACATAACACCAAGGATATTATTTGCATATGAGGGCTAAGACTAGTCTTTCCAAATAGAAGAACTAATTGGTTGGTTGAGCTCAATAAAATTTAGGTACTCATAATCTTCTCCCTGTGTAATGAAAAGAGAAAAGTACACACATCCTCATAAGGCTATGTAGGGATCATATATGTTGTGTAGTGATATTGTCTTCCTCGTCATTGTGAAAACCTATAAACCTTCATTCTCCCAATCAAAATTATTAACTAAAAAATAACACCAACTTTAATAAAAAACCAAGGCTTGCAAGAGCCCCTTTAACTCTTGAGCACCTCTTCCCTTAAATTTGTGATCAAGATATGGGATTTATGAATACATAGAACCAACCAAAAACAAATTAAACCATACAAAGTTAGAGATAAAATCCTACATACATAAATATAGATAAAATGGGGGGTTATGAAAACTTTTACATATAGAGGTATGTTACAAAGGGGATTTGATTCTCAATCTTGTTTTCCATACAAAGGATTTGGATGATCTTGTTAAGGGGTGAAAGTATGAACTCACTATCATTTTTCTCTCCCAAAAGAGAGTTTCACCATTGTTGATCATATGTTGAAACAATACCTATAACCCTACTTCAATTAAAAAATATCTCTCCCCCCTTAATATGAAACAACATATTAACTTCATTTTTCACATTTTTAAAACCCACATTATGAATGAACATGATAAAATCACGATAAGATACTTGGAATCCTTTTGTGTGGATTCAACCATAGGATTCTCATATTGTCTACCCTAAATATGATGCTCATCAACCACTTGAAGTCTATTGGATCGTTGATGTTTCACTGTGAGAATGGGTGTCAACCTCACCATGCAAACTATTTTCCCATGCTTGTGTTGATGGATATTTGTGTCCAACTCCTTGGATGTCCATGTGACAATTGTCTATGCCACTTCTACTACATGTACAATAGTAAACTTAGGAATATATATTTGAGTATGTTCTAGGACAACCCTTACAACTCTCTATGTACTAGCAACTAGTTGATATCCTTAGGCCTTAATGATATGTCCAAAAGTGGCCCATGGAGCATTGGATGATCCTAAAATTGATAAATTTGATTGCTTCTACATTCTTTTTCTTTTTCTTCCCATGCGTCAATACTTGGATGAATAATTCATCTTCCTCATTGATAATACATCTAAAATAGTTTTGATTCTTAAAGTAAGCATTCACCTTACAAAGAGGATCATGTACTTTTAGAAGCATCTCCCTAAAGTGATAAGATGTGATATATGTTGGCTCCTTTGTTTTTGGAGAGGACCGTAAAAGATGGACATGGAAAGGACCATAGAAGGAAGCACTGTGTAAAGGAGTGGGAATTGCGGGAATCCTCTAACGGCCGCAATGATTTTGGACCCGCCCCCACAAGTATATAAGGAAGCAAAAGGCAAGCGGAAGAGAGGAGAAGAAGAGCTCATGGGTCTGGTAAGATAAGAAGAATATCAGCTGTAGATGAAGATGAAGACTGACCTGCAGTAAAAGAATTATATAAGAAGAATATCAGCTGTAGATGAAGATGAAGACTGACCTGCAGTAAAAGAAGTATATGATTCTATATCTGGGTTGGGCAATGTAAATGGGTTTTGGGTTCTCTTATGCTTTGTGATGTCGTGACATGTAATTCCACAGTTGTTGTAAGGATGTAGAGCCAATATCTAAATGCATTAATAGAATTTATCGAAAATAAGAATGATGGATTTTTGCCACCTCTCAAATTTCTGTGTATGGTTAAGGTATAGTTTGGTTATTGTCTAATGGATCGAATGTGTGTTTTCTTTTTAATTGTGCATCATGATTAATAGAACGATGAATGATGAATGTTGTTAATAACTCACACAAACATATCCCTATAGTTAGCACTCCTCATCACATATAGGTAGTGTCTATGCTTCTGGTGGGACCTTCTCCTTTGGGGGGATTGAAAATTTCAGCACACTAGACTAAAATGGTGCCTTTTGTTGTCCCATGCACAAGAACCTAGTCCCAATTTTGCACCAACAAATGGTTCCATTACTAGGACATGGTTTTTAACAAGATGCCATTAACTATGTGGATTCATATGTGATGACGAGCCATATCCAACTATGGTGGGACAAGAAGATTGGTGATTTTATGAAACATGAAGTTGAACTATGAGGGTGGGAGGTATAAAGAATCGAGCAATAAGTTATCCATGGAGGACCATCACTAGATCAACAAGATTTTTTTTGGATTGAAATTCTAATAGTACTTACAGAGTGGTTACGAAGACTTGCAGAAGCACCTGCATATCGTTGTCGACAAAGAGGGAGGGTCCAGTGGAGACAAAGGGATTTGGTTGAATTGAATCATCTAGATTCACCTCTGACCAGAGCTGTTGACTTCTGGGTAGAAAGAACCCTGACTGGTTAAATTCTAGGATTTGTAGCCAAAAAAAACAATCAGTGTCTAAGGCCAAAGACAAGATCATAAGGGGAGTTAGGTGTTGATTATTATAGGAATTTCTGCTATGGATTAAGTCTTGGATGGTTGAATTTGGGTTTTTTCCTTTGAACTGGATCAAGATGGAGGAGTAAAACCCTCATGCCCCGGGGGAAATATCTAGGAGATTCTATGATGTTGCAGAAGCGAGGATATATTGCCAATGGAGGGGGTTTACAATAATGAAACTAGGGATGAGAAAGCATAAATAAGGATGGAAATCCATGAACAATGGTGGAAATCATAGATGAGAAAGGAACACAAAAGAATCACACAATTAAAAAAAGGGATGCAGAACGGAGAAATAATGAAGAAACTCAAAAAATGCTATGTCATATCAAGTGGGGAGAGGAACTGATTAGATCAAGGCTAAGAGAAAGAGAGATAGAAGTGTTGGACAACACAGTAAGAAGAAGCTGGGAAGAGGGCCCAAGTAGGAAAGAGGATTGTGGAACTCAATCACCAAGTAGTGGATTATCATATTAGTCACTAGAAACAACCTTGGACACAACTGCAGAACATTCAAAACTACCAGGACTTGCGAAAAATGGAAGTACCCCTAAAAGTGAACCCCCCATTGTCCCATAAGAAGAAACCATAAGCAATAGAAGTAACAATCCTTTGATCGACCCCCAGGAACCCTCGCGTAATTTGGTAACAAACTCTCAGAAATATATTTTGAAATTCCCTTGGTACAATCATATGAGTAGCAGTATGAATAGTTTATAGACCAGTTCACTACCAGGAGGAAGTAGTAGTATTTCTTCGCAGATTAGTGGTGCCGCTATAACACAACTGGGTCCTCAAGGATTTGTGTTAGTAGGATCCCTGCTTGTCGTAATGGTTGGAATAACAGTGGCCGGACCACCCTTGAAATGTCTAGAATTTTAGGGAAGAGGAGGAGAAGGTGACATAGCACAACATTGGTTCATCCATGAGGCGATATGGAATGCTAGAGTGACCCCATTGGCATACAAACGAGTTGAGTTTCACACAAATCTACTAGGGAGAGCGTTATAGTGGTACATGAAGTTGATTGAAAGGTGATACCCATATGCAACAACCCCTACTCTGGAAGAGAAAAAGAAATTATTCCTAAATGAATTTTCACGACCTAAATCAGAAAAACAAGGTATCGCAGAACTAAGAGAGATCCGATAGATGCAGGGAGAATCTGCTTGGGAATATGCACACCACTTTAGAGATGTATTAACATAGCTGTCATTTCCAGTGCATGATTCCCATCATAAGGAATGTTTTGTCTAGGGATTGATTCCTTTAATCTCGTTTCCACAACAAGTGATAGACTCACCGAGAACCACATTAGAACAAGCTATGAAGATTGAGGCTAGGGCTAACTACACGAATGCCGCTATAGGGACTTCCTCGTATTCTGAAGAATTGGCACAAGTCCACATCATTCTTACTAAGCTCATCGAGAAACTTCAAGAAATAACTATACAAAAGCCAAACCAATTGCAAGTCTAGTGTATGGGATGTATGCCAGAAGGACATCATGTATCATAATGTGCTATAATGTGGAGAGGTCTGATCCCACCAGGAGGACCGTTTGGAAGTGGAACAAATGTGATAGTTGCACAAGTTTCCACAACAAATAATTTTCAATTTCTAGGTCGACCAATGTACCCAAATAAACTAAGTTGTTCCCAAAATGATTATTATGAAATATATAAAGCATATGGCCACCCTCCACGACTCTACCTAATCTTATAGAAGTATTCCTAAGTACCAAATGTGGTATACTGTGAATTTTGTGGGTCTACTATACCTAGTACTGAGAAATGTAGAGTGTTGTATGCATTAAAATAAATATTAGATCACTCTCTATATTAGGTAGGAGATCAACCCTCAAACAGAGGAGGCAAAGAAGGACATGGAAGAGGATTTGGAGCTGGACGAGGAGGATGCCACATAGGTTCGATTCGCTATTAGATATAATGAAATTGGACACCTCATTGGATATTTCCCACTTCCTAAGAGACCCTGGTGCACATTGTCATACAAACACCCACACTATCGAAGAGTTACTAGAGCTTATTACCAAAAGGGAGGATCATGCCAGAAGGATAGATAACTTCATTAATTCTGAACCACAAGAAAATTGCAGTGTAGTATGTCTTGTTGTTACCTAGGGAGGGGTAGGGATTGGAGCATACCAGTGTAGACCGACCTCACCAATAATCATAAAAGCAACTCTAAGGAAGACTAAATACATCCCAGTCCGGTAAAAGGAGATTTATTTTGACATGACTGAGATGTTTCGGGAAGATATCGACCCCTCCACATTGAGACGTGTTAGGACCTTCTTGTTATTATAGAGGAGACGATACACTAGAATTTGATACTGAAAAGGTAAAAGACCTTGTTAAAATTGATTAAAATTTACTATGTTATAAAAGATCTCGTTATTATAGAGGAGACGATACACTATATTTTGATACTGAAAAGGTAAAAGACATTGTTTCTATGTTATAAAAAATCTAGTGTGTCATCTTCCTTGGATATGAGATTGTCTTGGACCCACTGGAATTTCCCTGGATTTGGAAGTGTTACTTGTCATTGGGTTGTGGTTGGATTGTTGTCCTGAGTGTTACTTGTCATTTCGAAGTGTTACATGAGTGTAGTATTAGTAGTGTTTGTGTGGTGATGTTGGCTGTATACATGTATTATTAATATATGGAATATTATATATATCATCATGTGCAAATAATTATATATAATGTTATGATAAATAGTAACTATTCAATATAATTGGTATGGTCGATGTACGATGTTTGAATGGTTGATGTATGTTGTTCGATACCATTGGTTGTTAATGATTGACATTCGTTGATTAATGGTTGATACATGTACGATATTATCATTACTTTATGTATGCCTATTATTGGTTGCTCTCCGTTGTCATGGTGATTGATGGGTGATCGAGGTATGATTAATGTAAGTGCGGTTATCTTTGGTTGTTGTTGGTGATTGATTGATTGTCATTGATTGATATTGATGATTGATGTATGGTTGATGTACTTTGATTGATGTATTTCGATTGATGTATTCAGGTTGATGTATTTTGGTTGATGTATTATGTTCGATGTATTTGGGTTGATGTATTTTGCTTCTTGTTGATGTATTCTGATTAATGTGTTCTGGTTGATTTGTTTTGGTTGAGGTATTTTGGTTGATGTATTTTATTTGATGTATTCTGGTTGATGTATTTCGCTTCTCGTTGATGTGTTCTAATGTGTTCTGGTTGATGTGCTATGATTAATGTTTGAATGGTTAGTTGATGCATGCATGATTGTCATTGGTTGATATTTGTGTATGATTAATATATGGCTGAGGTATTATGAATTGATGTCTTTTGGATCGACGTCTGTATGATTGATGTATGAATGATATTGCTTGATGTTACTGTTTGATACTAATTACTATTAGTTGATGTATAATGGATTTTTGAATGTTCTCTAAATAAGACTTATGCTTTGTGTGGAGATGAAGGGTAGTATGTTTAACTACTAGTCGTTATGGCCCCTCTTGGTTTCTTAGTTAGATTGGAATTGTTTCATACAAGTTCACTTACCTGTTACATTAAGTGCATAAAATGTTTAGGTGATATTTGCGATCTTTGATAGAAAAATATATTTTTGATATAAATTATCTTTTCCATCTTCATTAGAAAGGTATCTTTGTCATATTTTTTGAAAGGTATTTTGGTGGTATCTTGGTGACATTTCATGTGTAGGTATACTAGTAATATCATGGTGGTATTTCAGATGTCTTGTTGAAAAGTATGTACCAACTATGTGACTGATTAAAGTATGATTTAGGTACTCTTGTTGAAGATGTACTTCATGCATCCTATATATATATCCAATACTAATACACGTATCCTTGTTAGAAAAATATTCTTGTGATATTTGCTGAAAGTATCTTGTTAAAGTATCCTTATGGTATATCAAATACTTTTGTTGAAATGCATCTTTGTAAAATATCATGCATCCATGTAGGGAAAGTATTTGGGTGATAAGTCATGTAAAAGTATATTGGTAATGCATCTCATGTGATTGACTTATTGGAATGCATTTCAGATATCTTAGATGCATTTCATGTATTTTGTTGATAGAGCATATGCATAATGCATTTCATGTATTTGTAGGTAAAGTATATGCATTTCATGTGATTGATTGACTGGAGTGCATTTCATGAAGAAAGAGTACACACTTGATGCACTTCAGGAGATTGAATGGTATACTTGATGCACTTCATGAAATTTATTGATACACCTGATGCATTTCATATGATTGAAATTGATTAGAATAAGATTCAGGTAGATGCATTTCAAGTATTTTGTTGAAGAAGTATCTATATCTCATGTACCTTGTATATACTAATGTATTTTGTGTGATTTATTTCATGTATCTTGAATATATATTTTATGTATCTAGATGAACACTATATATTCATCTTTGTTGTTGATCTTATGTTTGTTGGAACGTAAAAAGTATCTTTGTAGAAGAATACCTTTATATCATGTATCACATATTTGTATATACCTGATTTTAATTATATGAGTGATTGAAATATGATTTTTAGATGGATGTATATTTGTTGAAGGTTTGAAGGCCTTGTAAAGAGGATTGAATACCCTATGATGGGGATTGAATATTGACCCTTGGTTCCTTGAGTCCACTCTACTGGTCCCGGTTCTCCCGTGGGAAGCGGAGATAGACAAGAAGAAGGTGGTAGTTGGAAGTATTGTGACTAGAAAGATATTACCTATTTTAGGCATGTATGGGCATGTTTGTTATCCTTTTGTAAAAGCATGTATGCAATATGCATCGAGGATGATGCATGGTTTAAGGGAAGGGGGATGTAATACCCTTTGGTTTAGCCCATGGGCATGTTATTATTATTTTGATGTTGTGAAATTATGGCACGAGGTGTCAGGACTATGGTTCGCACGCTATTATTATTATTTAATTATGTTGGACATTATTAATTAATTAATAAAATAAAACAACTAGATCGACTGATGCCATGGAAGAGAGTATGAGGAACCATTATGTTACGAGAAAGGGGTTATGGAAACGTGTTTACCTATGTGTGTTTAGCCTATGTTGATGTTGTACACCCTTCTTGTGGGCTTGGTGGACCCTCTTGGATGTGTACTCTCACGTGTTATGTTACTTCTTGGTTTCATTTATTCTGGGATTAATTTTTATTAGTGTTAGAGTCTCTCTCTCTCTCTCTCTCTCTCTCTCTCTTAATGAGTGCGGCCTCTTGAGTTGGATTAGTGTGTCTCTTGGTGTATCCACCTGATGTGTAGCTCCATTTTACTATTATGGGAATGTAACTCTCATGCTTGTGTCCCTCTCTCTCCCAATTCAAATTTCTCATGAAGGAATTAGATTTTCTAATGTTGGCTAGTCACTTGGTTCATGCATTTTCTCTTATGCTTGTGTTTGGCACTTGTGGTTCTATTTTTCTACTCTTGGTATGAGATCCTTGTTTTTCATTGTGCCCTTGTGGATCCCGTTCCTAAGCTGAGTTACTTTGGA
Organism: Larix kaempferi; assembly: GCA_027924585.1. NCBI lineage: Eukaryota > Viridiplantae > Streptophyta > Pinopsida > Pinales > Pinaceae > Larix > Larix kaempferi. The sequence continues at coordinate 41,200,989 of BSBM01000106.1, forward strand.
GCCACTGGTGTATGTCCTGGAATTCCCTTTGGAGATCCTGGATTGGCAGCAGGGGTCAGGTGCATTGCCATTGGATTTGAGGTTGGATAGAATTGTGTATTGCCTCTACAAATCTTGGTTTGGAAGTAGGGGAAGGTCCACTTCCTTGGATTTGAGTTTGTCCTGGAGCCACTAGAATTTCCTTGGATTGGAAGTGCTACTTTCCATTGGGTTGTGGTTGCACTATTGTCCAAGAGCTACTGGAATTGCCCTCGAGTGGAAGTAGAGGCCACACTTTCCATTGGATTGTGGTTGGATTGGTTTATTGAGAGAATTTGTGGTTGAGTGCATTATTAATTGTGGAATCATGGTTATATCTTGGGGGTGACAATTGCAAAGGGATTTTTGGCTTGCATTGTGTCTACGGCTAGGTGGAACGTGGCTCGGTCGATTCCAGTTGCATATTGGGAAAAGATAAGTGCGTTATCTCATGTTTATTTAATTTATTTGGATCTGATATGATTTATTTATGGATTCACATGAAATTTTTGATGAAATGTATGAGTTATTTTTGGAATAAATTTCTCATGGAATTCAATCTATTTATGCAAGCAAATTTTGTGAAGGAATTGGAAACTAGTTTTTGGGATTTTGTGCACAAATTGTTTGAGGAAATGATTCTTTGGAACCTCTTCTACATAACTGATATTTATTCCCCCATTCATTATATAGTGCGTATTTTTATGGTACAATAGCATCAGAATGGTTTAAGACACTTCTCTTTGATGCTTCTACCTTTTATTCAAAAACGAGTTCTTCGATTGGATTGTTTTGCATAGTTTGGAGACTTGGCACATGAAGTGTTTGTAAAAATGACCGAGTTTTTTTTTATGATGATGTTTGATCAATACAATTTAAATTTGTGTGAGAATGTGAGGGGAAATATTCTTGATATTCTTTTGGAAATGTCTACCGAAATTCTAGATCAATTTCCAATTTCTAGCTCTTTCAATGGAATTGTTTTGAGTAGATTTGTGAATTTGCATATGAAGTGTTTGACGAAATGTTCGAATGATATATACCTTTTTTATTACTAATAAAACATGTTATTTAGAGTTGTAATGAAATTTTAATTATTCTATGAGCTGTGGATTTAATTATTCTAGTGATTCCTAGAATTACTAGTCAATTCAGATGAGTAGAATTAGCTAGTTTTGTGAATTATTTAATGGACTGTATATGGGAGTAAATATACAGACATGACTGTAGGTGATCCTTTATACACTTTCCATGAGCTACAATATTCATATATTTCTCTTTATTTGGCATTTGGAAAGTTAAATTAAAAACTCTGTACATTGTGGAGAATATTGATAACTAGTTGTGGATTGAAATATTCGTTTTCGCAAAAACAAAATGCTACATCCATGTGCTTTGTTTCTAACATGTTATTGCATTGTAGGTGGATACTTATCAGGTGTGATCCTTTAATTATGGATTAATTTCATTTTTTTGAACAATTATTTAGACTCAATTCCGTGCAGTGAATACTAACTAGTTTCATTGGAATTGATGGAAAAGATCACCTTATGTGCACAATTGGAATGATCTGCAAATAGCCCTTTAATTGGCTGTAGGTGCACGCTTAAATATGTTTTTAGTGTCTATAGGTTTTCTTTTGGGTTTAATGGCATGGTTACAAGTTGATTTTGTGCAAGGCTAGTTGCTTATATTGGAAAACTAGTTGACTAGTCTTGTGGACTCTCTTTCGTAGTTACCATGATTAATTGTTGTAATTTTGGTAATTAGACCTTATTTACATGCAATTAGATGTTATTAATCCATTGGGATTAATAATATATGGTTATTTCTTAAACAATTGGATTTTTGATAAGTGTCGTCATTTGCGCACTAAGTGTCGTTAAGTGTTGTAATTAACACCTTAATTACTAGTTAACTGTGACTAAGAGTAATTAGCCTTTATAAGTGGTTATAATATATGATATGGATTGGATTGAAGTTTTGATGATGATATATGATTTTAAGAATCCTTCCCAACCCTTAGATCGGATGTTGGACGTGTTAATGAATTTATATTAAATTATTGTTATTTATTAGATTTTGTGTTGCAGTTAATTTTGGAAAAATGAAAATTAAATGTTTATGGTTTATCCGCTGCACTAAAAATCAAGTAATTATCCTAATATAGATAATGATATGTCCTTGATACCCTTTGATATCCCTTGGGTACATTACATGAGGTTACACTGTTCACTAGGTTTATCAAGCCAATTTTGAATCCTCTTCTACTTCTGGTTGCTTACACCCAATTTCAAGCCTAACAGGGGATGCACATAGTCCAAACCACAACAGTATCTCTCCACACACAAAAAAACACAATTTTGGGAATGGAAAAATGTTTTAACTGTGGGATGTACAAAACAAGATGTCCATGGGTTTTCCCAAATCGCGGCACACCAAAAATGAGCTGTGAGAGGGGAAATTGACCCCTGTGGAACTAAATTGAGTTTCCAACAAGTATATAGGCATTCAAAAGGAAAACATGGCCTCTATGGAGGAAAGCTCAGGAAAAACGTGAGGGGAAATTCCCACCAAGACAAAAATGAGTGAGGGATCCAAGTACATGGATGAATAATGGGTTGGGGAGTAAATTTGTGGGTTCTTTCTTTCCCAGGAAGAAAAAACATGATTTTCCAAAATGGTGGCTTGCCCATACACAAAATTTGGACATCGATACTCTCCATTTCCCAAAACAATAACTACCTCAACCACCTCTTGGAAGAATTAAATGATTGGGTGCATAAGTCAACATGGGTAGTTAATGGTTCATAAGTTTTCTCATTGACACTTGGATTGAAACTATTGGCTTCAAGGGTTTGAATATTTCCCTCCCTATTCCTTGTAAAAATCATGCCCCGACACTCTTGTTGCATTACATAGCTAGTTGTGGATATTTGATTAAAATACATATTTCCATCCCCCCAAGATAGCACGCGACCCACATGCATCAATTTTTAATTGTCGATACATAAATGATAAATCGATGGTGGGGCCATACAAAGAAGAACTTGTATGGCAGATTTTTCATTCTAACAAAAATCATATCTTTCTTTACACACTTGTTATTTTGTTAGTTATCGTATTGTGAGGAACCTGCAACAATTAATTGATAAAATGCACAATATATGAGATCACAGAATATTTTATTGATCACATGCCACTTCAAGGGGGAAACCTCCTTTGAGAAAGCTCAATACAAATAACTTCACGGTGCCTTCATAGGCTTCAACACACACTTATGTACTAAGTCTAGGCACCAATACTATGGGTCAAAACCATGGGCCAATACAAACTATGGATCAACAATACTACGGGCGACTTACAAAGCATATGCGCCAAACAACAATAACACAAACTATGGATCAACAAATACTACGTGACAACTTACAAAGCATATGCGTCCAAAAACAATATACTAACAAAGTAAAGACATGGGTTCCGAACATCCCCTCCCCCTTAGAAAAACATTTGTCCTCAAAGCTTTAAATGTAGAAATTGTTGTTGAATTTGCAGGAGTGGTTCCCATGTAGCATCCTTTGGTTGTATGTCATGCCACTGAATTAAGACCTCTGTGATAGAGCGAGAGCGAAGCTGACAAGTGCACCTATTGAGGATGGCCTCTAGCTCCAAAAGGATGGATCCTTCATTATCCAGTTCAGGTAAAATAGTTTTTCCTCTGATGTTGGTGCCAAGAACTTTCTTCAGACAAGAGACATGAAATATTGGATGAATGCAGGAAGAAGGAGGAAGTTCCAATTTATAAGTAATGGACCCAATCTTCTGAAGAATCCAATATGGCCCATAGAACTTTGGAGCGAGATTATGACTCCCTTTGAGTTTCAGGGAGGATTGCTTGTACAGATGGAGATGAAGAGAAACCATATCACCTGCTTGAAAAGTGCGCTCAGAACGGTGCTGATCAGTTTGTTGCTTCATGCGATTTCTTGCCATGTGAAGATTGTCCCACAAAATTCGAAGAATCTGATCACGGTTTCGAAGGACCGTGTCAATTTCCTGAACTAGTGAACTGCTGAGGGTGTATGGAAGAAGAACTAGCAGTGCCTGACCATATACTGCTTCATATGGGGTCATTTTAGAGGTAGTGTGGTAAGAGGTATTGTACCAATATTCAGCGAGAGGGAGGCACTTTTCCCACTGATGTTGTTGTTCAGAGGTGAAACAACGAAGATAAGTTTCCAAGCATTTATTGATAATTTCAGTATGAACATTTGTTTGTGGGTGATACCATGAACTCATCTTCAGTTTGGTGCCAGTGTGGTGAAATAGTTCTGTCCAAAAATGACTGGTGAAAGTCGCATCACGATCCGAGACAATGGAAGAATGGATGCCATGAAGACGAAAGATATGGTCCAAGAAAATTTGAGTGATTGAGGAGGCTATATAGGGATGGCCGAGAGCACAAAAATGACTATATTTGGAGAGGCGATCAACCACAATCACTATCTTCCCTCCAGATTTAGGGATCCCTTTAATGAAATCCATAGAAATATCTATCCAAATCCATGTAGGTATGTGAAAGGGTTTGAGTAAGCCCGGAAGGAGTGTCATTTCACCCTTATTGCTCTGGCAGGTACCAGATTTAGCCACCATCTGTTAAATTGTCCTTTTCATGCCCTTCCAAAAGAAGTTATGCCGTGCTCGTTCATATGTTTTGAGGAACCCAGAGTGCCCTGCCGATGGAGAATCATGGAGTTCATAGAAGATAGCCTGTTGAATATCTGTGCTCTGGGGAAGCACCAGACGACCCTTGTATCTCAGGGAAGCACCATCCCAAGAGTAATGTGGTACAACAGAAGGGTTGTTGGTCAAGCATTGGATGATTTGAGATAATGAAGAGTCAGTGACATATCCCTATTGAATAGATTGCAACCAATTTGGAATAGGCATATAAATAGCTAAAAGAGAACCTTGGTCATCAAATGTGCGAGAAAGAGCATTCACCACAATATTGTCCCTACCCTTCTTGTAAGTGATCTCATAGTCATAACCCATGAGTTTGCGAACCCATTTCTGTTGTGCTGGGGAGGATACACACTATTCTAAGAAATATTTCAGACTCTGGTGATCAATATTGATGCATAAATGATTCCCTAATAGGTATGGTCGTCACTTCTGTACTGCATGCAAAATAGCCATCATTTTCTTCTCATATGTAGAGGTAGCTAAATTATTACATGAAAGGGCTTTGCTCGTGAACGCAATGGGTGGTTCATCTTGAAGGAGAACAACATCAAGTCCATTGCTGCAAGCATCACTCTCAATAGTGAAGGGCTTGGAAAAATCGGGCATAGCTAGAACCGGTGTAGTACACATAGCTTGTTTCAGTTTGTCAAATGCACACTCAGTAGCATGTGTCCATGTAAAAGCATCCTTCAATAGAGCAGTTAATGGAGCTACAATATTCCCATAATCCTTGACAAACTTGCGGTAGTAGCCAGTCAACCCCAAAAAACCACGAAGGCTCTTGAGTGTCTGAGGATGCGGCCAATTGTTCATGGCAGTGATTTTGGCAGGATCCATGCGAACCCCTTGTGTTGAGATAATGTGCCCGAGATACTCAACTTCCTTATGTCCAAAAACACATTTAGACTGTTTGGCATGGAGATGATGGTGAGAGAAAAGTTGCATGACAAGATCTAGATACTGGATATGTTCAGCCCATGTTTTACTGTAGATGAGGATATCATCCAAGAATGCCAAAATGAATTTCCACAAGTAGGGCCGGAATATTTTATTCATTAAAGCCTGGAATAGGGAAGGAGTATTAGTGAGGCCAAAGCACATGACCAAAAACTCACAGTGTTCATCATGTGAGTGGAAAGCTGTTTTAGGGATATCATCCTCATGAATCTGAATTTGATGATACCCATAACGAAGATCCAACTTAGAGACAAACTGAGCCCCATGAAGCTCATCAACAACAGGAATTGGAAACTTATCTTTGATGGTGAGGTGATTAAGTGCTCGGAATTCAATGGAGAGGTGCCATGACCCATATTTTTTGCAGACAAGAAGAACTGGAGAAGAAAAGGAACTAATGCTTGGGCAAATAATACCTTGCTTCAGTAAGTCCCAAACGAGCATTTCAATCTCTGTTTTTTGGTGAAATAGGTAGGGATAGGGCCTGATGTTGGGAGGAATGCTACCGGGAAGGAGATGAATACGATGGTCCTCTAGCCTTGAAGGTGGAAATCCCACTGGTTCAGCAAAGACACTTGTATATCGATCCAGAATTTGTTGTAGATCCAAAGGAGTAGTGGAGACCGTTGATGATTGCATCTGAATGGAATGGATCTGAGCGATGACACTATGTGAATTATTCTTAATAAGTTTTTCCATGCGATGTGAACTGATGATGCTGAGAGACCTTGGTTGTAAGCTTGACAATGTGCGTTTTTGTCCATTGGGGGAAAATTGCATCCAAAGTTCAGTAAAATCCCATAAGATGGGGCCAAGTGTGCATAGCCATTAAGCACCCAAAACAACATCACAGCCGCCTAAGGTCAAGGAAAACATGTTAGAGTGCAAGGTATAATCTCCCATAGAGATATGCACATTACGACACTTCCCTTTGGAAGGTAAGGTGCCCCCATTGGAAACCATGACTTCAAAGTTGGAGCAAGGATGGATAAAACAATCAGCTTGTTTGGTGATCCGAGGGTCAATGAAATTATGAGTGCTACCAGAATCAATGAATATTGTAAGAGGAAGCTTCTTGAAGTAACCCCTGACTCGCATTGTTTGGGGGGTGGTGATTCCAGCTAAAGCATGGATAGATAACTCTGGATAGTCGTCCTGAGACGGAGGTTCAATAGGAGGTTCTGGAATGTCGACCTGAGCATCCATTGTATCTGGAGCTTCGTCACCAATTTCAGAGGTAGGCGAAGAATCCACATCCAAGAGATAGAGCTTTTGCTGAACACATCTATGTCCCCAAGTGAATTTCTCATCACAATTATAAAAAAGCCCTTTTTCTCTGTGTGCCTGCATCTATGTTTCAGAAAAATGCTTGATAGGAGTTGGTTGAGGAGTTGGTGGTATGGGAGGTCGTTGAGAACCCATATTTCGGAAGGGAACAAAAGTGGGTTTGGAGCGCTATTGGGCTGCAATCTTGTCTTCTTCCAACTTATCCAACCCCAGGGATTCCATCATTGTGTTGGGACGAAACATTTTGACTTCAGAGCAGATTGCATCCTTTAGACCACTGATAAAACAACTCCGATAGAAGTCATCAGGAAATCCTTCGGTGTGGTTACATAGTTTCTCAAATTCGGTTTGATACTCTCTCACAATGCCAATTTGGTGAAGTTTAGTGAGGGCTCTAGTGAAGTCATCAAAAGCACTAGGACCAAATCGTTGCAAAAGGAGATGGCAAAAATATGGCCATTTTGGCTCTTCATGAGCCTTGATGTACCAGCGGTACCATTGAAGAGATTCCTGTTCCAAATGAAAGGATGCAAGTGGAACTTTGTTGAAATAAAAAATATTACGTAGACTGAAATACTGTTCTACACGATAGATCCATCTAGTTGGATCAGTACCATTGAAGCAAGGAAAATCAAGCTTCGGACCACGAAAATTGTTGGAAGAAGAGAACCCATTGTTTGATGAAGACTCGGACTGTCGTTTGATGTTCATGGATGAATGCTTAAGATGGAGGCTGAGAAATTTTTCATTTAGATCCTGGAGTTTGGTTTGGATGGCTGCAAGTGCTTCCTCCATAGTTTTTTCTCCTGTGTGGGTGACGACCATAACCAGGAGTTTTTTTTTTCGAGTGGGTAGAAAAAAAAACAAAAAACTGTTTTAGTAAAGGAAAATATGGATTTGGGAAAAAATCATAAGGGTAATTTGGGTTTGACTAGGTTTTGGACACTGTCAAATGGACAGGGAAGCAGAAAAGGAGGATTTCAGAAGCGGGGTGAAAGAATGAGAAAATTTGGCAGAGATGGACAAAGAAGCAGAATTAGGAAAGGAACTCTATGGTAAAATTTGAAGGCGATCGGGTGAAAATCAAAGAAGTTATGGCAAACCCTAAAAATAGACAAATGTGATAGTTTGGGTGTTGGGAAGTGGAATTTGGGATAGGGTCCTTAGGAATGAAATATGCAGAATGGGATTACGGGGTTGCCAAAGAAGTTTCAAGGGAAACGGAGTTAAAACAAAGGAGATATGGCAGAAAAAACAAAATTTTGTACTTTTTTTTTTCTAGAAATGGATCGACAACAGCACAGAAGGGATCCACAACAATGCAAAAGTATTCGGCAATAGATGGATCTGCAATGGCACGGAAGTGATTGGAAACAGTTCTAGACAGAGGAAATCTGCGATTTATCAGTTGAAAATAGATATGGACCCCAGGTATGCTCAGCTTCCTAATGGTTCTAGGGATTCACTTGGCCACCAATGTTGTCTGATGGCTTGCATATTGGCACAGTACCCCTCAATCCACGGCTCAGGTAAAACTGATAACCGCTTTGCCACAAACGATAGCTCTTGGTTTACCTCACGGGTGGGAACTAGTCAATCAGGTAGGGGTCGTTGCCCTTTTCGCTAGCAGGTCCTCTCAATGGGCCAACTACCTCAGGGTTCCTGTGGTACTCCTCACAATGATTTTTAGGGCTTATGCCCAAGTACTTCCCACAGCTAAGCAGATAGGGATTATTCCCATATCCGAACCTGCAACAGATGTGAAAAAAAAATTTGGCAGAAATTTCACCCAATGAGCCCAAGAAAGTGCTATGATACTAGATGTGAGGAACCTACAACAATTAATTGATAAAATGCACAATATATGAGATCACAAATTATTTTATTGATCGCAAGCCACTTCGAGGGAGAAACCTCCTTTGAGAAAGCTCAATACAAATAACTTCATGGTGCCTTCATAGGCCTCAACACACACTTATATACTAAGTCTAGGCACCAATACTATGGGTCAAAACCATGGGCCAATACAAACTATGGATCAACAATACTACGGGTGACTTACAAATCATATGTGCCAAACAACAATAACACAAACTATGGATCAACAAATACTATGGGACGACTTACAAAGCATATGTGTCCAACAACAATATACTAACAAATTAAAGACATGGGTTCCTAACACTTATATCATGTGTTTGATATGAATTTGATATTTGGATTTGCAACATTCATGCATATAGATCAACTTGAACAAAAATCAAGCCAATATATAAAATTTTTACAATTTGAATGAATACACCATGTCCAACCATTGGGTATTACAAGGGGAGACAACTCATGTAGAAAATTTGTCGCCATAAATTTCTTTAATAGCTCCTTGCTTGCATTGGAAAACAAATGAATTCCAATGTGTCCAAAAGTTATGAGAATGGTCCAATGTTCCAAACGAAGCTCTAAGAATTGTCAAATGTAGATGTTGTGTCCAACATGATTGACATGATTCAATTTACCAAAGAATGCAAGTTGAATGTGTGAGTGCAAGAAGATGAAAACTAAAATCATGCGAACCGAAAAGAGTTCGCAGCGTAACAAGAAAAAATTGAAATAAATGATGTGCAGGAAAAGTTTTGTTGTCATTTTCAGACACAGGAGTGTGCATGTGTTAATAACGCGCATGCACTAATAGTGTGTGCACAGTATTAACGTGCCCGTACACTTCTTTATGCATTAAATAGCAAACATTCACCACAAACATTAAAATTTTATGGTGAATGTTTTCTAGTTAATGTGTATAGGAGTGCACGCGTGTTAATAACGTACACGCACTATAGGATTGTGTGCGTGTTAATAACATGCACGCACTAATAGTGAGTGCACGTTATTAACGCGTGTGCTCTCTTATATGCATTAACTAGAAAATCTTCACAACATTAAATGTGGAGGGTGAACATTCACTACGTTGTATTTCTAATTTCGCATTAACCCCTTTTTTGTAATTTATAATGACACATTTGTACTCAGTTAATGTTTAGAGAGAGAGAGGGGGGGAGGGATATTGTGGGTTACGAGTTTAGGGGGAGAGAGAGGGAGGGAGATTGTGGGTTATGGGGTTTAGAGTGAGAGAGAGAGATTGGGGGTTAGGGGTTCAGAGAGAGGGGATTTAGGGGGATAAATATAGGAGGTAGGGGTATGGGGAGAGAGAGATATATAGAGAGAGAGTGATTGACATAGAGAGGGATTGTGTGTGTGACAGAGAGGTAATTAAAATGGTAGTACATTTGAAGTGGTGTCGCACGAACATTAAGTTCATAATTTATTACTGATATCGGTGCAGCCATTTAATATCATTATAAAATCAAATACAATCTTTCTTCTCGAAGTGATCCCCAAATAAGCGATAAAATTCGACATTAACCATGCTTTAATTATGAGATTAGGGACATGAAAAGATGATGCAGAACTTGTTTAGAGAGAGAGAGAGAGAGATTTGGGGTTTAGTTAGAGAGATATAAAGAGTATCATACATGAAAGAGTGTGAAGTATTGAAGGGGTTTAGAGAGAGAGTCGGATTGGGGTTAGGGGATGAGAGAGAGAGAGAGAGAGAGAGAGAGAGAGAGAGATTAGGGTCAGGGGTTTAGAGAGAGAGGGACAGGGAGATTGTGGATTAGGGGTTTAGAGTGTGTGTGAGAGAGAGATTGGGGTTTAGAGTGTGAGATAGAGATATCAAGGGGGTAGTGGTTTAGGGACAGAGATCAAGCGGGGTAGGGGTCTAGGGAAAGAGAGAGATAAAGTGATTGACATAGAGAGAGATTGTATGTGTGTGTGTGTGTGTGTGTGAGAGAGAGAGAGAGAGAGAGAGAGAGAGAGAGAGTATCATATGTGAAAGAGTGTGAAGTCTTGAAGGAAAGTATACTAAAGTTAACTAATATCTACTATGAAGTTTTGGATGCACTGGATACACAAAGAGAGAAAGAGAGATATTGGGGGATTTGGGTTTAGAATGAGAGAGAGAGAGAGAGAGAGAGAGAGAGAGTATCAGATGTGAAAGATTGTGAAGTATTGAAGGAAAAGATGTAGAAGCTGACCAATATTTACTATGAAGTTTTGGATGCACCGAATACAAAGATAGAGATTGTGAGTTAGGGGTTGAGAGAAAGAGATATTGGGGGTTATGATTTTAGAGTGAGATAAAGAGAGACAATATCAAATAAGAAAGAGTGTAAATTCTTGAAGCAAAAGATGTAGAAGCTGACCAATATCTACTATTAAGTTTTGGATGCCCTTAAGAGAGAGAGAGAGAGAGAGAGAGAGAGAGAGAGAGAGAGAGAGATTAGGGGTTATGGGTTTAAAGAGAGAGAGATATGGAGTTTAGGGATTTAGAGAGAGAGAGAGGAATTCGTGGTTAGGGATTTAGAGAGAGGAAGAGAGATTGGGGTTAGGGTTTTAGATATTGAGAGAGAGATTGGGGGATAGGGGTTGAGAGAGAGAGAGATTTAGAAAGAGACAGACTGGGGATTAGGGGTTTAAAGAGAGAGCGAGATTGGGGGTTATGGGTTTAGAGAGAGAGAGAGAGATTGGGGGTTAGGGGCTTAGAGAAAGAGAGATATTGGGGGTTAGGGGTTTAGAGAGAGATATTTGGGGTTAGGGGTTTAGAAAGAGAGAGAGAAAGAGGGATATTGGGGGATGGGGTTAGGCATTTAGAGAGAGAGATTTAGGAAGAGCTAGATTGGGGTTATGGGTTTAAAGAGAGGGAAATATTGGGGGGTTAGGGGTTTAGAGAGAGAGATATAGAGATAGAGAGAGAGAGAGAGAGAGATAGATCATGAGGGGAGTGTTGATGGTTAGCGATGGGGAGTTATGGGTAGGGGGAGTAGGTGAGAGAGAGAGAGAAATATGTTGAGGGTTTAGGGGTTTGGAGAGAGAGATATTGGGTTTATACACACACACACACACATAGAGGGTGGTTAAGAGTAGGGGATGTAGAAGGATATATATATATATATATATATATATATATATATATATAGAGAGAGAGAGAGAGAGAGAGAGAGAGAGAGAGAGAGAGAGAGAGAGAGAAGGGGGGTGGTTTAGAGATAGAGGGCATGTAGGGCTAGGGGTCATGGGGACAAAGATAGAGATATACAAGGGGAAGAGGAGAAAGGGGGATTAGAGAAATAAAGAAAGGAGGGGGTTATAGTTTAGGGTAACAGAGAGGGTATATATAGAGATGGAGGGCTTAGGATTTATGGTATAGGGAGAGATCAGGGGCTTATGCTTTATGGTTTAGGGATAGATGGGGGGTTGAGATAGAGAGAGGGGATGGGGTTATAAAGAGGGAGGGGGCATGGGATTATATTGAGAAAGGGAGATATACATAAAAGGAGGAATAAACAAATAAATAGTGTTTGTGCGCATGCTATTAGTGCATGCACGTTATTGGTGCCTGCATGTTATAAGTGTGGGTTTCCTCTTCGTTTGCATGCCTTAATAATGTGCACATGCTCTGTTGGAAGGCAACAACCTCTCAATTTTATTCTTGTTTTCTTAATAAAATTGATCAGTTCACTTATTTAATTATTAATTAAAATTATTAAAGAGTGCCTTTAGAATCTTTGATTCTGAAGGTACTCTCAATTGGGGAAGATTTGATGGTTAAACTGAAAGTTTAGGAAGCATTTTTGAATTAAGATGATTCTTTCATAAGTTGAATATTTTAGCAGCTGTTAATATTTTAAATTTTATATGATCAATTTTTATTATATTTTATGATCATATACTTTCTAGTTGCTGCGTATTAATATTATCTGATATTGACATTACTTGTTAATAAGATTGAATTAGCTTTTGATTTATAATTTCTTATCTTTCATGTAAATTCTTTTGATTTTCATTTTAAGATTTTTATGATATAGGACATGTTTTTATCACTAAATTTTGTGTTGAACATATGTTTGTTTGGGTTAATAAATCTATTATATACTTTATTTTAACCTTTATAAATATATTAAGCACTCATCCCTAAGGAATCATATCCTAAGCTATGTCTAAATATTCTTGCATAATAATCTTTGCATTGTACATACGATTTTATAAACAACTAAGGTTTATCTTTAAAACATCATTTCGAATTTTTATCAAGATCTTTTATGTTATATTCGCAATGATTAATTTTTATTTAACACTTAGTTTTTGATAGATTTTACATTTGATCAATCTTCATTATGGCGCACATGGTAATTTCCATTAATATTTAATCATTCCATGAACTCATCGTGTCATTGCAAATCTGTAGAAATGATTTTTTGGATTTATGAATTATGATTTTGAAAACATGATCTATGGTTTGAAGTTATTTTGATCATTGATCTAGGTGATTTCTTTGGTTTAATAAACCCTAAGCTTAAAAGCAAAATAATCCATCGGGTTTTCATGATTAGTTGTGTTTAAACTATTGATGAATCACCTACATGAGATCGAGATCATATTAACATCTGGTCCTTACCCTAGCTTTGATTTAATGACACCAAGTAATATGTATCGACATTTGTTGGTTTAAATTTTGGAGTCGTGTCATTATAATTCAATTACATAATTACTGATAAGCCATTACTTTTATGATGTCTATACGAAGCTATAATTTTATTCTTTGTATCATCAATGCTTCGTTTTTTGTGTTAAATGGTTATCAAACCCTAAATTGCATTATTTCGAATGTCAAAGTTCGGTTAAGATTGGGAGTGTTGGCATAATGATTATGTCATGTCCCAAATTTGGAATTGGGTCACAATGGCCTAATCACATTATCCATATTCATTAGATTTCGTAAAATTGATCTTAAGGGTCAAATAATTGCCAAGGAGGAAAATTACTAGTTTCCTAGGTTTGGGGTGGAAGCTTTGGGATTTGGAATAAGGGGGATAATAAATGATGTTTAGACATTAGAAGGGTTCAAGTATTTAATAAATAGAGTGAATAAAGAAATTCAAGAGAAATCCTAGGTGACAAATGGTTTTGGAGACATATGGAGGATGTGGGACCCACACTAGCTTGATTTTTCATAATACATGGTATCTCTCTTTTGCAAATTCGAATTAATGGGAATGTGAACACTCTTGGGTGAGTTGGTAAGTCATAACACATGTCATTGAGCATATTAGGTCGAATTGGGAAGGATTGGTAACCTCCATGGAAGATAAAGAGTCAAAGTAGAAGTTTGTGGACACTTGGGCTAGATTCCCTACCCCCTATGACACCAATGATGGAGTATCTATGACAACTATGACAAATTGCAGACCTGACCTCTGACATCTAACCAATATGACATGTCAGCCCCAAAAATAGGCTCAAGGAAGGCGAATTTGGGAGTTGGAGAAGCCAAAGAGACTCAAAATCGAATTTGGGAGAAGATGGAAGGTTGGAACTAGGAGACAAGTGGCAAATGTGGAATATTTCCTAAATGGAAATCTATTGAATCTATTGAGAGGATTTCAACCCTTAGAAGGATAATGTTGGTTATAAAATGTAGAAATGAAGTATGATAATGGCTTTTGATCATTTGTAGAATTTGCAATTGCATTTGTGAAGAGGGAGAGCTAGTGGATGACTAGTTTCTTGCCTTAGCCAATTTCGAGGGTGAAAGATTCCCATCCGAGTTGGAAATTGGAAAGGCCATTCAGAACTTTCATTTGGAGATTTAATGGAGTCTTTATTTGCAGGTGTAAGCTACAGGGCATCTCATGGTTTCTTCTATTGCAGCTCGCTCCTTCAACCATTTCTAGTTTTGATGGCAGATTCTTGATCCTTGAGGGAGGGCATTTTTGGTGAGCTATTGTACTCTTTGGGGGAGATTCTAATGCCCCATTTCTTTTGTAATATTAATTAAATACTCTTTTATTCATCTCCAAAAAGTTTCAGGTCGAAATTCCAAGTAGAAATGTATAAATTTCATTTTTAATGGAAGAACAATGCCATTTCCCCACTACCTTGTTGTGAGCCAATGTATTGATGATGATTTCGAATGAATGGATGATTCTCTGATATATTTGTGATAATTATACTTCCATGGATGTATTATACAAGTTTCATGTACTGTACTTTAGCATTTGAAGCATTTTTACTCAGTTTAATTGCATTGGGAGAAGAAATAGTGCCATTTCCCCAAGGGTCGAATTGGGGATTTTTGCAGTTGAATGGGAGAGGGTGAGAACAATTGTAATAAACCATTAATGGTGAATATGAGACCTTAATAACATACTTAACACATTACATACCTCTGTTCATAAATTTGAGTGGGTTTGGAGGCATTTGGGAAGCCATTTTCAGTACTTACCTTAGGGGGATTTGAACCCCAAATTACTAGTAAAATTGCATACTTGGTCCAGAATTTTAAGAGAGTTTGAAGAGGTATTTTGGTGGCCATATGTTATCCCTGAACATCATATTCAATTCCTAATATCATTCATAAACCTTCCTTGAGGATTTGAAGGCATTTGGAGTCAATTTGAGACCTAGAGACCAATACTAGTCAAAGGGAAATCACTAGTAAAGTTACCTGCATTGACCAGAATTGAAAGAGTATTTGCAGAAGTGTTTTAAAGGTACAAAGGCATCCCTGAAACACATATTTATGTTTTAATATCATTCATATACCTTCTCAGAATATTTGGGATCATTTGGGGCGAATTTGGGACCTAGAGATCGAAACTAGTCAAAGGTCGAACCAAGGAAAAAAGTGGAAAATTGCAATTTTAATAAAATTCCTAACAAGGGACATTACAGTGGTATCAGAGCATGGTCCTTGCACCTGTGTATTAGGTACATACATTCAAGAATAATTGGCATCCATGTCTTACTATTATGATGAATCCTATGAGTACAATTCTTATGAGGAATATGCAGATGCTTATGAGCAATATGAAGCAGAATGTGAATGGTATGAGGAAGAGGTGCCATCATGCAACACTTCTTACAATTTCAAGAGAAATGAAGATTATTCTTATGACTTTAAATCTGATAAATATGAGTGTGTCACACCAACCAAGGATAATTCTATGAGTGAGTTCAAAAGATGGAGAGCAAAATATAAAACCTTGCCCCAACAATATCAAAAATATCAAGAATATCTTGCTTTTAGCAAAAATACACAAAATGCCATGTCCTTTGAGTACTATGCTGAACATGTTTTTGAAAATAGGCCCAAAAATGAAGATGTGGAGTTAGTGAAGAAAGGTTTATGCCCTTCTTGTAAAAACCCTTGGAGCGAGTATCACATATGTGTGCATGAAATGATGTCCTCCTTGAGGAGAGCTTTTGAGATTTATTCAAAAAGAGATTCCAAATATATTGATCCTAAGGAAAACAAGGGGCAAAATGCATCAGCTTGCTTTAAGGAGCAAAAGGAAGAGACATCACAAGAGCATGAAGAATATTCTATTGAAAATATGGAAGATCATTTCGAGACACCTTCTAGCTTAGACATGAACCAAAGAGCATCTACTGATGGATGCTTAAACTATGAAGGAGTACCTACTGATGGGTGCTCACACTGCTATGTTGGTGACATAGAGATCACTTTTGAAAGTGTTTCTACAAGTACAAGTTTCATTAAGCATGATAATGAAGACCTTGTAGCAGTTGAAGAAGAACCAAGATCAACTTCCCCATCACCACTTGAGCTTCATGAAGTTGGTCCAAGCAAAATTGAAGAAGATGAGGAGGTTCATTTGCAAGAGCCTCATTTTCTTGAAGGGTCCTTAAAGATGAATGAAAATAAGATCCAAGAGTTCCTCAGCATTCTCCACGACACTCAAGCATTGGTGTCAAATTCTTGTTGGAGAGCTACTTCATTGGAGGAAACATCCTTCCTTGAAGACATGGAGAAGATTCAAAGAGCAATGTGCCATATCAAAGGTAATTTCATGTCTTTGCTTTTTGATAGAAACCATTTGTTTGAGCTTAATGAATTGTTACATGATGCATACTTGAAGAATAATGAGGATATTCATAAGCTCACAATTCAAAAGGAGCAACTTCTTGAAAAGTTGCAAGATACTTGTTTTTCCTCCTATGTTTCAGATTGTCAAGTGGTAGATTGTTTGGAGGATTCTCATGACATGGTGGATCATGAGAAATGTGAAAATTTGAATGTTCTTGATGTGTTTGAAGATGAACTTGAAGAGATCCAAACACTTGATGTGGTGGAAGAGGAATTTGAATTGCCTCTTGATGAAGGTTATGCAATTTTTAAAGAAGAGCATGATTCCTCTACATTGGAACCAAACTATGACAAAGAGTTCACACTTTTGAAGGAGCTGCATGATACTACCCATATGGATCCTTCCCATGATGAAACTTCTGTACTTTTTGATCACTTGGGTGATTTGGTTCATTCTCCTACATCCTACAATTCCATGTTTTGCAACATTAGTCTCAATGAAGTATGGGTGAAAGGGTTCTTTTTGATGGTGCCGCATGAGGAGTATGGAACTCCTAGATTTACTTTTTATGATGATATGGTTGGAGCACATTCTTATTCACATTTGCAGCAACATTATTTGTCACTTTATGATGATGCAAATCTACATGGATGCACCTATGATATGCATTTGAGTCACTTGAAGACTCATGGTTTTTCTTGCTCAACATTTGATTCATTTGATGTTGGAGGAACTTCATCCAACACTTGGGAGAATAGATTTATGATTGGAGAACATTTTTGTTGGCAGCCACATACTTTGTTATATTTTTATGATTCTCACATTCATGGATGTATGTGTGAGACTTCTTTGAGTCATTTGAAGTCTCCTTGTTTTTTCTGCTCATTATTTGGTTCAGATTTTAGTGGAGATTCTTCATTCACTCCTTGGATGAAAGAATACATGGCTGAATATTTTGATGCATATCACATCCTTTTGGAGCAGCATTATAGGACATGGGATACTCACCTATGTTATTGGAGCAGATTTGATTGGTCACTTGAAGCTTGTATGCACTTGGAAAATGGTGGTCTACTTGCTTGGAGGTATAAGCACTTTCATGACTCTTTGATGAAGCATATCCTTGATGTACATTTTCATTATGTTGTTATGTACTTTGATGATATATATTTGGTACTCATGATGTTTGGAAGAATGCATACAAGAAAATGAGATCCAAGAATCCTCTTATCTAATGGTGTAGGTTGGAGAGCACTCTTAATTGTTGGGGTGCAATACAAGCAATGGGACCCTGGAATAATTTTCGTCTCATTGATTTCATTTTTTTTGGGGAAGCAAGCAGTATGGGAGATGGATTCGCCACTTAATAAAGTGATTTTAATCAGAATAGTGCAGCAGCAAGCATGGCGGTTCCTCTCTAAAATATTCATGGAAACTCAAAGACTCAAGGTTTGGCAATTCAATGGCAACTTCAAAGAATTATACAGAAAGCAGGTTCTTCAACACCCATGTTTGAAATTGCTTGATGACAAGGAATATTGGGAAGGGAGGATTTTTCATGTCCCAAATTTGGAATTGGGTCACAATGGCCTAATCACATTAGCCATATTCATTAGATTTTGTAAAATTGATCTTAAGGGTCAAATAATTGCCAAGGAGGAAAATTACTAGTTTCCTAGGTTTGGGGTGGAAGCTTTGAGATTTGGAATAAGGGGGATAATAAATGATGTTTAGACATTAGAAGGGTTCAAGTATTTAATAAAGAGAGTGAATAAAGAAATTCAAGAGAAATCCTAGGTGACAAATGGTTTTGGAGACATATGGAGGATGTGGGACCCACACTAGCTTGATTTTTCATAATACATGGTATCTCTCTTTTGCAAATTCGAATTAATGAGAATGTGAACACTCTTGGGTGAGTTGGTAAGTCATAAAACATTTCATTGAGCATATTAGGTTGAATTGGGAAGGATTGGTAACCTCCATGGAAGATAAAGAGTCAAAGTGGAAGTTTGTGGACACTTGGGCTAGATTCCCTAGCCCCTATGACACCAATGATGGAGTATCTATGACAACCATGACAAATTGCAGACCTGACCTCTGACATATGACCAATATGACATGTCAGCCCCAAAAATAGGCTCAAGGAAGGCGAATTTGGGAGTTGGAGAAGCCAAAGAGACTCAAAATCGAATTTGGGAGAAGATGGAAGGTTGGAACTAGGAGACAAGTGGCAAATGTGGAATATTTCCTAAATGGAAATCTATTGAATCTATTGAGAGGATTTCGACCCTTAGAAGGATAATGTTGGTTATAAAATGTAGAAATGAAGTATGAGAATAGATTTTTATCATTTGTAGAATTTGCAATTGCATTTGTGAAGAGGGAGAGCTAGTGGATGACTAGTTTCTTGCCTTAGCCAATTTCGAGGGTGAAAGATTCCCATCTAAGTTGGCAATTGGAAAGGCCATTCAGACCTTTCATTTGGAGATTTAATGGAGTCTTTATTTGCAGGTGTAAGCTACAGGGCATCTCATGGTTTCTTCTATTGCAGCTCGCTCCTTCAACCATTTCCAGTTTTGATGGCATATTCTTGATCCTTGAGGGAGGGCATTTTTGGTGAGCTATTGTACTCTTTGGGGGAGATTCTAATGCCCCATTTATTTTTTAATATGAAGTAAATAATTTTTTATTCATCTCCAAAAATTTTCAGGTCAAAATTCCAAGTAGAAATGTATAAATCTCATTTTTAATGGAAGAACAATGCCATTTCCCCACTACCTTGTTGTGAGCCAATGTATTGATGATGATTTCGAATGAATGGATGATTATCTGATATATTTGTGATAAATATACTGCCATGGATGTCTTATACAAGTTTCATGTACTGTACTTGAGCATTTGAAGCATTTTTACTCAGTTTAATTGCATTGGGAGAAGAAATAGTGCCATTTCCCCAAGGGTCGAATTGGGGATTTTTGCAGTTGAATGGGAGAGGGTGAGAATAGTTGTAATAAACCATTAATGGTGCATATGAGACCTTAATAACATAATTAACACATTACATACCTCTGTTCATAAATTTGAGTGGGTTTGGAGGCATTTGGGAAGCCATTTTCAGTACTTACCTTAGGGGGATTTGAACCCCAAATTACTAGTAAAATTGCATACTTGGTCCAGAATCGTAAGAGAGTTTGCAGAGGTCTTTTGGTGGCCATATGTTATCCCTGAAAATCATATTCAATTCCTAATATCATTAATAAACATTCCTTGAAGATTTGAAGGCATTTGGAGACAATTTGAGACCTAGAGACCAATACTAGTCAAAGGGAAATCACTAGTAAAGTTACCTACATTGACCAGAATTGAAAGAGTATTTGTAGAAGTGTTTTAAAGGTACAAAGGCATCCCTGAAACACATATTTATGTTTTAATATCATTCATATACCTTCTCAGAAGATTTGAGATCATTTGGGGCAAATTTGGGACCTAGAGATCGAAACTAGTCAAAGGTCGAACCAAGGAAAAAAGTGGAAAATTGCAATTTTAATAAAATTCCTAAGAAGGTACATTACAGATTATTGGGAAATTTTTATGGTTATGGTCAATCTGTCTAGTATCAGAATTCATAGCACGAGACTCTGGCACTTAATTCCATCATTTCAAAAGTATGGCTACCATGACCGAGTTTAGGGTTTTATTTCTTGTGATGTATGAATCAATTGATGAATTGATGGTTCACATGATGTCTGTTACTTACCTTCCTATCCCTTCGGATGTCATGATGTTGTATGTTTCCTAGTTGAAGGAGAAACCAGAGGTAGGAGATATGGCTCCATTATGCCAAATTGAACCATCTAGAGATGAGTTGTTGGATATAGAACCTGAAGCTTCGCTGCTAATTGAGAAAATTGGTTGGAGGAAGTTCTTTCCAAGCTTTGATGGTTACAACACAGAAGTAACATGCAGATTTGCATTATCTTTGAAGGATA
Organism: Larix kaempferi; assembly: GCA_027924585.1. Classification (NCBI taxonomy): domain Eukaryota; kingdom Viridiplantae; phylum Streptophyta; class Pinopsida; order Pinales; family Pinaceae; genus Larix; species Larix kaempferi. Next base: position 41,221,927 of record BSBM01000106.1, read on the forward strand.
ATGTTTCCTAGATAGGGGATTTAACCCTGGTTTTGTCAGAAGACTTCATAGCTAGGGCAACCCAGCTTCCACAAATTGGGGAAATATCGTCTAAGAAAGGAGAAGTGAACAAGGCCAAGTGTAAACGTTTTATGTTTCCTCTACCTACGGAGTATGATGATAAATTTGGGTATTCAAAGAAGTTCCTGAAGCTGAAGTGGGAAGTATTGCTTCATTTGATTATTCAGTATATCACTTGCGACGACCATTACGCATCGGTACATTTATATCATCTTTGAATGTTAATGGCATTTATTGGTTCAAAGCTAAATCTTCCCTATTATTTGCTTAATAGTCTAGAGAAAATGTCAAATGCTGTAAAGAACGCGATGATAAATCAGGAGCATAGCTTATTTCACTATGGCCTAGTTAAAATATTAGTTCGACATCAATTGTCCCTAATGAATAGGACCTCGGAGCAGTTTTTGATTGAAAATAATTTTGGTCTGACTGAACATTGGCCTCCTCAAAGGATCCAAACCCAATCAAAAAAGAAGGAAACCAACTGATTACGAACCCTTTGTATCAAAGCTTGATGAGGACCCTGTGCATATAAAGGAAAACATTGACATCAATATGGAAAAGGGAAGGTCGGTAGTTAATAAGGAAAAACCTATTGATATTTGTGATGAAAAATTCATTAGAAATCCAGATGTAGTGGTTGATGACAAAATTACAAGCTCAGTGATGTTAAAGAAACATAAACCAGAAGATTCAGTCTGTAAGTTTGCTCGCAGATTTACCCGAAGTATGGAAACCATTGAAACCCCTACAACTATCCAACAACAAAAGGAAACTCCGTTAGTAGAAATTGATAGTGAGGATGAAATTATTTTTCTAGGTTATAATGATATTGAAAATGAGAATTCTGATAAAAGGAAGGCTGAAGAGAATGACGATATGGTTAATGAAAGCTTAGGTAAAAATTCTCATGATATATCGGGTTTTACTCCATCTTCCCCAGCCATAAGTGATGAAAGTCTTCAAAGGATTCTTAAGCAAGATTTTAGGAACCGAATTTCTACGTTGGAAACTGAAATTGCAAAATTACAGGCTAATACTCTGGTCAAAGATGAAGAAATTAAAACGTTAAAAGATGAATTGCTGACCTAGGTTGGACGATGGAAAATTTTGAGAACTAAGAAGGCCAAGATAAAAATAGAGAATAGATATTTAGTATCTGAGAATGAGAGAATGCTAACACATGAAGAAAGTTATAAGATCGAAATTATACAATTGAAAGCTAAGTTGTCTGAAGCTCGTAGGGCTACCAAACTGCAAATTTCAAGTTGAGAAATCTTGATTGTCACTGTTTTATAATGCTTAGATGTTAACAGGTAATTAGCATGCCCACATAATCACAGATTCTGTGGGCATTGCACATCATTAATTGAATTTATTATTTCTGTTTGATCATTTATGCATTATTTATTAGTATTTATACATAGTTGGTCGGTTCTTACAGGTGTTGTAGCTGAATGGACTTATAATTTTGATGTTGTTCTCCTCATTAAAATTTTTCCAACAAATGTTGAAGTTGTTTCAAGTTCGGATAATATGGATGCTGAGTGTCAGAAGCCGGTTGCTGTTTACCTTCAAACATGGACGAATTGTTTCTTAAGGATAATATTGCAGTTACGAAAGTAATGATCCAGATGACAAGTGCAATGTTGAAGAATATTTTAGTTAAGACGATTGTTATTAGATCCCATATGTTCGATAGGTAGTAGATTCAAGATTCTATTTTTAGCTGCCTGTTGCATAGAATATGGAAAGGCAGTTATTGGTTTTTGTTATATAAACCATGAAGACTTATTGTAAAGGGGATGGAGTATTGTTGAAAGAATTGGATATTGAAATAACTCTTTACTTGCTGCATCATTCTTGTTGGAGTTTCTCTTATTGGACGTTGTCAATCTTTTTGTTCTAAACTGGTATAACTGCGAATTATCAGTTTTGATATATATATATATATACTCATATTTCAATATTTTTCTTTCTCATTTTAACTTTCTGAATACAATTATGCTTGGTTGTAATTGTTTCAATGTTATCTAGGTTACTCTGATCACTCAACATTTCATGTTTGATATAAATACTATACCAGTCGTTTCATTTAATTTATATTGATGAATTCGATCATATAGTATTATCTCCATAAGCTTGTTATTCAATTACATCTATGTTTTCATAGGTATTTGGATTAATAAGTGGCTTAATTTCATATTTAAATGTTAATGTTGAACATTGATTATTCCTTGACTATTATGTTATAGAATAAATGAAATGTTTCTTGTTTTATTTTTATGATTATCATAAATCCTTTTCAACAAAGAGAGTGTTAATGATATGAATTTTGATAGTTTCTTATTTGAAATTATATCGTTGATTTTTCCCCATTATTTATAATTGTCAAGAGATAGTTAATATAGTTTAAAAAGTTTGCTCTCAGCTGAGATAGGTAATATAGATTAGGTTTGATTTACGTTTTAGCTTAGATTGTTCTAGTTTATTTAGTATATGTTAAATAGGTTTTAGTTTAGTTAGTTGTTTAATATCTAAAATAGTTTCTTAGTCAGAAATTTAAGCTAAAACCCAAGAACAGAGACTTTCACTAAGAAAGCAAAATTAGGATAACTTAGACATAGAAATTAACATTAGGAACTAGTTTGACTTTAAGTTAACATAGGAAATGTTTTTCTAAGTTTTCATATTCTCCTTAAGAGGATAAAATTCAGCTGGTAGTAGGACCACAACCTACGAGATTTTGCTAATCCAAACACACCAGGAGCTGTAGTAAGCAACTTGTGTGGGCATAATCTCCTCAGTTGGCCTAGGTCATAAAATCAGGCCAACAAATGGCGCTAGAAGGAGGGACTGCAAATGATTAATGGCTGATAGATCTAAGGATAAATCTTCAACCAGTCAACATCCTCCATTACAGACTGATTCACAGAACATCACCTCTTCTGGTTTAGTGATAACTTCACAAGCTGAATTCAATAGTTCTTCCTTTAGTGACACTGTAAGGAACATTCTCGAACGAGACCATAATACATCCCCTTACACTCCTGAATAGAATATTCATGTCTTAGAAGAATCACGAAGAATACTTACATGAGCTTATGCTCATCAAATTGGTTCGTCACCTGTAGATTACAGATTGCCTCAAAGACATAGACATAATACTCAATTAACCACAATAGAACAAGAATAATCAGAAACTGATATTGTGCAAACTGGTACTCCTAGTCATCAGACTAGAGGACAACCTAGAGGGACTACTAGAACACATACTTCTCGTGGTTTACTTAAACTAGGAGGTTTTGGTCAGCCACCTTCTCCTCCAGATTCTCCACCTAATACTCCCAGGCCTTTTAATCAAGAGAGTTCTTCAAATTCTGAAGAATATCCTATGGCTGGAAACATACCTAGAGGAGGAGGAAGTAATCCTCCTAATACACCAAACCCACCACTTCCATGGCTAAGAATGGTTGATTTTCTTGTACTTGGCCTACAACATCCATTACCTAAACATCTAGACAAACTTCTTTCGAAGTTTAATCCAGATAATAAAGAGCCAGCTGAGGTACATGTAGATAAATTTATTTTAGCTATCCAGACCATGAATGTTCAGCATGAGGATGTAGTTTGTTGTCTATTCCCTTTATCCTTTGAAGGGAGAGAATCAACTTGGTACTTCTCTGTAGTTCAAGGTTCAATCACCAACTGGGTCGATTTCAACAAAGCTGTCCTAAAAATGTTTGCGGAAGATAAAACACCTGCTGCTTTAGCTCTTGAGTTGTCTCGTATCAAGATGGAAACTAAAGAGAGAATTAAAGATTTTAATCAGAGATTCTTGACATTAAAAAATAAAATTCCTATTGCCTCTCAACCACCCGAAGATATAATTATAGAAAATTACGCTTCAGGTTTACCAAAATATCTAGGGTGTTTGTTAAATGAGCTAACAAGATAATGTTTGTTGAAACCTTTGAAGAGGCTATTAAAGTTGAGAAAGACTCCATTTCATACGAACCTGAAAGAAGTGGAAAAATTGATACCTTTCCTTGTAAGAAAGTTGAAATATCTAGCCTAGATAAGACAAGGCATTCGATGTCGAACAACTGCAAAATGCCATCCGAGCATTAACTAATGAAGTGGTAGGATTGAAGAAAACTATTTCAGAAGCTTCTTCTTCTAGAGGGTATTTTAGGAACCAATTTAGACAAAATCCTGCTGCTAATAATAAACCAAGTTCCCCTCTTGATGTAGCAGTCAATGAGGAGATTTTTAACACTATTCGAGCAGTCTTGTGTTTGTCTGAAACATCTCCAAATCAGGAAATTGTAGATCATGAAGAAGAAGAACAATCTGAAAATGAAGAAGAATTGTAAAAACCGCAACAGTTAAACGCTCATTTTTGGGATAGTTTGGTAAAGGATGTTGAAAGAAAAAATCCTCCTTCAGGGCAGCATGCCTATAACATAGGAAGTAGAGCATCCATGAATACTCCCGGAGCATCATCGAGTTCTAGTCCAAGTAAGGTCAATAGTAATCCTCAGCCTGTCAAACAAACTCAACTTGTCTAGAATTCTCTGAAGTTAGATCTGCAGTACGACATAATTGATGATTTGAAAAAATTACGTGCAAACATTAGTATGTATGATCTACTTCAAATCTATCCCATGCCCAATGGTCCCATTATAACTCCTGCCATGATTTCAATAGCTCCTAGTGTTCAACAAAATGTAGCTGCTAATAATTCAAGCAGTGAATTGGTCTTTAATGGCAAAGGAAAATCAACAGCTGACAAATCCTTACTAATAGGGAAGAACTCAAAATCTACAACCCCTCCATTTCTCCTGACTTTTGAAATCTTTAATAGAAACGTCCATAACTGTATGGTCGATTCTGGGGATTCTACTAACGTGATGCCTTTGTCTGTTTGTCAAAGGCTAAATGCTAAGTATATTCCATCAGAGTCATAGATTACTCAACTTGATAGATCAAATGTGAGGGTTTTGGGAGAAATGAAGGTTGTTTTTTAGGCTTTCGAGTAACCCTTCAAATTTTCAAATCATAGATATTGTGGTTGCAGACATCCCTGATGCATATGGGTTGTTCCTGAGCAGGGATTGGTCTAAGAAATTGAATGGCTTTTTCACAACCGATTGGTCAACCTTATGGTTGCACAAAATTGGAAAAGCCAATCAAATTAAGATAGGCAAGGAAAGATATTTGAAACACACAGTGACTGAAATGCATGACCCAAATGAACCAGTTCTATTTTCAGATTCCATAATGGGAAATTATATGTATGAACTTGGTTTCGGAAACTTCAAATCTGAAAATTCTTCTTTTTTCTGATAAAAAACAACAATATGAAATTATGAATGTTACTGCTATTCAGCGCGATTCTTCATCTAAGGTTATTGTAACTAATGTAGATAACCATAATTACGTACAAATTGTGGAAAGTAAAGTAACTGCAGATAGTTCTACTTGGACCTTGTACTTTGATGGGTCAAAATCTAAAGAAGGAGTAGGAGCTGGCTGCCTTTTAATTGACCCAAAAGGAAACAAAACTTGTATATCATGTAGACTTGAATTCGATTGTACAAATAACATTATCGAATATGAGGCACTAATCCAGGGTTTGAAGAAAGCAATTGATTTGGACATCAAAGTATTGGTTGCATATGGTGATTCTGAGATTATCGTTAGACAGGGACGTAATTCAATACATTGCATTTCAGAACATTTGCAAAATTATCAAAGAGAGGTATGGAATCTCATTTCATATTTTGATGCATTCAATATAATTTCCATTCCTAGATTTCAGAATCAAGAGGCTGATTTATTAGCAAATGTTGCTTCTAGATTAATTCCATCTGAAAATTTTGCATCTGATTTCTTTTCAGTTGAATTAATTTTTTGGCCTTCTATACCAGATAATATTATTAACTGCATATTTTTGACAATGATATGTAGATTCTGAATTTTCTAATGAATGAGGACACTTTCAAGGATTCAGCCATTGAAGAAATTACCCATGACGAAAATTTGTGGGATTTTACGGTAATACATGATTTTTGTTCAATTGAAAAAGCTCTTGAGAAGGTAAAACCAATTCCTAACTCAGTTTTAAGATTGGAAAATTTTTATGATCTCCAGGATAAATTTAAAGCTGTTCCTAATTGCAAAACTAATAGTTCACAGCCAAAATATGAAACTGTAAATCTTGGGACAGAATCTGATCCTCAAACAGTAAACTTAGGAATAGATTGCACCCCATCAGAAAAATTAGCATTTATTAAATTATTTAAGGAATTCAAAGATGTGTTTGCATGGACGTACGATGATTTAAAAACTTTTAATCCACAAATCATGCAACACATAATTCCTATGAAACAAGCATCAAAACCTTTCCAACAAAAGCTTAGAAAATTTCATCTGACTCTTGAACTAACAATTAAGAAAGAATTGAACAAACTCTTAGCTGCCAAGATTATTTTCCCCATTAGACATACTCAATGGGTAGCTAATTTGGTTCTTGTTAGGAAGAAAAACGATGACATACTACTTTGTGTCGATTTCCACAATCTAAACAAATCCTTCGAAAAATATAATAATCCAGTTCCACCCATGGAACAAATCTTGCAAAAGGTTTCTTGTTTTGAGATGTTGTCATTACTTGATGGTTGCTCAGGATATAACCAGGTCTTAGTTTCCCCTGAAGACCAACTCAAAACAACATTTAGAACCCCATGGGGAACATACGCTTATCGAAATATGCCCTTTGGGTTAATCAATGCTGGGGCAACCTTTCAAAGAGTGATGGATATTGGCTTTAGAGGATTAATCAATCATTCAGTGGTTGCCTATCTAGACGATGTTACTGTATTTTCTAAATACTGACTTGATCACTTTTTTCATCTTGAAAAAGTATTTGAACTTTGTAGAAAATATGGGGTTTCTTTAAATCCATAGAAAACGATATTTTGTGTTACACTAGGTCTTTTATTAGGTTGTGTGGTATCAAAACATGGGATCATGATTGATCCTGAACGAACTCAAGCCATATCAAAAATAACTTTTCCTTCAAGTAAAAAGGAAATGCAATCATTCCTCGGTAAGATAAACTTTGTTAGGAGATTAATTCCCAGTTTTTTAGAAATCATCCGCCCTTTACAAAAAATGATTAAGAAGGATGTTATTTTCAATTGGGGACATACTGAGAAAGAATCATTCCAAAGAATCTTAGAAGCCATTTCAGAAGCCCCTAGTCTCTTGAGCCCATATTTCAGCAAAGACTTTATACTATACACTTTTGCTTCTGACATAGCATATGTAGTAGTCTTAACCCAACATAATCAATTGAATAATGAAGTGCCAATTTCTTTTATGAGCTCAAACTTTAAAGGTGCTGAACTTAACTACCACGAGGTTGATAAACAGGCTTTTTCTATTTTTAAAGTTGTCAAACACTTTCGTCCATATCTTTTGAAATCAAGAACTAAAGTGGTTGTCCCTTTTCCTGCAGTAAGAAATTTACTGGTACAAAAGGATTTAGATGAAAAGAGAGCTCCATGGATGACAACCCTCTAGGAGTATGATATGGAGATTAAGCCTTCAACGATAGTAAAGGGACAAGGGTTGTGTAAATTCACTGCTGAGGCAACTCATTTGCCAAATAGTGATTCTGAAACTATCATTTGAAACCTTTCTAAAGAGGGAAATTTATTTTTATCCTCCACCACAGGATTCTTGGTATTCATATTTAAGGACTCTTCTAGGATCAGGAACTGCTCCTGACCACCTTGAACCAAGAAAAAGGAGAGCGCTTAGATTAAAATTAGATACCTATTTGTTGATTGATAACACCCTTTTTAGAAGGAATTCAGATGGTGTTTTGCTACGTTTCCTAGACAAGGATGAAACTGAGACGATCCTGAGATAATTACATTCTGGTCCTGTAGGTGGCCATTTTGGGGGAGAGACTACTGCTCATAAGATTCTTAGGGCAGGTTACTACTGGCCCACATTATTTTGAGATTCTTATGCTTTCGTTAGAAAATGCCAAGAATGCCAAATTGCTGCAGGGAGGGTTAAGAAGCCTGCCTTTCCTTTACAACCGGTTACAGTAGAAAGACCATTTCAACAATGGGGTATCGACATAGTAGGTCCAATAAACCCACCTTCTTCTCTGCAACACAAGTATATTATTACTGCAACTGATTATTTCACTCGATGGGAAGAGGCTGCACCTTTGAGGGTAGTGAACCCCAATCAAGTTATCTTATTTTTAGAATCTTCTATCATTACATGATTTGGGGTTCCTGATTCACTTGTTTTTGATAATGCCTCATATTTTTGATCAGTTGAATTAACTCAATTTGCATTGAAGAAAGGTATAAGGGTCAGGTATTCGGCGAATTATCATCCTCATGGTAATGGTCTAGCATAATCAACTAATAAAAACTTATTAAAAATTCTTAAAAGGACCATTTCAACTCATCATCGTGATTGACATACAACATTGTTCAATGCATTATGGGCAGATAGGGTTACCCCTAAATCCTCGATTGGCAATTCACCTTTCTTTCTGGTCTATGGTACAGAAGCTATCCTACCCCCTAACCTGTTTTCACCTTCTCTGCAACTTGCCCAATCCGTTCAGGATGAAGACTGTCTAGTTATGGAGAAGAGAATTAACACTATGTTGAAATTAGAAGAAGATAGAGAAACGATGAAGCAACATTTTGTCAAACATCAACAAATTGTTAAGTCATGGTTTGATCAATCTTCAAGTTCTAACAGAGAATTACAGGTGGGTGATTTAGTGCTTAAATGGGATAAATCTCACAAGGATAAGGGGGAACATACTAAATTCCAACATCTTTGGTTAGGTCCATTTTTCATTGCTGAGAAGTTAGGTCCTAGCACTTTTCATTTACAAACCTTGGAAGGTCAGCCCGAAACTTTTCCTATGAATGGGTTGATTCTTAAGAAGTTTTTTCAATGATTTCATCAGACTTTGAATCTGTACATAATTTTGTTCATTCTGTAAATAATTATACATTATTTTGTTTTCTTGATAATTTTAAAATTGCTGCCTTGTAAAGTTTTATCTTTTCTTATTTTGATCAATCTTTTGTGAATAATTTTTAATGTTAGAATTAATTTTCTGTACATATTGGTTGTTATCATCACAAAATTTCATCATTTTTGTTGATCTTTTTGTACATTCTTTTATCAAACATAATCATTTTAATTTTCTAATTTTCATAAAAAAAAAACATTATGTACATATTTCTTTTGAGAGGGTATTTGTAAATAAATAAACCATGAGGCTTAAATCCAGTTTATTCATTTATCTTGATTAGTTGTAATAAGGTAAATCTTCAAGATTCGCGTAAACTGATCAGATTTTCTCTAATCTGATAGGGACCTATAACTGATAATGTTTGTGTTTATGATCAGGATTAATCTTTAGTAATCCATTTATTTATAGTTGGGATAGCTGATAGATTTCCTTTTCAAAACTTAGTACTTGGAAAAATCTTTATCAATCTACATTATCAGTCATTATTTAAAAAGTTTATTTACCATCTGCAAGGATTTTGAAGTCTGCTCCATGCATAATTATCTGTAATAAGTTAGATTTTGATTGGAGATTAGGAGGTCTCATCACGAGCCGAGCTAATCATGATCATCATCTCTACCAGGAGTAACATCATTTCCGATCACCAGGGTGATGTCTCTTGATCATAAGATCAAGAGACGAGAGTTCTCATCGCGATCCGGCTTGTTTATTTCTGGCAAAGCTCGTGAATGATGCTGTTAATATCAGGTTACCATGCCTGGACAATATTCTCCAATTAAAGTTTAATGGAAAATAAATAAATTTTTTATAATTGGAGCAGGTCTTGAAAGTTTTTCAGAGAAGTGGATAGATGCATCTTTACACTGATGATGTAGATTACCTTTATCTCGAGTACTTTGTTTTGACAAGGTAATTTTCAGTTTGTTTATGACAAAATATTTATCAACAGAAATGAGGGTAGTTCTGAAAATATTTGCAGATGTGAATTGGGTGTTGGTTCTTATTAGATTAAGGATTTCTGATCTTTTTAAGCAAATTTTAAGATTATGTTTTATGCAACTTTTGAGATGAATGAGTAGAGATAACTAGTTCACCCAGTATGTAGCCATTTGCTGGCAGACAACCACCCTCTCAATTTTATTCTTGTTTTGCTTAATAAAATTGATCAGTTCACTTCTTTAATTAATCATTAAAATTATTAAATAGTGCCTTCAGAATCTTTGATTTTGAAGGTACTCTCAATTGGGGAAGATTTGATGGTTAAACTGAAATTTTAGGAATCATTTTTGAATTAAGATGATTCTTTCATAAGTTGAATATTTTAGCAGCTGTTAATATTTTAAATTTTATATGATCAATTTTTATTATATTTTATGATCATATATTTTCCAGTTGCTGCTTATTAATATTATCTGATATTGACATTACTTGTTAATGAGATTGAATTAGCTTTTGATTTATAATTTCTTATCTTTCATGTAAATTCTTTTGATTTTCATTTTAAGATTTTTATGATATAGGACATGTTTTTATCACTAAATTTTGTGTTAAACATATATTTGTTTGGGTTAATAAATCTATTATATACTTTATTTTAACCCTTATAAATATATTAAGCACTCATCCCTAAGGAATCATATCCTAGGCTATACATCTAAATATTCTTATATAATAATCTTTGCATTGTACGCACGATTTTATAAACAACTAAGGTTTATCTTTAAAACATCATTTCGAATTTTTATCAAGATCTTTTATGTTATATTCTCAATGATTGATTTTTATTTAACACTTAGTTTTTGATAGATTTTGCATTTGATCAATCTTCATTATGGCGCACACGGTGATTTCCATTAATATTTAATCATTCCATGAACTCATCGTGTCATTGCAAATCTGTAGAAATGATTTTATGGATTTATGAATTGTGATTTTGAAAACATGATCTATGGTTAGAAGTTATTTTGATCATCGATCCTGGTGCTTTCTTTGGTTTAATAAACCCTAAGCTTAAAAGCAAAATAATCCATCGGGTTTTCATGATTAGTTGTGTTTAAACTATTGATGAATCACTTACATGAGATCAAAATCATATTAACATCTGGTCCTTACCGTAGCTTTTATTTAATGACACCAATTAATATATATCGACATTTGCTGGTTTAAATTTTGGAGTCGTGTCATTATAATTCGATTATATAATTATTGATAAGCCATTACTATTATGATGTCTATACGAAGCTATTACTATTACTATTAGTTTATCATCAATTGTCCCTAGTGAATAGGAACTGGGAGCAGTTTTTGATTGAAAATAATTTCGGTCCGACTGAACACTTGCCTCCTCAAAGGATAAAAAATCGATCAAAAAGAAGGAAACCGACTGATTATGAACCCTCTGTATCAAATCTTGATGAGGACCCTGTGCATATAAAGGAAAAAGTTGACATCAATATGGAAAAGGGAAGGTCGGTAGTTAATAAGGAAAACCCTGTTGATATTTGTGATGAAAAATTCACCAGAAAGCCAGATGTAGTGGTTGATAACAAAATTACAAGCTCAGTGATGTCAAAGAAACCTAAACCAAAAGATTCAGTTTCTAAGTCTGCTCGCAGATTTACCCAAAGTATGGCAACCATTGAAACCCATGCAACTATCCAACAAAAAAAGGAAACTCTGTTAGTAGAAATCGACAGTGAGGATGAAATTATTTTTCCAGGTTATAATGACATTGAAAATGAGAATTTTGATAAAAGGAAGGCTGAAGAGAATGAAGATATGGTTAATGAAATCTCATGTAAAACTTCTCATGATATATCGGGTTTTACTCCATCTTCCCCATCCAGAAGTGATGAAAGTATTCAAAGGATGCTTAAGCAGGCTTTTAGGAACCGAATTTCTATGTTGGAAACTGAAATTGCAAAATTATAGGCTAATACTTTGGTAAAAGATGAAGAAATTAAACCGTTAAAAGATGAATTGCTGACCTGGGTTGGACGATGGCAACTTTTGAAAACTAAGAAGGCCAAGATAAAAACAGAGAATAGATCTTTAGTATCTGAGAATGAGAGAATGTTAAGACATGAAGAAACATATAAGATCGAAATTATAAAATTGAAAGCTAAGTTGTCTGAAGCTCGCAAGGCTACCAAACTGCAAATTTCAAGTTGAGAAATCTTAATTGTCACTCTTTTATAGTGCTTAGATATTAACAAGTAATTAGCATGCCCATAGAATCATAGATTCTATGGGCATTGCTCATCATTAATTGCATTTATTATTTATGTTTTATCATTTATGCATTATTTATGAGTATTTATACACAGTTGGTCGGTTCTTACAGGTGTTGTAGTTGAATGGACTTATAATTTTGATGTTGTTCTCCTCATTAAAATTTTGCCAACAAATGTTGAAGTTGTTTCAAGTTCGAATAATATGGATGCTGAGTGTCAAAAACCGGTTGTTGTTTACCTTCAAACATGGATGAATTGTTTTTGAAGGATAAGATCGCAGTTAAGAAAGTAATGATCCAAATGACAGGTGCATTGTTGAAGAATATTTTAGTTAAGACAATTGTTATTAGATCCCAGATGTTCGATATGTAGTAGATTCAAGAGACTATTTTTAGCTGCCTGTTGCATAGAATATGGAAAGGCAGTTATTGGTTTTTGTTATATAAACCATGAAGACTTATTGTAAAGGGGATGGAGTATTGTTGAAAGAATTGGATATTGAAATAACTCTTTACTTGCTCCCTCAATCTTGTTTGAGTTTTTCTTACTGGATGTTGTCAAGATTTTTGTTATAAATTGGTATAACTGTGAATTATCAGTTTTGATATATATATACTCATATTTCAATATTTTGCTTTCTCATTTTAAATCTGAATACAATTATGCTTGGTTCTAATTGTTTCAATGTTATCTAAGTTACTTTGATCACTCAACATTTCATGTTTGATATAAATACTGTACCATTCGTTTTATTTAATTTATATTGATGAATTCGATCATATAGTATTATCTCCATAAGCTTGTTATTCGATTACATCTATGTTTTCATAGGTATTTGGATTAATAAGTGGCTTAATTTCATATTTAAATGTTAATGTTGAACATTGATTATTCCTTGACTATTATGTTACAGAATAAATGAAATGTTTCTTGTTTTATTTTTCTGATTATCATAAATCCTTTTGAATAGAGAGAGTGTTAATGATGTGAATTTTGATAGTTTCCTATTTGAAATTATAACATTAATTTTTCCTTGATATTTATAATTGTCAAGAGATTGTTAATATAGTTTAAAAAGTTTTCTCTCAGCCGAGATAGGTAAGATAGGTTAGGCTTGATTTAAGTTTTAGCTTAGATTTTTCTAGTTTATTTAGTAGCTATTAAATGGGTTTTAGTTTAGTTAGTTGTTTAATATCTAAAACAGTTTCTTAGTCAGAAATTTAAGCCAAAACCCAAGAATAGAGACTTTCACTAAGAAAGCAAAATTATGATAACTTAGACATAGAAATTAACATTAGGAACTAGTTTGACTTTAGGTTAACATAGGAAATGTTTTGTTGAGTTTTCATATTCTCCTTAAGAGGATAAAATTCAGCTGGTAGCAGGACCACAACCTGCGAGATTTTGCTAATCCAAACACACCGGGAGCTGCAGTAAGCAACTTGTATGGCCATAATCTCCTCAGTTGGCCTAGGTCATAAAATCAGGCCAACATGCTCTTAATGCACACCCATTATTAACGTGCATACACTCTAAAATTTAAATTTTTTTGGCGTGCTTTCCTTTTTCCATTTTCATGTATATTGACTTGGCAGGTTTGGTTCTAGGTTTGGATTGCCAATCCTTGTGCCTTGGCCTACATTATAGAAAACACATCATGTTCTATAACTTCATGTTTTTGAACCTTGAATCTGTATATGCTCCACTTGTCCACTGCAAATGAAACTACACACACTTATAGAACTCTCTATGCAGATTCCAAATATCTATTTTTTTAATACATTTGTTAGTATTTTCTATCTTTATTCATTTTTGTTTGACTCATGTCATATTTACATAAAACATAGGTCATGTATTTCAGCTATAACACACACAAGTATACTAGAAGACCTACACACTAAAAAAGAGTAAATTGACTGTGTTAAGACTATAATAGTGGGGCCTAACACTCAACCTTTTCATTATAGAGCTTTGTTGACTTCCTTAATTTAAAAAAAATATAAAATTAACTTGGAAAATTTGGAAAAATAGCGTTGCACTAGAAATTCCTATTATCTACAACTCTACATATTTTTTTTACAAATTTAGACAATTTACATACCAAACTCGGGGCCGAACGTGAACATATGCATTATGTTTCAGAAAAAAAATAGCATACAGATATTAGAAGAACTCCATTTTTTGGTAGTTATACTTATTTTCCATATATAAAAGTTATATATTCCGGAAGGTGATCCCATTGTCTAGATTTCATATTTTTACACCATATTCTAAAACATTGTGTAGGTACCTCAAACAAATCATGTTAATGGTCATTTTTATGTTTTTTAGGAAGTCCATTGCAACTAATGCATCACAAGTGGGTATCATTACCTTGCACTAACCCATAGGTAAAAGCATGTCTTCTTTAGAAAGATAATCAACATTTGAATTGATTTCTCTAAATATATGAGAAAAAAATAGAAAATTAAAAACTTTAGTGTCTTGACATTGTGGTATAATGGTCTATATTTGTTATCATTTGGCCAGGAATCGCATGTAAGGGATATCTTGTGGTGTATTTGTTAAGGATATTTACCCACCATTAGAGGGATAATAAGTCGATCATCCATCAATCTTGAATAGCATTTTGTTGTTGGTATTTTTGGTAGTCCAAATGATTTTGAATAATATAATGTTTGTTTCGGGAATTTAATAGAAATCCACATTTAATTATGTAGGTACAGACATGTTTTCCACATCCCAAATTTGTTAGGATTGTAAAATAATTGAGAACAATTGTCAACAAAATGATGTATGGCTTCACATTTTCCAACACCATTTTGAAAAGCATGTTAATAGTAACATCCTCACCATATCCATTTTGGGCATTTCCCACAACCATTGCATTCCATGAGACTACATCCCATTTAGGAAATTTCTTAAATTTTCTTTGCACCTATGATTTGTAAAGTAAGGAATTTCTTAGTCCTTAGTTGACATGCATTATTTCTTTTGGCATGTATGATTTGTTTAGTAAATGTACCCATTAATAAACCATTAAATGTCTAGGGGTTGAGGAGGAGGATAAGAGGATTTTTTGTTGCTGGGGAGGAGATGTTGGTGATGTATTATGGGCTAGCATATTTTTTCTAATCGAGAGCTCGAGGACTCTTAGTATCTGATTGAGGGGTAGGTTGGGTGGATATTTATCCCGTACGTTGCTTTCCATTTTGTATCTTAGTTTTTTTGTTGATCTTGAAGCTGGAGACAGGGTTGTTCCAATTAAAAGTAAGTACCGAGAAATTTTCTTCATTACAGGTATGCCTCTTTCCCCTAGTTATTCAAATTATTTTCATTATTAGTTGTGTGTTTAAATGAAAATGAATATGTTACTATGGATGTTATTGCTATTTCTAAATTATATTTTCTTTAAAGTAAATGATTTATGGTATAAATTTGTATCTTGGCTATGTATAGATTAAGATTTCTAGTTTATTATTCTCTTGGGTAGAATTTACATATGGTCGTAGAGGAATAAAAATATGTTTCAAAGATTCACACCTCAATTAAAAATGCTCTTTAAATATAGCCACTACTTTAATAAGGTAAACCTAAGTTCGAAAAAGATAAAGAGTAACATATCCAATCTCTAATGTTTTGTCCCATTTCTGTTTGGAGCTCTAACAACTGATGAAAGCAAAGTGGTTTCAACGGGCCCTTCCGTCCCCAACATTCACATGCATATGAGTGTGAAGCCACTGATCTTCTCTGTTTAAAGACAAAGAGGATCTCACCCTATGTTTGTGATATATTTTTTATTTGGACATATATTTACAAATATCTGAAGGTTAGAATGATATCTCGTTTTAATCATATCCTAGATTACTTGAACTCGTCTGCTAACCAAGTCACCATAATTTTAAATAACGTTAATTTCAAAAATATTACAATAATATAAATACATGTTAGTCTTTCATATAATTATAGTAGTATAATTTAATTGCATATGAACAATAAGATCACTAGAAGAAAGACAAAGCACGAAAATAAAGAACACAAGAATTTATCCTGGGAAACCCAATAGGGCGAAAACCCAACAACCTTCGTATAGAGATGAAAAATTATGAGAACAAAGTACAAGGATGAGAGAGAGAAAGTAGAAATTATCTCCAAGTAGAAACCCCCCAAAAATTCTTCTCCTTATTGTAGATGAGAATTCCTCTCCAAGTGATGCAAACTTGTGTGCATTGAGTGAGTGACCAAATGAAGCACCCAGATTCTCTATTTATACACTTTCCAAACTGGCATTTTCCCTAACTTGCCAACTTTTCTAACTAACAGGGCCGACTTGAACTGGGAAAAAATAAAGTAATGTTTATTTAATTATTTTCTTCGGGTAATTTATCCCCAAGGTTTACATTGGTTCTTTCAAGTATTTTACATAATTAATTGCATCAAAATCATGATCTCCCCTAGGAGGTACAAATAAATACAATAAAATATAATAAGAATAAATTTTGATGTTGCACTAATTCCAACACTTCCTCTCAACAAGGAAGGTATTCCTCAGACATGGTCATCATCAACATTACGATCATCTGGGTTTCATCTGTACATCACATCTGTCTCGATAATCTCTATGCATACTGAAGGTTGTCAACATAGTATTAGTCCTTTGACAAGAAGAATTATGTACAATATTCATTCCTTTTATTTTTATGATGATGATCTTCTTCTACATCAGCAGTACTGGCTTCATTTTTTCCTTTTGAATGAGCTTGGACAATTGTTGGCATAATGACCATAGGTCTTGCACCTGAAACATTATACATGTGATAGATATTTCTTCTTTTTCTTTTGACCTGTGTTAATTTTTCAGAATTTACTTCAATCTGATCTAGGATCTTAACTGAGAGAACAACATGTACAACATATCTACAGCATATCAATCATGGACACAATAACGAAAGCACACAAGAGACATTCAGAGTTTACTTGGGGAAACCATAAAGGTGAAAAACCCCAATAACTTCCTCAGAGATAGATAGAGCAATGATACAACCCAAGCATAAGAGATAGACATCTCCTAGCAGCAGCTTCTCCTCCTCCACAAGTGCGCCACTCTCTCGAGAGTGTGAGAGAGAATAGAATGATGAAATAGAGTGCCTCCCGCACTCTATTTATACTTGACTTGACTTGCCTAATAACCTTTACTAGGTTGGCCTTAACTTAACCACATAACATAATGCTGACTGGGTCGACACCCAATAGGGTGGTCTAATAACCCTTTGACCCACATGGACGACCCCCAATAGGGTGGTCTAATAACCCTTCGACCCACATGACTTATACAGGGCCGACCCCAACAAGGTGGTCTAATAACCCATCAAGTATAAGTTACGACACTTACAATATAAATGACGACACTTCCGTATAGAGGAATAATAACATCTCTATAGAAATACAATATACATATATGAAATACATTCCGAAGTTACATATACATCAACACTCCCTCTTAACTAGGAAGGTATTTCAAGACACAGGTCTTCTAGCACAAGTCTTCTTCTCTGGATCATCGTCACTGGATAATCGTCATCGATTCATCGTCATCATCACTGCTGCTGCTATCTCAATCAATCTCTGAATCTACTCGTTATAGGAAGTTCTACAGAGCCAGTCCTTTTTCATACTAGATGTAGGCCCACCACCTACAGGTCTTCATCATCACTGGCCATACTGTGGAATCCTCAAGACTTATTACGTGCATCACAAAACCTTGAAAGAGCATCCCAGGATGTTACAGGTACACAACTCTGACCTGTAGGATCTCCCAGGGCACTATTACATGTGACCCCACCACAAAACCTCGAAAGATCATCCTAGGATGTTACGGGTACACAACTCCGACCTGTAGGATCTCCCAGGGCACAAATTACATGTGGTCACCACAAAACCTCGCAAGAGCATCCCAGGATGTTATGGGTACACAAATCCGACTTGTAGGATCTCCCAGGGCACAAATTACATGTGGTCATGGCAAAACCTCGAAAGAGCATCCCAGGATGTTACGGGTACACAACTCCGACCTGAAGGATCTCCCAGGTCCCAAATTACATGCCATAGGACAAAACCTCGTAAGAGCATCCTAGGATGTTACGGGTACACAACTCCTACCTGAAGGATCTCCTAGGGCACAAATTACATGTCCTCCTATAGCAATGCCTCTAAAGAGCATCCTAGGCTGTTACGGGTACACAACTCCGACCTATAGGATCTCCCAGACATGCTCATCTGCACAACCTGATCCACAACCACAAAGTATCATCCTGATACTCACCATACATCATCCTGATGTACACATGATCATTCTGATCATCATCACTGCATCGTCCTGATGCATGTCATCTGGAGCAACATCCTGAAGCTCGTCATCCATGATCATCCTGATCATACAATGCATCCACTTGATGCATACATAGTATCTGCCTGATACATATCATCATAAATGATCTACCTGATCATACAATGTATCCACCTGATACATATACAAATACATGATCCACCTGATCATACCTGATACATATCAACATACATGATCTACTTGATCATACAACATATCTACCTGATACAAATACATATACATGGTCCAAGCATCCAACATGATGCGTACCTACATAAATGATCCAATTGATCATATCCAACATCCAACATGATGCGTACATACATAAATGATCCAACTGATCATATCCAGCATCCAACATGATGCGTACATACATAAATGATCCAACTGATCATATCCAGCATCCAACATGATGCGTACATACATAAATGATCCAACTGATCATATCTAGCATCCAACATGATGCATATACATATACAGAGTAGTAACTGGAGCATCGTCCTGATGCTCATCATCCATGATCCTCCTGATCATCATAGCATCGTCCTCTTCAGATCATCTCATCGTCCACGCAGCATAGCCCAGATGCACATCATCCAACGCTTACACCATCGACATGGGAGAACACATCTACCACCATTCGGGGAAGGCTCCAGCCCTTACTTTTTCACCATGGGAGAACACATCTACCACCATGTGAAAAATGGCTTCAGCCCTTACATCTACACCATGTGAGAACACATCTACCACCATGTGAGAATGGCTCAGCAATTACATCACGACCATGGGAGAACACATCAACCATGTTAGAAAATCTCATGTGCATATGCATCTTTTGGACTCATCACTTCCCTTTGGAAGGAACCTCTCTCTGAAGTACACTGAGCCTCTCTCTGAAGTACTCAAACTGAACTCTGGCCAACGGCTTGGTCAGTACAACTGCAACTCATCCATCGCAACATACTCTGCTTCGGCTGTACTCAGTGCTACGCAGGACTGCTTCCTGCTAAACCAGAAGCAGCACCCAAAAGTGCTCTTCCTATCTGCAGCATTGCCTATCCAATTTGAATCAACATAACCCTGTAGGTTAAAATTTTGATTCGCATCATACTTGAGCCCATAATCAACTGTACCCTTCAGGTACCTCAGAATATGCTTTACAACAACCAAGTGAATACTTCTTGGATCCGTCAGGAACTGGCTCAATGTGTTCACCGCAAAGCAAATATCTGGTCTCGTGTTCATCAGGTACATCAAGGACCCAATCATCTGACGATACATAGTGATATCAACTGGCTCAGATGAAGCATCACAAAGGAGCTTCAGGTTTGATGCCATAAGTGTGGCCATGGTCTTGCAGTCCATCATCCTGAACCTCTTCAGGATCTCTACTGCATACTTCCCTTGTCCAAGAAAGATTCCATCTGCACTCTGCCACACCTCCATACCTAGAAAATAGTGCATCATCCACAAGTTCTTCATCTCGAACTCGGCAGCAAGATTCCGCTACATGTAGGAAATCAATCTATCTTTACTTGTAATAAACAGGTCATCCATATACAAAAGTAGTATCACTAGATTGCCTTCCTCAACCTTGTAGTAAAGGTTGGAATCCGCTTTACTCTTGGTAAAGCCCAAACTGGATAGAAAGCTGTCTATCCTACCATACCAAGTTCTGCACATATATGACTCCCTGTCATGTGTCTCAAAACCAAGTGACTGCTCCACATACACTTCTTATTCAACTACACCATTCAAGAAAGCTGTCTTGAAATCCATCTGGTGTATCTTCCATTTCATCACTGCAGCCAGAGCAAGTACGGATCTAATGGAAGTGTATCTGGCTGCAGGAGCAAAAGTCTCTATGCTACCACCTACAGCATGCTTGATCTTGTAGGTCCTCTTGGAAGTCACTACAGACTCCCCTTCAAGTCTTGGGACTGCATCCCAAACATCTTCATGATCGACTGGTACTCCTCGATCATGGCATTCTTCCTAGATCTTGGGAACTTCAATATTTTCAATAGATAACTTTGTTGCTGAACAAATGTTGTAGTCCTTCTTTTGTAGGTGATGGTATATGATCTTTACACAACAAGTTAAATTGCATGATTAGAAAACATCTCATAGTTTTCAGAACAAATTCTTACATATAAATAAATATGTCATACAGTCATGCAATTATCTTAGCCAATGCTTCAATACAACATTTATCCATATCCCGTAACTTTCTAGATGCCTTCCAATCTCTGCCAGAACATTGTTAAGAGTGTGCAAAACTCCCAACATGTCAGTAAAGAGGTTTCATTCTAGATAAGTAGCAATGGAATGTTGTACAGTTCCATAGGCCACTTACCCATGTATATTAGTAGTACACTGTTCATCAATGCAACTATTCTAATATGCATAATACACAACCTAATTATAGGGACATGAGTATATACATTATTAAACAATAAAATATGCAAGGAATGATAATTCAAATACTTATCTTTGTTTGTTTGTTGGGTTGACTCCCTCTCAGTCTTTGCTTCTTTTCTGCAACTCCATTCTGATGTGGATTGTGAGAAGTGGTCAACTCCCTCTGAATATCTGCATCCTTGCAGAAACTACCGAAGTGTGCTCCTTCTTGATCTTTGCTTCCTTGCAGGAACAATTAGAGTGTGCTCTCTCTTGATCTTTGCTTTCTTACAGGAACAACTGGAGTGTGCTCCCTCTTGATCTCTGCTTCCTTGCAGGAACAACTGGAGTGTGCTCCCTCTTGATCTTTGCTTCCTGGATTACCTATCCTTGAACTTATATCCATCACTATGCATGCTTATTAGTATCATCATTGTCTTATCCTCGAGGTCTCATACATAATCACACATTCATTAGTATAATCTTAATACTATCAATACACAATAATCTTAAACATGTATAGTCATGATCATTTCAAACACAGATAATAAACATTAGTATTCAAGGTTTCAGGGAAGTCTTCTTTTACTCATGCATATTCTTATTTGATCATAGGACTCTTCTGGTTAGTTAAATCATCAATCAAGATAAGAGACATAAAATGCATAAACCCTTGATTACTTACATTTCTAACTTTATGGATAAACATAACTAATCATACCAAGTATACTTATATAAGGGATCCTAACACAAGGTAGGATTCTAACTTGATATAGGAAAAACATACCTGGATTGGTATGTTAGCTAGTTATGTCTAACATACCCACATGATGTCTTCTTGTTCTCTTCAATGACTTGTGCTAGTAACCTGCATATCTCATAGGTTAACCATTATAGAACCAAGTTATACATACCTCGCAAATAGATCTTCTAAGTGATTCATGACAATGGATGAATCTTTGTCCTCATGTCTTCATGATCATATGTTCTTGAACTAGAACATGATTTGTCTTTCTTGGTGTACCTTTCATGTTAGCGGACAACATAAACCTCATACAACACCATAATGCATTAGTACAATCATAAGTGTCAACACCCTAATCAATGAATATTTTCTATCATGCATTCATAATTTTATTAAGGTGATATGACAAGTCTAAATTTAATCAAGATTGTACTAACCGTAATAACATGAAGACAAACATACCATAAACTTAATCATGAACAAATCTCGAAACATACTTGGATAAGTCATACCTGTCGAGATTGCTTGTAATCTTCTTATGTAAGGCCTTAGCCTCATCTCCCTCTGAAACAGGAACTTCTTCACTTATGCAGGTGACCAATCTATTCTCTTCTAGGATTAACCCAATCCACTTGATTTGCAGGAACTGGATCTGGAACTAGATTAGGGTTTGTCAGGAAAACCCTAAAAATTCAAATTTTGAATTTCAAACTTCTCAAAGGATATAAAGATGCGTCTTGATGAGCTGATCAACCTGGTATACTCAGAATTTCAAAACTGCAAAGTTTCACCCCTCAAATTTGCCTTTGAAACTTTTGGAATCATTAGACATGACCCCGAACTAGAGTTTGATAAAGCCCACCCTTCTTCCCAATCAAAAGGTTTGATCCAAAGCTCTAAGCTTCTAGTTCTCTGAGGGGCTTCCAGCCGTGGTCACATATTTCAAAAATTCCCATTTTTGTAGAAGCCCTAATTTTCCACTTTTCCGATCAAAGTCCCGAACTAGGGTTTGATCAAGCCCGACCTTCTGCCCAACCAAAAATTCTGATCTTGGTCTCTAAATTTTGATTTTGATGAGTATCATTCAGCTGTAGTCTTTGATTATAAAAATTCCAACTTTCTCCGAAACCCTAAATTCTGGAATCCATGAATGAAGGTGCTCAAAAATAATTTTGTTTTGATAGAAATATGTACCTGATTGTTTCTGGTGTAACTCTGAACTTTTCGATCCACAGGGTCTAAAATTTGTTTTTGCGATAGCTGGACCTATCATCTTTCCAAACCCACAGGTATGACCTCAAATGGATTCTCTGAGAGAGAGTTATGCCAAGTGTCGCAACGTGACCTGTTTATGGGATAAACCAGGAGAGCGAACTTGTACGGCGTGTCACATGTCACTGGTTCAGTTTCAGCCTCTGAACAAGTTACCTGAGAAAGTATAGTTTGTGCAATACCTGTCACTTTTTACAAAATTTCATTTGGAGCTTCCTAGCCCAAGTTATGACCTTTTTTCCAAGATCACCTGTTTATGACTGAGATCTAGAAGAGGCCGAAACCCTATATTGTACAGATCATAAATCACAAAGTACAATGAATTAGTGGACACAAGGTACATGGGGATCTTAGCTTCGCCCTGTCCGATTTTTAGACCCTGAAACCTCGCCAAATTTTATTTATAGCGAAAGTGATACAATGAATGGTTTTTGCTATATCAAGCCCTAGCATCGCAAGTGCAACAAGTGTCATACATGCCATACCATGCCTTCTTTCAGGCTAGCTCTGATACCATGTTAATTTTTCAGAATTTACTTCAATATGATCTAGGATCTTAACTGAGATAACAACATGTACAACATATCTACAACATATCAATCATGGACACAATAATGCAAGCACACAAGAGACACAGAGTTTACTTGGGGAAAACCATAAAGGTGAAAAACCCCAATAACTTCCTCATAGATAGATAGAGCAATGATACAACCCAAGCATAAGAGATAGACATCTCCTAGCAGCAGCTTCTCCTCCTCCACAAGTGCGCCACTCTCTCGAGAGTGTGAGAGAGAATAGAATGATGAAATAGAGTGCCTCCCGCACTCTATTTATACTTGACTTGACTTGCCTAATAACCTTTACTAGGTCGGCCTTAACTTAACCACATAAAATAATGTTGTCTGGGCCGACACCCAATAGGGTGGTCTAATAACTCTTTGACCCACATGGCTGACCCCCAATAGGGTGGTCTAATAACCCTTCGACCCACATGACTTATACAGGGCCGATCCCAACAAGGTGGTCTAATAACCCATCAAGTATAAGTTACGACACTTACAATATAAATGACGACACTTCTGTATAGAGGAATAATAACATCTCTATAGCAATGCAATATACATATATGAAATACATTCCGAAGTTACATATACATCAACAAACTGGAGGAGGGCTAGATATCCTACCTTGGTGCTTATGATTTTGAAACCTTCTTCCCTTTCCCTTTCCTTTCTTGGCATGGACCACAAATGCTTGATTCTCCTTGGGTTGAGTACCATGAAATTTCTATCTTACTGCAATCCTCATCTCTTCCTGAGTGCAATCCACCCATAATCTGTCAAATTTGGGTAGCTTGGTTCGACCACTTATGCTTTGAATGAATGAATCCCAAGATGGTGGAAGACCATTTAGAGTAGTAATGACAAGCTCCTTATCATCAATGGTTTCTCCATTGGAACTAAGCTTGTCCCTTAGTTCTGTGATCCTCATGAAGTGTGAGGCAATTGATTCAGACTTGGCCATCTTCATATTTGATAATTGGTTCCTCAATGTGAGAGTCACATTGATGCTACTATGTTCAAATAGATTCTTTAGGGTTTTGAACATCCTCCTGGTTGTCTTCTTTTGTGATATTTGAGGAACCAAATGGTCTTTGACTAAGTCCACCAATATCCTTATTGCCCTGGCATCATTCTTCCTCCATTGAGGCTTGTCCTCTTCAACTTCTAGTTCTAGAACCTTCTCATTTACAAACTTCAAGAGATCATTTTATTCTATAATGAGAAGAACCCTAGACTTCCAAGAGATGAAATTGTAAGCCCCATCTAGACAATCTTCAACCTTCATTCCAATCATCTTGACTGTAGATCTGAAGCAGAAACCCTAGTATGAACTAGGCCAAAAATGAAGATTGGATTCTTGAGAAACTGACTCCATAGGAAAATGATCCCTAGAAAGGAGATTTGAGAGAAGGTAGGTTCGAGCCAAATATGTGGAGAGAACATCACAAAACTTGAAACCCTAATTTCTGCAGTAACTATCGCAGCTGCAGAATTAGGTCAAACTTGAAACTTCTCAGAATTGGATTCTTCCTTCACCAAAAGATGCGCCTTCCCTAGGGAGAAGTTTCCAAGGCTCTTTTTCTGCCAAATTGATGAGGGAAGGAATCATAAGATGAAACCCTAGCTTCCGACAATGGCTTCGTCTAGTACTTCTCTGATACCAAGTTAGTTTTTCATATAATTATAGCAGTATAATTTAATTGCATATGAACAATAGGATCACTAGAATAAAGACAAAGAACAGAAACAAAGAACATGAGAATTTATCCTGGGAAACCCAATAGTGAGAAAACCTAGCAACCTTCATATAGAGATGAACAATTCTGAGAACATAGTACAAGGATGAGAGAGAGAAAGTGGAAAGTCTCTCCAAGTAGAAACCCCAAAAATATGCTTCTCCTTACTACAGATGCAAACTTGTGTGTATTGAGTGAGTGACCAAATGAGGCACCCGGCCTCTCTATTTATACACTTCCCAAACTCGATGTTTCCCTAACTGGCCCGACTTGTCTAGCTGACAGGGCCGACTAGACCTGGGAACAAATAAAATAATGTTTATTTTTAATTCTTTTCTTTGGGTAATTTATCCCCAAGTCTTACATTGATTATTTAAAGTATTTTACATAATTAATTACATCAAAGGATCTCCCGTAGGAGGTACAAATAAATACAATAAAATATAATAAGAATAAATTTCGAAGTTGCACTAATTCCAGCACTCCCTCTCAATGAGGAAGGTATTCTTTGGACATGGTCATCATCAACATCACGATCATGTGGGTTTCATCTGTACATCACATCTTTCTCGATCATCTCTATACATACTGAAGGTTGTCAACATAGTATCAGTCCTTTGAGAAGTGTGATCATGCATCTTCTCCACACAGTCCATCGGTGGATCCATACATCGGCTCAAAAACTCTACACAGTCCATCGGAGAGTACAAAAAGCATCATCACATCCCAGTCCATCGAAACTCAATACAAAGTGCATCTGTTCAGCCCAGTCCTTTGGGGAACATGGACCAACTCAACCAGTCCTTCGGTGAGTCCAAGAGTATCAACCTCTCCATCCAATCTGGATATTTGAAAGGTCTCTCATACATGACCATCTTCCCTGTCTGTCTCTACTAGTGATGGTATCCTCCCATTCCTGGCTAAGATCCTGAATGAGCACAGGTACCTATGTATAAAAAAACTTCACACGTCCATCTACTACCTGTCCGTCTCATCTTTCGATGGGATCCTCCCATACATGGCTGAGAACCCTGACGAGTAGAGGTACCCATGTGGAACCAAAATTCAAATTACCATCTACTACATGTCTGTATCATCTGCCAATGGGATCCTCCCATACTTGGCTGAGAACCTAGACGAGTAGAGGTACCTGTGTGGAACAACACTTCACGTGACCATCTACTACCTATCTGTCTCATCTTTTGATGGGATCCTCCCATACCTAGTTGAGAACCTGGACGAGTAGAGGTACCTATGTGGAACCAAATTTCACCTGACCATCTACTACCTGTCCATCTCATTTTACGATGGGATCCTCCCATATGTGGATTATAACTTGGACGAATAGAGGTACTTGGGTGAAAGTAAGGTAAACATATGCATGTCATCTTTCCCTCTCAAGGAGGGACATGCTTTGTTATACTCCATGTCTTCCGTGAAATTATTCAACCTTTATCCTAGGAAGAGGCTTGGTGAGAACATCTGCAATCTGGTCATCTGTCGAAACATAATGTAACTCGACCACACCTTTCTACACCATATCATGAATGTAGTGATACTGAATCTGTATATGCTTCGACTTATCATGGAATACAAGATTCACTAACATCTCCACACAACTCTGGTTATCATAGTGAATCATAGTTGGCTCTGGAATCTAGCCAAACAATCTCACAAGGAGTTTCTAAATCCATACAACTTCTCGAGTTATTGTACTAGTAGCCATATAATCGGCCTCTGCAGTACTGAGTGCTACTTAGGTCTGCTTCTTGCTACACCAGGAAATCACCGCAGAACCCAAACTGAAGAAAAAAGCAGAAGTACTCTTCCTATCTGCAGCACATCCAACACAATTTGAGTATGAAAATCCTTGCAATATCAAGTCACACTCTGAAGCATATCTTAGTCCATATCCCACAGTTCCACGCAAGTATCTGAGCACATGTTTTGCAACAACCTGGTGAATCTGTCTCGGCTCACACATGAATTGGCTGAGAGCATTCACAACAAAATATATATATGGTCTGGTGTTCGTCAGATACATTAGAGATCCAATCAACTAGCGATACATAGTAGGATCAATCAAATTTGAATATGAAGAAGAGTCCCTCAGCTTCTTCAAATTTTCATCCATTGGTGTGGCCATGTACTTACAGTCCAACATTTTGAATCTCTTCAAAATATCAATGGTGTATTTTCCTTGACTTAGGAAAATCTCCTTCTTCCTCTACCATACTTCTAGTCCCGAGAAGTAATGCATCAATCCAAGACCCTTCATTTCAAAATCAGAGGCAAGTTTCTTCTTACACCATACAATAACCTTTTCATTCCCCGTGAGAAATAGGTCATCAACATAAAGAAACAAAATAAATGGCTCATCATCCACAATCTTGTAGTAAAGGTTGTGGTCTACATCACTCTTGGTGAATCCAAAGCTCACAAAGTATCCGTCTATCCATCCATACCAAGCACTAGGTGCTTGCATGATGTTGGGCCCTAGAAATGCCCCTTTTTGACCATACTATTTCATCATTTTGCCCTGTTACACACTACTTTCATAAACCATATACATGCCTTTTTCAAGAACAATCAACAATCCTGACAAGGTATAATTTATTATTGATTCATTTAATTAAATGCCTAATATTGTTATGGTTATGAATTCTAGCCTTCGATTAATGCTAACTTGTGTTGATTTCATTAAGTTAATATCAAAGCACAGGTGTATTAGTTGTAATGCCTTGCGAAAGAATCATACGTGGTTCCAGCTGTTACTCTTCCGATTTGATTCCTCATATTCCAAGGGACAACGCATCCTTCCACATGAAGCTGTAACAGGTCTTTGTTGAAACAGATCATTGCTGCAACATACAGGATGCCTCCCAATTGGTTAAAACATTGATCCATTGACTGCCAGAGTAACAACATCCTTCATGATTAACGACCTCATTCATTATAGCTCTAACAGTTTAGCTGTAACTCTGCAGCACAAAGATCAGAGATCTTCATTGCTGCACGAAATTAGTGGATCATGAGCTGTATTTTGCATGTATAAATATGGGAAGGATTTTAGAGTTCGGGGTTGGTTAATTATCATTTTGTACGGGCTGTAACAGAGCACCGATACTGTGGATTACCATCTTTAATGAAGAGCATAGTTATTTCTATTTATGTGTCTTAATTTGTCGTAGTTCACGATGTCTCTGTTAGAAGGCCAGGGCCCGTATTTTCATAGAGATTGCCGAGTTAAGTAGGTAGTTAGATTTATTCATTTCCTGTTGTGTGTTGTGGAATTGCATTAGGCATATTATTGATAGCTGCAACAAAGAATTTGTAATTGCATTCTTTATTGGTAGTTTATTATTTTGCATCATGAATAGCTGCAACTGTGTGGTGTGACAGTCAACTATGTAGGTTAGTTTGATTAACGTATGTGTGTTAGAATCAGTTGTTATAGCCAAGCTCGACTCCAATTCGTTTCAGTCATTTATGCTTTCTAGGATTTCCAATGGTTATCAATTTAGAGTTTAAGCTTATTTTCTAATTCTGGTTGTTGTTGTATCTTTATTGAATTCATAGATTATGCAGATTATGATTGAGTTACAGTAGTTGTGGATGAATAATTTTGGTAAAGATTGAATATTTTAGTTTGATAGTTATAGGATTTAACTTCTTGCAAAAGTAATCTAGTTCATTTCTATTCTTAGATCAGTAACTCCTAGGTTGATTTATGTAGGAAGGTAGCTGCACTTTGAATTCCTAGATGTATGAGTTAGATTAGTTTTCTTTATGGAATGAGTTTGGCTAAGTAGATAGGTAGGATTATTATCTCCATCCAGTTAATCAACTACTTGAAATGTTTATGCATAGATTGTGCTTATTGCCATTGAAATAAAAGACTTCCTTGGGTTGACAATTTATATTGAGCATCTTGTGTGTTAGTTGTAATTAATTAGCATATAGGGTGACCAACATTTTGCCGCCATTGTCGGGGATGGTAATTGATAGACATAGTCAGTATTTGGTTTTATTTGATTTCATTTTGGTTTAATCATTTACAACATGCATGAATACAAGAAAAAAAAATTGGGAACCCCCTTTGAATACTAACATTGTAGGTGGAAGAGGTCGAGGTCATAACGTATGTCTGGGAAGACAAACATTTATCAACGACATAATTGCTAAATCTGATTCTTATACTAGACCACCGTAGATGTCTATAGGAAGAGGAGATTTTGTTTCTGCCAATCTTGAGAATTCAGCATCAACGGTGGAGAACGCAACAGGACCTTCTACTCCTGGCGCATAAAATAAACCTCCTGAAGACAAGGGAAGCGTTGTGGGTGCACCGGATAGAGAGGATATTTATCATATTAATGGAACCAGAGTTACTAAAGAAGTGTGGTTGGAGACTCGTCGAGAAGCAGAGGAAGAAAGAAGGCGAGAAGAAGAGAGGAGGAAAGAAGAAGAGGCAAGGGCAGAGGAAGAATGAATAAAGGAATCCATTAAATTTTGGACTAACAACATGGATAATAGAGAACATGAAGGAGAGAATGAACATAGGGAGAACAGAGAAGAAGAAGTGGAAGATAATCATCCTGGTAACACTAATTGCTAAATCTGATTCTTCTACTAGACCACCGTAGATGTCTATAGGAAGAGGAGATTTTGTTTCTACCAATCTTGAGAATTCAGCATCAACGGTGGAGAACGCAACAGGACCTTCTACTCCTGGCGCATAAAATAAACCTCCTGAAGACAAGGGAAGCGTTGTGGGTGCACCGGATAGAGAGGATATTTATCATATTAATGGAACCAGAGTTACTAAAGAAGTGTGGTTGGAGACTCGTCGAGAAGCAGAGGAAGAAAGAAGGCGAGAAGAAGAGAGGAGGAAAGAAGAAGAGGCAAGGGCAGAGGAAGAATGAATAAAGGAATCCATTAAATTTTGGACTAACAACATGGATAATAGAGAACATGAAGGAGAGAATGAACATAGGGAGAACAGAGAAGAAGAAGTGGAAGATAATCATCCTGGTAACACTATCGCCACATTAGAATTCCCTATCCTCCAGAAACCTGGAGCAGCTCCCATAAAAAACATTTCACCTTCAGTTCTTCTGAATTTCCATGGTAAATATTCCGAAGATCCTGATGAATTTCTTTTTGAGTTTGATATCCTCTGTCGCAGCTATGACTATACCTCTAGTGCTGAGAAGCTGAAACTATTCCCAGCCACCTTGAAAGGAAATGCTCTGCACTGGTTCATGAGTCTGGGTCGTGAGACCATTACTACTTGGGACCAAATGAAACACACCTTTCTTTCTAAATATCAAGAATATTGTAGAACCAGGGATATAAAGGAAGAGTTGTTTAAATTGGTTCAGAAGGAAGAAGAGAGTTTGGAAGACTTTGTGGAAAGATTGTTGTACAATTTACAAAGGTCTGGACACACTTAGATTGAAAATGATGTACTCAAGATTATTTTTCTACAAGGAATTAGAGAAGATTGCCTTGATATGTTGAATTTGTTGGGGAAAGGGGACATCTCAAAGAAACCCTTCGAGAAGATCCTTGAATTATGTCGAAGGTGCTCAAGGGGATCCCCTAGAACAAATAAATGAGACAAAGATCGAGATCAAGATGTCTTCACTAGGACACAAAAGTCAGCTAGTAGAGGAGCTACTCAAACATAAATAAGCAACTTACTGGATAATTTTAAAACTAATATGATGAGTTCCATTTCCTCAGAGTTAGATGTTTTGAGAGAAAAACAGAGGCAAGCAGTAGAAGATCTTACACTTGGTGTAATCTGTCCTAAATGTAGGAAAAAACACCCACTGAAAGAATGCCCGTTGGACAAGGCAGAGATATGTAGGATATGTGGATTAGAGCATGACACCAAGAATGTCCTTCATTACCCAAAGTCAATGTAGTCCTGCAGGCATCCACTTCAGATGTGGAACATGCTTACTTTATTGCACAGAAGAAACCTTGGCAGCCTCGCAATCAAGGTATGAATCCAGATCCATCAATTTTCTTGAATAATATGCATGGTATGAACAATATGAACAATATGAATACATAATTCCCTTCACATTATTCTAATAACCAGTGGCATCCATCTCAGAACCCAATGCAAAATCCTAATTATTGGACACCATGGTCGCAACAGTCAAACAATCAAGCTCCCTGGAATTCCAACTGGAGAAATTCTTACCAAGGAAATAACTTTCCCCATCACCAAACTCAGTATCAACAGTACCCTCCTCAACAATATCCTCACCAAAAATATCAATAGCCATAACTGCAATTCCAAAACAATGCCACACCTATGAATGCACCACTTCGACCACAACTACCCGCACAACCTAAGCCAAACCCAAATAATAAAGCAGTTCATCAGTTTGAGACTGCCAACATGCCTTCATATTCCATCTCCCAAGTTCCCTACGATGATATACAATTACAATCAGTTAGGGTAGTGGAACCCATCATCACTGAGGATGTTCCATCTCGAGTGCAGGAAACTGGAGTGAATCAACACTATGAGAATATGGTTCATTCAACAATCCCCATCATTGAGGATGCTGAAATTCCTACCGAAACAGTAGCTGAAACTTAGGAAGTAACACACGATGAAGCACAACCTACACAATTGATGAGAGAACCGCCATACCCTAAACGATTGGCCCTGTGAAAAATAGTGGAACAACGTCGATTCACTCTCTTAGGAGAATTGAAAAAATTGTATGTCAAAATTCCACTGTTACAAGCCCTCCATGACGTGACCATTTATGCTAAGACTGTTATAGATTTATGTGTCAAGAAACCAGGAAGAAAGCCTAAGGATCCTCCCACTGTCCATGTATTGGGAAAACTTTCTTAATTAATAATGGGGAAGACTCCTGTGGCAAAATACGATGACCCCGAAAATCCTACTGTGACAGTTCACATAGGAAACACACAAATCCCTAATGTATTGGTAGACTTAGGCGCGGCTATTAACGTTATGACCATAGAAACTGTGAAGAAACTTGGACTCACTAACCTTCGGCCAACCCCTACCATTTTGGAACTTGCTGACAGATCAACAATCAAGCCTGAGGGGATCCTAGATGACCTAGTAATCTTCGTTGATTCGTGGGAATACCTTGCGGAATTCTTGGTGTTACAGCCGAAGTATCAGTTGGGGGGACACCCGCTGATTCTCGGGAGACCATGGTTGGCCACAGGAGATGCCTGTATCAGCTGTCGGTCAGGATCCATGACTATCTCAGACGATATTGATATCAAAAGCCTAACCTTATACCCTCTAGCTCGACCAAGCACAGAAGCTGAAACTCCACTTTGGGTAGATTTGGAGGAGGAGAAAGGTGTTCAAACTTTACTAACAATTGGGAGAGACTTAACCTTAAAGATGAAATAGAGGATGATACCATTAACAGTTTCATCAGTGAGCCCATGTCTGTTAATAAGCGTGTTTACCAGATTCTCGACTATACATTTGATGAGAAAGAACAAGAAAATATTACGGAAGAAACTCTAGTCAGTGATGCCAGTATAATTCCAGTTATCAAGAATTCAAAAAGTGTCCTAGTGCAAATTGAGCCAGGGAAAACATTGAACATCAATCCAAACCTTGCGCCCAGTGAAATGGAATAGCTAATCACTCTGCTGAAACAACATAAAGGATCTTTCGCTTGGGAATACACAGACATGAAGGGTATTCCTTCTAATATGTGCACCCATCACATTTATATTAAGAGCAACTCCAGGCCAGTATGTCAACCACAACGATGGATGAACCCAAACCTAAGGGATGTAGTGAAAGAGGAGATCCAAAAACTTTTGAAAGCGGGGTTTATATACCCAATTTCAGACAGTGAGTGGGTTTCTCCACTCGTGACTATGCCAAAGAAGAATGGGAAATGGAGGGTCTGCAAGGATTACAGAGAATTGAACAAGGAAACGCAGAAGGACCACTTTCCCTTACCTTTTATTGATCAAGTCCTTGATACCTTGTCTAGGAAGAAGTATTTTTCCTTTCTGGATGGCTTTTGTGGCTATAACCAAATCCAGATTGCTCCAGAAGACCAAGACAAGACCACTTTCACCTGTCCCTGGGGTACTTTTGCATACAGGGTACTTCCTTTTGGGTTGTGCAACGCACCAGCCACATTTCAAAGAGTAGTGATTGGAATCTTTTCAGAGATGGTAAACGACTACATGGAAATTTTTATGGATGAATTCACTCCATACAGTAGTAGTTATGAAGAAGCACTGAAAAATTTAGAAAATGTCTTGAAACGCTTTGAACAAAGCCATCTCTCTTTAAGCACTGAAAAGTGCCATATGATGATGAGAGAGGGCATAGTTCTGGGGCACTTCATCTCTTCTGATGGTATCCAGGTAGACCCGTCCAAAATTAAGGTAATTGAAAATATACCAACTCCTGGAACACAAAAAGATGTACGTAGCTTCTTAGGGCATGCTGGTTATTATAGAAGATTCATAGAAAAATTTTCCAAACTAGTTTCTCCTTTGTTCACCTTGTTGATGAAGGATGTACAGTTTGTTTGGAATGATGCATGCCAAACAACGTTTATTGAACTTAAGAAAATGCTGTCTACAACACCCATCTTACGAGGACCCAACTCAGCTTTTCCTTTTCATATCTCTTCAGATACTTCAGACACTGCCATTGGAGCAGTTTTAGGACAACAGGAAGGTAGTGCCCCTTATGCAATTTATTACATTAGTAAGAACTTATCACCTGCTAAGCTTAACTATACTGTCACCGAGAAAGAATTCCTTGCCATAGTTTATGCCATCAACAAATTTAGACACTACATTACTGGATAATCCACTTTTTTGCACACTGGTCATTCTACCTTCAAATATTTAATGAATAAACCAATCACGAATTTTAGAGTTACTAGATGGATGTTACTGTTACAGGAATTTGACATCACAATTATTGATAGACCAGTTAAGGAAAGCGTTGTTGCAGACTTTTTATCTCGACTTACTAACAGTGATGACAATTTACCAGCCGAAGATTCCTTCCCTGATGAACATTTATTTGCAGTATCAGCTCATTCCCCATGGTATGCAGATATTGCTAACTTCTTGGCTGTAGGTAAGCTTCCAGCACATTTGTCGAAGAGAGAAAAAATAAAGATCATACAACAGAGTGCTAGGTATTGCAGGATTGATGGACATCTTTTCTACACAGGGTTTGATTTAGAAATCAGAATATGTGTCAGAGAAGATGAAATTTTCAGTATCCTTAAAGCTTGCCATGATGAGCCCTGTGGAGGACACTTTGTTGATAAAAGGACAGGTCATAAGGTTTTGAGAATGGGTTATTTCTAGCCCACATTGTTCAGGGACACAAAGAAGTATGTTCAGACATGTGATAGCTGCCAAAGGATGGGACAACCAAATATATTAGATGAAATGCCTTTGCAGCCACAACTCATGGTTGAACCATTTGACAGATGGGCTCTGGATTTCGTAGGGCCTATCAACCCTCACTCAAAACAGAAAGTTCACATCTTGGTTTGCACAGATTACATGACCAAATGGGTGGAAGCTGTAGCCTTGGTTAAAGCTAATGATCAGGCTGTAATTGATTTCCTACATGAAGAAATTTTTACTTGGTTTGGAGTACCTAAGGAAATCGTTATAGATCGTGGACCATAGTTCATTTCTCGCAAATTGGAAGCCCTGTTATAGAAGTTTCACATTTAGCACAAAATAACCTTGCCATATCATCCACAGGCCAATCGCTAAGTGGAAAGTTCAAACAAGGTCATCGAGGATATTTTGACAAAGACAGTGAAAATCCATCTTAAAGATTGGGTTGAGGGACTTCCAGAGGCACTGTGGGCCTATCGCACTACATGGCGTAACACTGCTGGTTTTTCCCCATATGAATTGGTGTATGGTAAGAATGTTGTTTTCCTAATTGAATTTGAGATCAAAACTTTGAAAACAGTTGTAGAAGCAAATCTTGATTTATCAGAAGCACAGAGGAACTAACTGAATCAACTCAATGAATTGGATGAGAAGCGCACAACCGTAGTGCATCAAACAACTTTGATCCAACAGCAACGCTCGAAATGGCATGATGGATTTATAAAGAAGAAAGTCTTTCGAGAAGGAGACTGGGATATGTTATATGATTCTCGGTTCAAGAGGGATTTCAAGGGAAAACTAGGCACTCGTTGGTTGGTACCTTATCAAATAGATCAAGTATTTGATAATGGAACAGTCCAGTTGATCACCATTGATGAAAACAAGACACCATTATTTGCAAATGGTCATCGGTTGTGACTATATCACAAACCGATCTCCAAAGATGCTTTTGTTTCACATGTTGCAGCTGATCCAAAATATCATTTAATGCCAGGGCAGGGATTTTTCTCAACCCCTGTAAATTTTTAAGAACTTCAATGTCCACACATAATTTGTATATAAATAATTTATTTTTCATTCTGTATTTTATCTATTTTTCATTTTGCACTTTATCGGGTTTGTTTTGAATAATTGTGTGCAGGAATTAAATTGAGGAGCAGCAGTCGTGACTGGGCCAGACGATTGCAGACACCTTACATTGTTTTCCTGATCTAATAAAGCTCTTTGAAGAAGATGGACGATTCGTTGGCTTTCAGCAGCCAGCTGAAAAACTTCCCTGTTACCTCATTTTTCACAGCTGCGACTCCTTACCTTACTCATTCTTCCAATTTTCGCAGCTATAACCCCACTATTTTCCATTCACTTCACTTTTCCAGCAGCTGTGACTCCGCTACTTTTTCCCATTTTTCTAAGTTCGCAGCTGTGACTCCACTATTTTCGTCCATTTCACCTTTTGTCCGCAGCTGCGACTCTGCTATTTTAGCTTATTCTGCCAAGTTTCGCAGTTGCAACTCCGTTATTTTTTTATCCATTTCTCTTTTTCCAGCAACTGTGACTCCGCCATTCTTGACCATTTGCTAATCTTCGTAGCTGCAACTTCACTATTCTTGTCTATTCTACCGATTTTCGTAGCTGCACTCCGCTATTTTTGCCTATTCTCCAAATTTTTGCAGCTATGACTCTGCCACATTTTGCCGAACGCTGCTCAAATATTCATTCTTAGCTCCTCTTATTCATCAACTGCAACTTAGCTAGATTGTCTGTCTCCTAGAACATTCTCGCCGCTAATGATTTGACCAGGCTCTAATTTAAATGATGACTCCACAACTCCAAACGCAGTCTGCCAAGAACGATGACAACTATTGGGCCGTCCTGCGTACTTGTTAGCATGGATGTACATATCAGCCTGATCGGCAGTGGCCAACTCATCTTAGAACATGCGTATTGATGATCTCTTAATGGAATTAATGACGAAGTCGGGTTATGGTGACAATTTAAGGATGAGCTCATAACGTGAAGGTACAAGTTCTGTCCTTTTACATGATTAAGCATACAATTAAATGTGGAAATGATGAGCATGCCTTGTCTTTTGTCCTCGTCAGCATATTGTACACACTTCACCGTCAAATAATGTGTCAATATTAACAACCTGACCGTCACCTTACCTGATTCATACCAAAATACCCCAATTATGCCATTTTTTTCCTTAACTGGATCATCTTACCACCGGTTGAAAACTGTGTCATCTTTCCAAAATTACCCAATTTCCACTTTTGGTTGTTCCATTACCGTCCTTGGGATGCAACTTCTGTGTCTAAACTGGTAATCACTGTTTCCGTTTCCTGAATTATGAAGAGATATTGATATGGGTAACCCGGTTAGGCATGAACCCGAGAACACCAAAGCTCTGTGTGCCAATGTAGAATTTTTCACCATTTTTGCAGCAGCCGGGTGGATTGAGTATTTCCAATGCTTAAATGGTTTCCACGTTGAAACGGAATTACAGTTCGTGTTTAATTTGACTGATACTCATTCTTAAGTCAAGGGGGTATGCATTGAGGTTACAGAGGCCATTATATCCGAGGTTACTGGCTTACCCCAGATTGAGAAGAAATTGTTTGGATGAAAAGTGTCGAATGCGACTGCAATAAGGGAATTTCTTGCAGTCAGGGAGAATGTTTGTCCAAAAGGCCGTGGAATTGCATTGAATTCGTTTCCTCGTCCCTGGGATCAAGTGGAAGTTTTTTCTGAAGAAATATATCTCCTGTGAAGGTAGGTACCAAACTGTCTATTTCTCTGAATTCCCCTTGTTATCTCATCTGCGCCATGGAAACCTAGTTAATATGCCATTTTATCTTTTTAAGATCCTACAAAACATGGCTGGATATGCATGAACAGCCCAGCACCCGGTCTCTTCCCTCATCAACCATGGTTTAATTAAATTGTTAATTTTAAGAGCCCTTCCGCACTGGAATTTGACCTGGGCCCAATTTCTTGCTGGGGCTGGGGAAATTAGAGAACCTGCATTGGAATTGGGGGGTGTTGTAGAAGGAGAAGAGGACCGGAGTTCCTCGAATTCGGTTGGTGGGGAGGATGGAAACCTAAATGAAGGAGAAGAAGAAACAGACATGGGAGAAGCTGCGACAGTAGCGAACCCTGTCATAGATGGAGTATTAGCAGGAAATCAGACCGAAGGAGGAGAAGAAATAGACATGGGGGAATCTTCCACAACAGTGAACCCTGTCATAGATGGAGTATTAGTAGGAAATCATACCGAAGGAGGAGAAGAAATAGACATGGGGGAAGCTGCGACAACAACGAAACCTGTGATGGAGGAAATGGTGATGGAGGCCATGGAAGATGAGGCAGTAATAATAGAAGCCACAACAACAACAAATCCTATAGGGGAAGAAACAGACCCAATTGAAATTGCAGTTAGGGTGGTGGCCGAAGCAGTAGAAATGGTGTCATTTGTAGCATCAGCAGAGGAAGCTGAGGCTGGAGCAACTGTTGAAGCTGCGACAGTAGAAGCTGCAACTGCGAAAGGGGTTATGCAAGAAGGAGAGCATCAGGCAGAGGCAGTAGAGGAAGGAAATATAGAAGTGTTGGATATTACATCCTCCCCGGAAATCAAGGGAACTATTGTTGAGGAGGAGGAATTCATGGTTCTCTCTGAAAAGTTGGAAACCCCTTTGTCGCAAAAGAAAATAAAAAGTCCAAGGAACAAGGGCTAGACAACTACTTCAGAAAAAAAGAGAAGAACCAGAGCTGCTACAGCAGTAGCAGCATGCAGTGAAGATCAGCTAGTGGAAGTGGTGAAGAGAAGGACTCGGTCTATGGAAGCAGTAGAGACATCATGTGCAATTGGGGCCAATATTGAAGTATCCTCAGCAGAAGCAGCATGTGTAACCAGGGAAGGCATATAAATCCCTATTTTAAATCCAAAAACACCTACTGCCACAGAAGAACCTACTGTGATCGAACCCCAAATTGAAAACCTCCTTTATGAAAATGAACTGTTAAAGGAAGAAGTTTAAACACTTCAAAATGAATTAGAGAAATGGAAGGAAATAAGCAGGAAACAAGCAACAAGGAGTCTGGATATATTGGTGGAAGCTGCAGACCAAGTGGAAAATTCATTCCCTGATTTGAGCTATGAAGAGCCGGGAAAAGTGATATGCCCAGAATGTGGAGACATATATAAAATGGCAGGGCAAAAATTCATATTGGTGGACCTTGTTTCACAAACACCTGAACGGAAAAAGCAAGAAGGAGAAGTGCCCACAATAGAGTTGATGGGGGAAGATGAGCCAGGAATGGACTTAATCCTGGATCTGGAACCAGAGGAAGAAGAAGATATGCAAACGCAACCATTAGGAGATACATAATTACTCATGGAATGGTCTCATTGCTCAGCAGACATTGAGGTAGTCCAGGAACCTTCTCAACAACTTGGATAAATTAGGGAAAATGACGATGTTACACAAGAACCAACACCCTTGGAAATACTTATTGAAGTTGCAACTCGAACTAAATTTGTTCAAGGTAAAATCCAAGAAGAGAATGTTGTTACAAAAGAACAAGTGTCTCCAAAAATGTTTGTTGAGACTGCAACTCAAACTGATGTTGCTGAGGTGGAATTGAAAGGACAGGATGCTGCTACACAAGAACCAACATCCCCAAAAGGAGCCCCTGAGAATGCAACACAAGCAGAGGTCACTACAACACCATTGGAAGATGAGGCTGCTACACCATCAATCCAGCATTGGGAAAGATGGAATATCTAGTGATGAGGTAAGAAAGCTACCATCTCAAGGCATCATTAATTTAGATTCTGATGATGAAAAAGATGTGGTGGATGGAAGAATTCGGCGACTAGAGAAAAAGATTTTCTCACTAAATCTTGAGCTAGATAAATGGAAGAAATATATTGCTCAGTGCAGAGAAGGAATGGTCCCCCTCCATGAATATAGAAATGATGTCATGGGATTGAGAGAGAAATGGGCTAAGGAATTATTCTTCCGGAAAGTCTAGTGGGAAAATGTTCAAAAGGAATTGGCAAAATTGAAAAAATTCAAGTCCATACAACAAGAAAAGGATCAATTGTGTACTCTTTCCTAGGAATTACTAAGTTGTAGGGCTCCATCCCCTTCTTACCTTGTCTTTCTTTACAAAAATACAATTTTATTCAAGATGCGGGCATTAAACGAAGGAAGGCTATTTGAGCTAATAACAACCTCCCAGTTTTCAGAAACTTTCCTAGCAAGCAACGATGAGGAGTAAAATCTGTTCTGTGAATTATATTTACATGATAAAGCCTGCTATGTCGACTCCCGTGCTAATCCTGTTCCCCATTTGGGGGATATTCAGCTGAGAGCATTTGCTTCTTTTGTCATCAACCATGTAAAATGGCGAGATGCCTTCCAAACCATCACAAAGAATGAGGACAATGCCACTCTTTGGATTAGAAATGAACCTCGGCTTCCAATAGGACTCAAAGCCAGGTATGCAAAGGCCCTCGAATTTCTTGAGATTGTTCAACACTTGGAAAATTTGCAAGATAGAATCATCACTGCTTGTGTTGGGATAATTTCCAGTAATCAGAAGCATGTCCTGCAGGGTAGTGAGTACAGATGGTTATATTCTTCTCCAGCTTTGAAAGAAGGGGATCCATATTGCTTTGAGAATTTTAAGCAGGCTTTAGCAAGAGTGCTTGGGTATGTGTAGTGCATGAAAAAGTGTGGAGCTGGGTGGCTTGGGTTAAGATTCAATTTTCCCCTCATATGGCTTCCTGTGAGTCCTTATAGAAACAATTATGTTTTGACTGAAGAGGAGGAGAAGCAGTGTCGGGAGAAATGGGCTTTCTGTTAGGGATTTGTGCATCATGGGGAACCAACGGAATTTTCCTAC
Source organism: Larix kaempferi (assembly GCA_027924585.1). Taxonomy (NCBI): domain Eukaryota; kingdom Viridiplantae; phylum Streptophyta; class Pinopsida; order Pinales; family Pinaceae; genus Larix; species Larix kaempferi. Next base: position 41,262,739 of record BSBM01000106.1, read on the forward strand.
AATCTTACAAATCTTCACAAGTTCAGTCTGGATTCAGATTCGGACTAGTGGAAGTTGTTGCATGAGGACATGCAATTGTATAGTCGGGGGGGGGGGGGGGGGATGTTGGGCCCTGGAAATGTCCCTTTTTTACCATACCTATTTCAACATTTTTCCCTGTTACACCCTACTTTCATAAACCATATACATGCATTTTTCTAGAACAATTAGCAATCCTGACAAGGTATAATTTATTATTGCTTCATTTAATTAAATGCCTAAGATTATTATGGTTATGAATTCTAACCTTCGATTTATGCTAACTTGTGTTGATTTCATTAAGTTAAGATCAAAGCACAAGTGTATCAGTCGCAATGCCTTGGGAAAGAATCATACATGGTGCCAGCTGTTACTCTTTCGATTTGATTCCTCATATTTCGAGGGATAACACATCTTTCCACGTGAAGTTGTAACAGGTCATCGCTGAAACATAGCATTGTTGCAACAGACAGGACGCCTCCCAATTGGTTAAAACGTTGATCCATTGACTTCCAGAGTAATAACATCCTTCATTATTAACGGCCTCATTCATTATGGCTGTAATAGTTTATCTGTAACTCTGCAGCACAAAGATCAGAGATCTTCATTGCTGCACAAAATTAGTGGATCACGAACTGTATTTTGCATGTATAAATATGGGAAGGCTTTCAAAGTCTGGGGTTGGTTAATTATCATTTTGTATGGGCTGTAACAGAGCACTAAGACTGTGGATTACCATCTTTAATGAAGAGCAGAGTTATTTAGATATTTCTATGTCTTAATTTGTGGTAGTTCACAGAGTCTCTGTTAGAAGGCCAGGGCCCTCCTTCTCACAGAGATTGCCGAGTTAGGTAGGTAGTTAGATTTATTCATTTCCTGTTGTGTGTTTTGGAATTGCATTAGGCATATTATTGATAGATGCAATAGAGAATTTGTAATTGCATTCTTTATTGGTAGTTTATTATTTTGCATCCTGAATATTTGCAATTGTGTGGTGTGACAGTCGACTGTGTAGGTTAGTTTGATTAATGCATGTGCGTTAGAATCAACTATTACAGCCAAGCTCAGCTCCAATTCCTTTCTGTCATTTATGCTTTCTAGGATTTCCAATGGTTATCAATTTAGAGTTCAAGCTTATTTTCTAATTCTGGTTGATGTTTTATCTTTATTGAATTGATAGATTAGGCAAATTATGATTGAGTTACAGTAGTTTCTAAATGAATCATTTTAGTAAAGATTGAATACTATAGTTTGATAGTTATAGGATTTAACTTCTTGCAAAAGTAATCTAGTTCATTTATATTCTTAGATCAGTAACTGCTAGGTTGATTTCTGTAGGAAGGTAGCTGCATTTTGAATTCCTAGATGTATGAGTTAGATTAGTTTTCTTTATGGAATGAGTTTGGCTGAGCAGATAGGTAGTATTATTATCTCCATCCAGTTAATCAACTACTTGAAATTTTTATGTATAGATTGTGCTTATTACCATTGAAATAAAAGAATTCCCTGGGTTGACAATTTATATTGAGCATCCTGTGTGTTAGTTGTAATTAATTAGCATATAGGGTGACCAACACTTGAGTCCATATAGTGCATTTTTCATCCTACATACGTGAGACTCCTTTCCATGGACAACAAACCCTTCTGGTTGTTCAATATACACTTCTTCATTAATAACACCATTGATAAAGGTTGTCTTGACATCCATTTGATGAAACCTCCATCCCATAGATGAAGCAATAGAAATAATAGTCATGATGGAAGTATATCGAGCCATAAGAGAAAATGTCTCATCATAATCAAATCCCTCTTTCTGAGAGAATCCTCTAGCAACAAATATAGCCTTGTGTTTTTCAACACTACCATTTTCTCCATGCTTGATTTTGTACAACCACTTGGAAGTCACTATCGACTTCCCCTTAGGTCTTGGTACAACCTCCCACACATCATTCTTCATGATGCATTGGTATTCTTCCATCATGGAATCCTTCCAGACTTGATGTCTAGATGCTTCTTCATTGGGGGTAAGTTCTGAGTCAATGACGTGACTCATTAGTGAAACATAACTCGAGAACTTCTGAGGTCTCTTTCTTTCTCGAAAAGCACCATGTGGAGCTTCATGCCCCTCTGCATCCTGCAAAGTCTGTTGTGCCCATCTAGGCCTCTTCTGACCTACTCCAATATCTGTGGGAAAATCAATTGCCTCAACTGGATCAATGGGATCGATCAGTTCATCCTTTTCTACTAACTCCCTCTGAGCTATTGAAGGGGGAGATGATATCGTCTCCATTGGGTCTATCATCTCCTCATCATCGGTCTCCATATCATATCCTCTACCTTTCTTGATATCCATCTCTTCTTCAAAGGATGCATCCTTTCTAACTTCGTTCTACCTCGATCATGGGATGTAAATTATGTAGGCCTTTGAAGAATCAATGTATCCCATGAAATTCCCTTCTTACTTGAAGGTTCTAACGTCATCCTCTTTTCTTTGGGAACAAGAATGTAGATTGGACAACCAAAGATACGAAGGTGGCCCACTTCTGGTTTCACTCCCGTGAAAGCTTCTTCCATATTCATGTTCTTAAAAATCTTATGTGGGAATCTGTTTTGTACATAGACAACTGTTATGGATGCTTCTTCCCGTAAGAACATTGTTAGAATATGGTCATGTATCATGGCTTTGGCTGCCTCCACAATTGTTGTGTTCTTCCTTTCCGCATCTCCAATTTTTTTAGGGTTGTAGGGAATTGTGAGCTCCCTCTTAATTCCTGCTTCCTTGCAAAAATCATTGAAATTTGTAGAGGTATATTCTCAACCATTATTTGATCTCAAGATTTTAATCCTCTTTCCCGACAAACTCTCGACTTGTGCTTTGAATTCTTTGAATTTGTTGAGCAATTTCTCCGATTCCTTGGTATTGAGAAAGTATATCCAAGTCTTTTGTGAGTAGTCATTAATAAATGTCACATAGTAATAATAGCCACCCAGTGAAGCAACAGTCATGGGTCTGCACAAGTCAAAGTGCACTAGATCCAAAATTCCTTTAGATATGCTCTCACTATTCGAGAAGGATCCCTTGGCATTCTTTCCAAGTGCACATCCTCTACATATTCCATCATGGTCTAATTGAAGTACTAGTAGACCTGTCACCATATTTATTAATGTTGGAAGAGATTTATCGTTCAGATGAGCTAGTCTTATGTGCCATAAGTCACCCATGCTGGTAGAATCATGAACAAGTGCTTGAGCTAGTAGAGTTCTCAATTGGTACAAGCTCTCCTCTTTTGCACCAATTACTTTGTTGTGTTCATGCTTGATTTCTTGTGCCAAGCAAGAATTTTCCCTTCTAAAAATACTACCTTATATCCCTTGTCCTCCAAAGTAGATATGGAGACAATATTTCTCTTCATACTAGGTACATAAAGCACATCACTCAAGTGTAATATGCCACTAGACTCTAACTGGAGGGAGGTAGCCTCATATCCCTTCACATTGTAATTTGCATCATCCCCAAGTACAACAAAAAGATGGTATTCCTTCTCAACAATTTCTGATAAATTTTCTTTCTAGCAAGTCATATGCCTAGAAGCACCACTAGCTATAAGCCATGAATCACTGGTGGTGGGAACAATACTTGATAAAACTAAGATGAAGAAGAATTATGTACGATATTCATTCCTTTTCTTTTTATGATGATGATCTTCTTCTACATCAGCAATAGTGGCTTCATGTTTCCTTTTGAATGAGCTTGGACAATTGTTGGTATAATGACCATAGGTCTTGCATCTGAAACATTGTACATGTGATAGATCCTTCTTCTTTTTCTTTTGATCTGGAGGAGGGATAGATATCCTACCTTGGAGCTTATGATTGCGAAACCTTCTTCCATTTCCCTTTACTTTATTGGCATGGTCCATGAACGCTTGATTCTCCTCAGGTTGAGTACCATGAACTTTGTATCTTACTGCAATCCATGTCTCTTCCTGAGTGCAATCCGCCCATAATCTCTCAAATTTGGGTAGCTTGGTTCGACCACTTATGCTTTGAATGAATGATTCCCAAGATGGTGGAATACCATTTAGAGTATTAATGACAAGCTCCTTATCATCAATAGTTTATCCATTGGAACTTAGCTTTACCCTTAGTTATGTGATCCTCATGAAGTATGAGGCAATTGATTCATATTTGGACATCTTTATATTTGATAGTTGATTCCTCAATGTGACAGTCACATTGATGCTTCTATGTTCAAATAGATTCTCTAGGGTTTTGAACATACTCCTAGTTGTCTTCTTTTGTGATATTTGAGGAACCAAATGGTCTTTGACTGAGTCCACCAATATCCTTCTTGCTCTGGCATCATTCTTCCTCCATTGAGGCTTTTCCTCTTCATCTTTTGGTTATGAAACCCTCTCATTTATAAACTTCAAGAGATCAATTTCTGCTAGAATGAGAAGAACCCTAAACTTCCAAGAGATGAAATTGGAATCGGGTGAATCCATGAAGATGGGTGTCTATTTTGGGGGGTTCCGTGAGAAAATAATTCTGAATTTTTCATGTTTTCCATCTTTGGGCGAATAAAAGTGATATTTTTGTTTGGAATTTCACTTTTCACTAAAAAACAAACTTTTAGAGAATTATGTTAGCTTGCTATCCATATGTTTTTCAATTTTTTATATTGAGATTTGATATGTTGATTCGACAAATGTTTGACAGTGTGTTCTTATAAAACGAAAGGACTACAAAATAGCCATGTTTTGTCGCACACGTAAAATCATTGTTAAACTTTTTTTTGCAAAAAAAAAAATGCTACGACAATCTACACACAATATAATACTGCATGACTATAAGTTTGTAGCAAATGGATCTATATACTAATTATTATATTTATTTGAATTCGTTCAATAGGGAAACCTTGTCGATTTTCAACATATTTTTTTGTCGCAAAATGTTTCTCTCAACTGAATATAAAAATAAAAATTCTATGAATACCCTTTTGAAGTAGACACGCCAATTAACTGCACCATAGTTTTCCCAATTTTTTTCGTGGTTTATTTTTAAAGTTATGGATTTTTCATTTCACCGCATTTTGAAAGAGATGAAACTAGACTCGACACCTGTTAAGAAAACAAACAATTACAAATATCAGATCTTACCTATACATAAAGAAATCTATATATTTGGAAAGTAGATTGAATAACGAAACTAATGGTATCAAGTCTAACAGTCACCTTATAGTGTAAGAGATCATTTTTACCTTCCGAAAATGGAGAAACCTGAAAACTGTGAGTGGCAATTAGATTTTCAGGTTTCAGAGGTTATTCGGCCGAATAATTATTCGACCGAATAACTGTTTTCCGTAACGGCGACGTCAATTTAATCAAAGGTTATTCGGCCGAATAACCAAACGTAAAAAAAAAACTCGTCGACCGAAAAAAAATATTTTTTTTTTTATTTTCTACACTTATATAAATAAAACTAAATACTTCAATTAATTTTGCACATTTCAATTTCGCATACTTTCTGGTCAGAATATTTTTGAAAGGATTTTCTAAAGAGTTTTTTTTGCAAAGAGAGTTTTTTTTATGAGGTATTTTTTTTCTTACTTCTTTCTAAAGAATACATTGAAAGAATTTTTTTGCAAAAAGAATTTTTATTCCAAGCTTTTTGCACTTCTTATTTCTTTGCATGGGTTTTTTTCCAAGGATTTTTTAAGAAGCCTTTTCTTGCAAAGAGAGTTTTTTTTATGAAATATTTTTTTTCAAGCTTTTTGCACTTTTTATTTCTTTGCAATGAATTTTTTTTCCAAGAATTTTCTAAAGAGCTTTTTTGTAAAAAGAGTTTTTTTTATGAAGTATTTTTTTTGTTACTTCTTTCTAAGGAATACATTGAAAGAATTCTTTTCTAAGGCATTTTTGCAAAATAAGTTTTTATTCTTATCTTTTACACTTCTTAGTTCTTTGCAATAGGTTTTTATTCCAAGTTATTTTTTTAAAGGAGTTGTCTTTTTCCTTCTTATTTATTTGAAAATGATTTTTTCAAATGAATTTTTTCAAAGTTTTTTTTTCTAAGTATTCTTTCAAAAAACATTTCTTTCCTTCTTATTTCTTTGAAAAAGAGTTTTTTCAAAGTCTCCCAAGTTATTTTTGCAAAAAAGTTATTTCGTTGCAAAGGTTTTTACAAAGAAATCTTTTTCCCGGGTATTTTTTCAAAGAAGTTTTTTTTATTTTTTATTTTTTATTTTTATTTTTTATTTTCCAGTGGATTTACAAAGAAGATTTATTTAGAAAGTGTTCTTATTATTTTCCAATGGGTTTTTCAGCAAATGTTTCTTTCCAAAGTGTGCATTTACAGAGTTTTTATTCCAAGGCATTTTTGCAAATAAGATTTTATTTCAAGTTATTTTTACAAAGGAGATATATTTTTCCTTCTTATTTATTTGAAAATAGATTTTTTCAAAGTCTCCCAAGTTATTTTTGCAAAAAAGTTATTTCGTTGCAAGGGTTTTTACAAAAAAATATTTTTCCCAGGTTTTTTTCAAAGAAGTTTAAGTGTTTTTTTTTTTTAATTAATTTATTTATTTTTTTTCAGTGGGTTTACAAAGAAGATTTATTTTGAAAGAGTTCTTATTATTTTACAATGAGGTTTTTTCAAAGGTGATTTATTATCAAAGAGTTCTTATTTCATTCAAAGAAGGTTCTTTTCAAAGGAAATTTGTTTCCAAAGACTTTTTCTTCAAAAGACTCTTAGAAGATTTTGATAATGTGAAGTAAATTTTAGTTCATGTGTTCATAAATTTCGTAACTGTTTTTAAATCTTCATTTTGTTTATTTACAATAAAATGATGATTCTTTAATTTATCATTTATAGATTAAACAATCATGGGCAGTAAGAGAAACAGTCAAATAAAATATGATCGTAAACGTGCTGATGATGATGATAATAGAGAAAAGAAAAAACTTAAATATCATGCCAACAAAGCAAGCCTTGTAGAAATGCAAGCAATGATTATTGAAGATACAAATACAGTTTTACATGATAATGTTAATGAAATGAAAATTGAAAATAGAGTACAAGAGGAACAAATTGAAGTTGAAGAAACCATTGTTGAGGATGTAAATAGTGATTTACATACTAATGTTGATGAAGTCAATATTGAAGATCAAGTTCAAGAACCAAAAATTGGACCAGGTATGTATATATTGAATGTATTTTCCAAATTCATTTTTTATAATGAATTGTATTTTTGGATATATGTTTTGAATTAAATTTGACTTGATGTATAGGTACTTTCACCATTGATGATGAAACGTTAGAAAACATTGATTGCAATAAATATAGAAAAAAAATACCCATACATGCTGCATGATATCGGGCTCAAAAAATTTATGATGATGTTCTGAAGAATTATTCAGAAACAGGACAAGCACAAATTTTGAGATGTTTATTAGTGACCAAGAAGTTAGAAGATGCTACATCATTATTGGGTATTTACAAGGCGACCAAAGAGTCGAAATTAAAACATAATGTGATAGAAAATATAGGTGATGCAATAAAAAAGTTTGGAAAATCTAGGAAGAAAAAAAAGTTTGGAAAATCTAGGAAGAAAGACATTAGTGCTGCACGAAGAGCAATTCATACAACAATTATTTCGACTAGTACTAAATAAAAACGTTTGACAACACAGCTAGAAAAAGCAGTTGGAACCTCAAGAAAGACATTATACAGACATAGCAAATTCAGAATGCAAATAGATGAAAATGATGAACTTGCTTGCTGGGTAATTATTTGTAGACAGCCTTACAAAGATAGAATGGGAGCAGGGGTTAAAGATATTGTACGAGAATATTGGTTCACACATGCTCGAGTTTCATCAAATTCAAGAGATGTAATACGACAAAGAGTGTCACGAGGAGTATATGTAAGCAGTCCAAAACATATAATGGATATGACACAAATACAATTGTTCAATAAATTCAAGGAAGATCATCGTGGAATTAATGTGTCAATTACTACATTTGTGCAATTAGAACCATGGTATGTAAGACCTATTACTATCCGTGACACATGTTGTTGTCATTATCATGTGCAATTCCAATTATATTACGACACATTTCTTGAATTTGGTAAAATGTTTTGGACAAATTCACCACCTCCGCCCACAATACGTGAATTCATATCTCAAACCCTATGTGAGAGAAATCACGATAAAGTATTTTATAATAAGAAATGTGTCAATGGCAAACATTGTAATCGTTGTGAAAATTTGGTTTTATACCACAATAAATATCCTATCGATACTGATCACTCATTGTCAAATGTCACCGTTGATTGGAGAAGATATGAATACATTACAAGTACTAGTGATGTACATTCCAAAAGGATTGATTTGCGAGAAGATAAAATAGGTGTGGCAGATTTTCTCAAGAAATTCGAAAGTGAAATTTATAAATACACCAAGCATTCACATAGAGCACGATGGCAAGACCTTCAATTCAAACAGTCTCGTGAAATTTTTCCACCAAGAACAATTTTGTCAGTGGTTGACTTTGCAGAAAATTATACATTTGCTGCACAAAAAGAGATACAGAGCGAATACTATCATTCTGACCAAGTTTCAATATTTATCCATGTTTTATATAGACATTCTCAACAGGATGTTGATGGCATTGAAATCACGTGTGACAATCGAGATGTGATTAAATAATATCACTTTTATATTAGCGACAATCGTACACACGATACACATTTTGTTCAGCATTGTATTGAAAGTATTTTCTACAATTCACTAAAGGAACGTAACATTAAATTCAATGAGCATTGGATATGGTCATATGGATGTGCCAGACAATTTAAATCTTCGCGATCATTTTATTGGTTATGTCGACTTCATAAAGCATTGAACATTAAACATCATTGGAATTTCTTTGAAACTGGTCATGGAAAAGGTGAACATGATGGTGCAGGAGCATGTGTAAAAAGAGCACTTCGAAGATGAAAAATGAACCATAGTTCTGCACGATTCCATTCAGCTACAGAGGTTGTCCAATGGTGTAAATCACATCTAAACCATGATTATAATCAACAATCAAAAAGTGTGCGCAGGTATGTACACACAAATGTTTTAATTTATATTTTATTGTCAATTTAAAAAAAAGTATGTGTACCTAACATCAAAATTTATCATTTGTGTACTAGGTTTTTTTGGCATGTTGGGATCCAAGATATAAATAGATCAATACCATACGACGCTAGCACCATACAAGGGACTAGAGATTTTCACTCTATTCAAACAAAAACCTTCCAAAACATTTATGCATTTGACAGTAGAAAGCAATCATGCTTTTGTCATATTTGCACTGAAAATATTGAATCTACAAAAGTTTGTGAAAACATAACGAACAACTACGTGAAACATTGGAAACACACGAAAATTAATCCTAAAGGAAAAATGCCACTAGCAAGCATAGAAGAATTAGAATCAGAAGATATAGCAATATCATCTGATGGCGACAGAATTTCAGATCTCGTTAGAGAAGGTAATGATCAAATACAACTGTTTTGTCGATTGTTCATTCTTGTCATTCACCTTATACACATGTATATTAGTCAATTTAATTGAATTAAAAATCCTGACATCAATTGTAATTTGCACAGGAGATGTTTCTGCTGTGATTGCACCTGTAGACAACAACGAAAAATGTGAAGTATTATTTGATGCGATGCACTGAAGAAAAAATGAAGTTATTGGAAGACTACAATGACAATGGATATACATACGAGAGAGGATCCATCATTTTAAAGGGCTATTTTTTTCAGCAAACCCATATGACTCAAAATTATGTCCACTTTCAGGATTATGAACCTGATGTCATATGTTGTCAATATAGCCATTTAGTATGTGCATCTCGAATAAAATTGGTTCAAGTTCCATCGAAAAAATAATTAAAAAATAAAAAATGGAAACTGTCTAAATATGACCATGAACGGATAGTTGAAGACGGCATTCCATTGCGATGTTTTTAAAACTATATATTTAAAATTAATAGATCAATGGTTTTGTCGATGTCATTGTTAAATGTGTACAATATATTTTTTTCTTTTTATGTTTATGATCTTGAAAGGAACTGGAGTATAAAAGTTTAAATAATCGTATTCTAGTATGCTGAAATTTGAATTCAAAAATTATTTGATAATGAAAATCTCAATGTGTAAATTTTTTGTCTTAATTCTGTTTGAAATACTTTATTTGGGTCCCCATATGTCTATTAGACCACTTAAGGGATGAGATAACGGATCTGTGGTTGTCGCCACTCTCCGCCTCGAATCTTTAATTTAAAATATCGCTTGTGTAAAATTATTTGGTAATGAAAACCTCAATGTGTAAATTTTTTGTCTTAATTATGTATGAAATACTTTATTCACGTCACCATATGTCTATTAGACCAATTAAATGATGAGATAACTGATCTGTGGTTGTCGCCACTCTCCGCCCTGAATCTTTAATTTAAAATATCGCTTGTGTAAGTTCACATAACTGAAATCATGGCAAATGGAGACAACGATCATTTGATTTTTAATCACAAGAAAAGATTCTAGGATTGTGAAGCTTATGCTAAATTATAGAAATGATTATTTACAACAAATCGATGAAAATTAATCAAATTGTTGTTTAAAATCATTGCTCTAATTTAGCACAAACTTCACAATCCTGTAATCTTCGCTTATGATTAAAAAACAAAAAATCGTTATCCCCATTTGCCATGATTTCAGCCGCATCAAATGTACCTGAACATTGAAAGTAAGAATTATTAATTAAAAATCCATATATCAAAATTTGAACAGATAATATTCATTTTTCAACTTCCTAACATTCATATTTTAATCAAAACTTCCTAACAAATTCCGGAACTTTAATCTCAAGTAACTCATTCATTTTTAAACTTCCTATCGTTTATATTTCTATCAAAACTTCTTAACAAATTCATTCATTAATTGCACCTTATCACAAATTCCTTAACATCCATTCTTACCATCACATTCATTCTTAACATTCCTATCAAAATTTAAACCTAACATTAAGATTTCAATCAAAACTTCCTAACAAATTGCTAAAATTTGAACTTTTAACATGTTCATTTTTAAGCTTCCAGTTCACCCATATTTCTATCAAAACTTTTAACATTCATAAACTTCCTAACATTCAAAGATAACTTTCATGTTCTTAACATTCATTTTTAGACTTCTTAGTTCATCCATATTTCCATCAAAACTTCTAACATTCCTAAACTTCCTAACATTCCTAAAATTTGAACTTAACATGTGTTCCCTTTTAAACTTCCTAGTTCATCCATATTTCTATCAAAACTTCTAACATTCCTAAACTTCTTAACATTCAAAGATAACATTCATGTGTTCTTAACATCCTTTTTAAACTTCCTAGTTCATCCATATTTCTATCAAAACTTATATAACATTCATAATCTTCCTAACATTCCTAAGTTTCATAACATTCCTAAACTTCCTATTTCATCCATATTTCTATCAAAACTTCTAACATTCCTAAAAATTCATAACATTCAAAGATAACATTCATGTTCTTAAATTTCATTTTTAAACTTTCTAGTTCATCCATATTTCCATCAAAACTTTAAACATTCCTAAACTTCCTAACATTCCTAAAATTTGAACTCAACATGTGTTCACTTTTAAACTTCCTAGTTCATCCATGTATCTCTATCAAAGCTTCTATAACATTCAAAGATAAAATTAATGTTCTTAACATTCATTTTAAACTTCCTAGTTCATCCATATTTCTATCAAAACTTATATAACATTCATAATCTTCCTAACATTCCTAAGCTTCCTATTTCATCCATATTTCTATCAAAAATTCTAACATTCCTAAACTTCCTAACATTCAAAGATAACATTCATGTTCTTAAATTTCATTTTTAAACTTCCTAGTTCATCCATATTTCCATCAAAACTTCAAACATTCTTAAACTTCCTAACATTCCTAAAATTTGAACTCAACATGTGTTCACTTTTAAACTTCCTGGTTCATCCATGTATTTCTATCAAAAATTCTAACATTCCTAAACGTCCTAACATTCAAAGATAACATTCATGTTCTTAACATTCATTTTAAACTTCCTGGTTCATCCATATTACCGTCAAAACTTCTAACAAATTCTTAAACTTCCTGACATTCAAAGATAACTTTCTTGTTCTTAATATATTCAATCTTAACATTCATTCATGTTTCAATTAAAACTTCCTCATTCATGAACTTTAAACCTATGTTCATCCATTTTTAAACTGCCTTTAACATTTCCTATACTTCATAATATTCAAGAATATTATGTTCTTAACATTCATTCTTACATATTCATTCATTCATTTAAACATGCAAATACATATTCTAAATCTTTAAATCACACCAAATATGCCAAATAAGCAAAAATAAACTAGATCATTTAAACCAAGATTCACAAAATATGTAAGTTCAAAGAACATGTATATAATCCTAAAAAAAATGTTCATGAACATGCAAGTTCAATGTACCCATATATGTATATTTAGTCCAAAAATAAATCTCCTCAACATGTCCAAAACAAATTTTTGCAATCTAGATGCATATCAACAAAAAAAAATTGTCCACCATGCTATAAAAAAAAAATGTCCACCATGCTATCCTCCACTCGGGCATCCCCCTGGACTCAACCCACCCTGCAACATGTATAAAAAAAGATTATGAATATCATTTAAACTATTTAAACTATATTCAGAAAATTAAAATATTAAACTTATATATCAAAAAACAATTCAATTATTAACAATATTACATCAAATTCTCCAAATACTTGTCCACCACCATTCTCCAAAGGAGTTTTTCCTTTGCCTCCAAAAGATTTAAGAGACCCAAGCTGCAACATGTATAAAATCAATTTATGAATCTCATAAATTACTTGAACAAATTTTAACTAAATCCATAAAAATTAAAATATTAAAGCAGTGAACAAAATTAAAGCACTGAACAAAATTACCTCTTTGCCAATATCTGCTGCATTAAGCAGAGAACCTATATCTTCCCCCTAAAATTTAAATTGTATTAATAAATAAAACATAATGCAAACCAAAAAAATTACTGTGCCAATTAACTTAAAACTAAAACAAAAAGATTAAAAAAACATTAACTCACAATAGATGGTAAATCATTTATAAAGTTTGTATCTAAAGAAACCTGCATGGATAAGTCAAATTAACAATAAGATGCATAGTTAAATTAAAATTCAATATATATATATATATATATATATATATATATATTAAATTCAAACATAATTACAAATATGTAAATAATAAATATGTACCTCTCTCTCTAGATTTTCGCTAGTTGAAATGTGGAAAGAATGTTCATTCATCATTCTTGAAAACTGCAACCAATTTAAACATTTACATAATGTACCTATTACTTTACATCAAAAAACATAATTTATCATTCATATAATGTAACAAAAAAAATTAATTTAAAATGAATAAAATATTTAATTAAGATCAAGTCATATCATAATCAAAAAACCTCTCCCAAACTCGATGTGTCATTGGATATAACATTTGCCTCTAGGTCACGACAAACCTTAGCATATGCCCTGAGATCTTCAATGCTCATTCCATCTATCTCATCATTAGTTTTGTAAACAAACTTTTGACGAATAGCAGAACGAGCCCTTTCTCGAACCAATCCCACATCTACTCCAACTAATGATGACGATAAACCATCGCCAGCAAAATTCCTTGCAGTTGTCCCAAGTTGAGATGTGGGCTCTATCTCTGATCTTAATGCCACCAACCTAGGTGGACGAGATATCTGGGGTGGAGGTCGAAGAGTTGTAGGATCTCTAAGAGCACCTTCTCAATTATCTATTCGACCCTTTCCAACTCCATAAAATTTTGAATGAACATCGGTATAGTCTGGCTTCATATTTAAAAAAAAACTCAGCATAAAAAAATCTAGTAAAATATTGAGAAACCTCATCGTTCCATGGAAATCGACCATAGGCTACGAGAAACCGATCATAGAGTAGATGTGCAAGATCAGGATGCTTGAAATATTGCACTTTCAACATTTCTCGCTTTAGACCTTCTTTGAAGTTAAACATTGATTTGGCCTGTTCTTTCGTCACTCTCTCCTTCACAACATCCCATTTGTCTGGACCCATCACTTGTTCCCTTCGTCTTCGCATCAAATCACCAAAACCATCTGTAGTTGGTCCGAGATTCTCATATGCCTGAATGAAATTTTACAATGATCCCAAAACAATCTCTAAACTTTGTTTACTTTCTGGAGGGAGATCCATAGTAGACAAATCATTTTCCAACTTGTCATAGTGGGATCTACATCTTTCAAGAGTCATTTGATGATCACCACTTTCCCATGGAAGCTCCCAAGGTAGATCAGATGGATATGTTGTAATGGGTGTACAACCCTCAGTTAATTAACCATATTGCGTCCTAGCTCGACCATCATCACCTCGTGTAGAATGGTGAGCCTCTTGAGAACCTTGCTCTGCACCATCATCCGTCTCCCTTGCTTGCTCTATCTCTCTCCCTATAGAATTACAAGCATCTTCTGAACCATGCTCTACTTTAAATGAAAATAAAGTTTTGTTTAAACACAAATACAAATTTTGCGCACACAAAAAAACAATTTGCATATACATGTTAAAAGATCGATATTCATATACCAATAGAGGGTCGAGATCAACGTTCTCCCACAAAAGATATAGGGGAATCATTTGTACCCCTTTCACCTCATCGATGTGAACTATACAATAAACTAGAATCCTAAGGGGAGGTTGACAACCTTCGATTATCACTTGTAACACCAACCCCAGAAGTTTGTGAAGACCTCCTACGCTTTTGCCTCAAAGAATCCTCTCTTTCCATTTGATATATAATGCCTACACTTGCACAAATATCAACTAATTACATATTCAAATCCTACATGTTGATTCTACAAATTCTAAAACCTAACTGCTAAAGAGACTAAGTTATTTAACAAGGACCTAGATTTACCTAATATCATCTAATAGTTCTTAAAAAGAGTATAGCTAATATTGTTAGATGTGTGAAGAATTAATGTACCAATGTTCTAAGTGTTTTTGATGTTTAAAATGAATGGAACCAATATAGTTAAGTACTAAGTGAAGGGTTCATTTCTTTATGTCAAAGAATGAGTTCATGAACCTGTTTTAACTTCTAACCTAAATCTTAAATTAATAACTTAATTGATATTTTAATACTTTAAACATAAATTACATCTTCAAATATTTTCATTATTGCATAAAATAAAATAAAAATTGACAATTCATGGTTTATGTTTTGAGTTTGACATGTTTTCCAAATTTGCCATGTTCGATAATGATTTTCAGTTTCTTAAATTAATAATTTAATCAAGATATTTTAATACTCTAAACATAAATTATATCTACAAATATTCTCATTATTCCATAGAATAAAAAAAATTGACCGTTCATAGTATTATGTTTGCAGTTAAATAACATGTTTCTCAAATTGGCCATGTTCGACAATGGTCTTCAATTTCAACCTGATAACGGTAACGATTCTTGGTATTATGTTCTCCAAGTTTTCCATGTTGCAAACAAAGAAAAACATAATACCAAGAATCGCCACCTTTACAAGGATAAAACTCAAGATCATTGTGGCATAATATCACCTAATAGTTTATAAAATGGCTATGACTATTATTGTTCGAATGTATAAAACTTACTATAGTACATCTAAATTAAAGTCTATTCATGTCTATAGTTTCGTTGTACCTAAAGTCGAGTTTAAAGTTTTGTTGTATCAAAAGTAGAGTTTAATTGTCTAAAGTTTCGTTGTATTTGTAGCTATCTATCAACACAGTTTGTAATAGAACTAATATATTGATCTCTACACTCTGTCAACATAGACAGAGTTCATGAACTCAATCCATGTCCATGTTGACAGAGTTCATGAACTCTGTCCTCGTCCATTTCGACAGAGTTCATGAACTCTGTCCATGTCCATGTTGACAGAGTTCATGAACTCTGTCCATGTCCATGTTGACAGAGTTCAGCAAATAAAACAAGCCTATATATAAATGGGATATATCATTTGCAAATAAAATTACTGTCCTACTTTTATTTTCATTTATAAACACAGGCAAAACCAACAATTTAAAAAAAGTAACTAACTAAACACTCAATATATTCCTCTTTTATATTTAAATTTAAATAATTTTTGACATACAATTTGACCAGAGTCCAAGAACTCTGCGGAATTGGACAGAGTCCATGAACTCTGCCCATTTGGGCAGAGTTCATGGACTCTGTCCAATTGGACACAGCCGAAACGAAAGCAGCCCAATTGGACAGAGTCCATGAACTCTGCCCAATTGGACAGAGTCCATAAACAACCCAATTTTGGGCAGAATTCATGGACTCTGCCCATTTGGGCAGATTTCATGGACTCTGTCCAATTTGACACAGCCGACACGAAAGCAGATGAAACGATTGCAGGAAAAACGAAAGCAGGCGAATTAGAAAAAAAAAATCTACTTACCTCTTCAGACGCAGCCGAAACAAAATCAGGCGAATTGAGATCTGGCCGAAGAGAGCCCCAAGAGGAATTTGAAATAGCCGAAACGAAACGAGTGAAGTAGACCAAAAATAAAACCTGTAATAATAATAACTTAAATAAGAAACTTAAAGACAAAAAAAACAATTACAAACGAAAGATATGAAAACAGTTACCTCTGCACACCGCCGGGTCGATAGGTCCCCAGCTACAGCACCTCACTGATGTTAGAACGTCCACAGGAGAACACTCCGACAAGAAAGCTCCACCAACAGATGTGCAAATACACGATAAACATTAACTTTCCACACGCAGACTCCACCATATAGCGTTCAACCGCCGAAACAGAAATACGACCCAGCAGGAAAGGCAGAACCTCACGTACGTGCAGATGGCGGAAACAGAAGGTGGCGGATAAACGAATGGCAGAGGTGGGGTATGGCGGCCTAACACTCCAGCAATGATGAACCACCGAGCATATCCTCACGCACAGAGTGGTGGAGAAGTGACACACAACAGCGAGGAATCGGGTGGCGGAGTTCGCCAACGACAAACTAGACGGCAGAACGGGTGGACAGGTGACAGAGCAGACTGTGGACGCAGAGGCGGGGCCACCAACAGCGCCAAAGGGGTCCACAGAATCGAGCGAAAGTGACCAAGAATGGCCGCGGCCGAGCTTTTATGCAGAATAATTATTTGGCCGAACAATTATTCGGCCGAATAATTGCACACAACGCCGTGCGTTTTCTCCGTCCGGCTAAAACCTCGCACACACACCGAGGCCACCGTTAGGTCTAATGGTGGCCCGTTAATTGTTATACGGTCGAATAAATACTAAGTTATTCGACCGAATAAGTTTAATTATTTGACCGAATAAAGAAATTATTCGGCTGAATAATTAAACTTATTCGGCCGAATAACCTCCGCTATAGTTCTTCAGCGGCCGATTCTCACCAAAGTGTTACCCACCTTCGACCCAATCCCCATCCAAACAATCTTCAACCTTCATTCCAATCATCTTGACTGCTGATCTAAAGTAGAAACCTTAGTAGGAACTAGGTCAAAAATGAAGATTGGATTCTTGAGAAACTAACTCCATAGGAAAATGCACCCTAGCAAGGCGAGTTGAGAGAAGGTAGGGTTGAGCCAAATATGTGGAGGGAACATCACAAAACTTGAAGCCCTAATTTCTGCAGTAACTGTCGCAGATGTGGAATTAGGTCAAAGTTGAAACTTCTTAGAATTGGATCCTTCCTTCACCAAAATATGCGCCCTCCCTAGGGAGAAGTTTCCAAGGGTATTTTTCTGCCAAATCGATGAGGGAAGGCCTCATAATATGAAACCCCAGCTTCCATCATAAGCTTCTTCTAGTACTTCTCTGATACCAAGTTAGTTTTTCATATAATTATAACAGTATAATTTAATTGCATATGAACACTAGGATCACTAGAAGAAAGACAAAGCACATAAACAAAGAACATGAGAATTTATCCTGGGAAACCCAATACAGAGAAAACCCAACGACCTTCATATAGAGATGAACAATTTTGAGAATAGAGTAAAAGGATGAAAGAGATAAAGTGGAAAGTCTCTCCAACTAAAAACTCCAAAAATATGTTTCTCCTTGCTGCAGATGCGAATTCCTCTCAAAGTGATGTGAACTTGTTTGTATTGAGTGAGTGACCAAATGAGGCACCCGACCTCTCTATTTATACAGTTGCCAAACTGGATTTTTCCCTAACTGGTCTGATTTGTCTAACTGATAGGGCCCACTTGACCTGGGAACAAATAAAATAATGTTTATTTAATTCTTTTCTTTGGGTAATTCATCCCCAAGGTTTACATAATTAATTACATCAAAATCATCTCTTGTAGGAGGTACAAATCGATACAATAAAATAGAATAAGAATAACTTCCAAAGTTGCACTAATTCCAATATAACATTTTAAATCCTATTAATTTGAACAATTACAATGATATCTCCCATTGATTAGTTATTGAATTTATATCACTTTATAAAAGTTGAGATAATATATATCATGCACACATCCATTGAAAAGCCACTTGCAAAACTATATGAAGAGCCAAAAGTTCAGCTAAATTGTTTGAACCCAGGATAAAAATTGAATGAGTTTGTTTTTATCAAAGAAAATGACTCCAACTATATTGCCTCGATGCTCTTCAATTTATATGCTCCATAAAAAACGTCCCAAGGACTATCATAATTAATATGAAGGAGAGGGAGAGGTTTGTTGATCTTGATCTTCGACTCTTCTTTGAAATGTTTAGCCAACATGCATATAGTAGCAGTAACTTGTGAGCACTGAAAATATTGATCCTAAAAAAGCATAGCATTCCTAGTAATCCAAATATTCTAGATTGTTAAAAAGGAATTGTTTGATAGTTATTTAACATCTCTTTAGGTATTACGAGACTTACTCCTTGCAAATTGGATGAACAATGTTCACATCATAGGAGATTTGAATCTACAGAGCTTAGGCCATGAAGTCAAATCTGCAAAAAACTTGTTCCTCCAAATTTCTTTTTCCCATGTCTATGGAGAGCAAAATCAGCAAACAAACCGTTTATCCAAGATCGGTCTAACAAAGGATCTTGGTACCCTATATATTCAAGATGTGGATGGTGATTCGGTTCCTGAAACAACTTGGGAGATGTGATTTTGTACCTTTGCTTTTGTCATGATTTTTTCTACTTTGAAGGCATTATGACTATTAGATTGTGCTTTTCTTTTTGTTAAACTTTTCCAACTCTGGGATGTTATGTCTATATGTTTTGTCAATCGAGATTTATAGCCAGTTTTACTCCCATGAAATTTTTGGTTTGGTTGAGGTTGGAAACCTGCTACTGTTTTGTACTTATGAAGAATGCATTTTCATGTGAGTATGTATGTTTCCACAATATTCAACCATTGTGTCATGATTTTTGGAAAGTGATTGTGTAGAGATTTAGATAGACCGACACATTTCAGGTGGACACTCCACCCATCTTCAGGATCATCATGCTTCTTGTGACCCTAAAGATGGGTGGAGTGTCCACTGAAATACATCTGTCTATCCAAATCTCTACACTATCACTTTCCAAAAATCTTGACACAATGTATTTTCATTCTATTATGAATACAAATATGATTTTCCAAGAAAAAAAATATATAAGCACACATGTCACATATATGATTTTGATGTTCCGTATTGCATCATGCTTTTAAATAAGTATGGAGGAAATATTTCCTTTTTCATTTTCAATTAAAAAGATGAAATATTCAAATTTTTAAATATTTTTTTATTAACACATTCTAGAGCGATTGAAAATATAAAATCAAGTATGTAATGGTTTTGAAATAGGGAACATTGTTTCGTTTTATTTCATTGGTTAAAATATTTAACGATTACAAATTTGTATAATGATTTTGACACAAGGGAAGAGAATAAATTTGATTTTATAATAATAATATCAAAATATAAAAATAAAATATTATATAGGAAATGGTTTTATTTATCAATTAAATTATGTGATAACTATAAATTTGTATAATGATTTTAAATTATTAAAATTAAAGATAATAACAAATTTTATTTTATATAATAAATATATGTTAACATTTTAAATTATTAAAATTAAAGATAATAACAAATTTTATTTTATATAATAAATACATGTTAACATAATAATAAAAATAAATATTTTTAGTTTGAAAAAATAATAACAATAAATTTGATTTCATGAGTTGGCTTCCAATTGTAATAATGATTTACAAATCAAAGAGTAAGATAAAGAAAAAGATTTATTATTTATATATGATTTTTAATGTTTTATTTTATTATTAAATAATTTAGTTAATATAAGTTAATTATCAACATGAAAGTGATAAGCATTGTAATAAATAAATATTTAATGATTACAAATTGTAGTCATGATTTTCAGATATGGAATCAAACATTATTATTAAAATATTTTAAAGTTATTATTAAAATATTTAATCAATATAAATTATCATTTGAAAATATGAAATTAAACATCATTATTAATTATTTATATTCTAATTTTATTATTAAAATATTTAATAAGTCTAAGTTAGTTAATCAATAGTAAGGTGATACGTATTGTAACAAAGAGTTAAAAAGGAAATGCACATTAAGCATCCATATATGTAAATTATTCACGAACATGTTATTGATTGGAACATGATATTACTCCTTTTATGTTTATTATTGACTAAATCATATTACTGTTTAAAAACATGGATAAAGGAATGGTACATAATGATGTTTTTTTGTATTTTTTTTATTCACATCTAGTTTGTTTTTAGCTTAGTCGTTTTGATTATTTTACCGTGTTTTTGGTATCCATTTAATGAACCCTCTTAATATGCTTATTAGAGGATGCCATTTCTCTCTCTATATATATTATTGAACAAACAAAATTAAAAACGGGGGAGAAGCAACTTAAAGTTATTTAAGTGCCTCCGCTGCAATTGCTGATTTTAAAATTATATGGTCTATCCAACCATTTCAATTCCTGTGATTCAGTGGTTATCCCGATTCACAGCCAACTCCAGCAATACTATTGGAACGGGCCGTCGCTGAAGAGGTCGCTAGTTCGAAACTCGCCCCCGTCGTTGAGATTTCTGAACGCGAATATTCTGGATGTTCAACATTCATCTAAGCAATTATTCAAAAGTTCCACAATTCGGTGGGGTCGACGATGATACTCCTGCTCCTGCTCATGCTCATGCTGCTGGCAAATACTGCGAATAAGTTCCAACGCCAAAAGCTCCTCAATTGATGGCATTCTCTCCAAATTCAGGCCCCATCCGCAAACAGGCATTCCCTCACATCCAAGTCACGTTCATTCGATATTTGATGACTGTCACTCCACAAGTGCGTTTCTTAAACGGAAGTCAATGTTGACGGCTATGCGGATTCCTCCGTCGCCTTATCATTGATTTTGTATTTAATATTTTAATCAATATTTAATAATATTATCCATAATTATAATTTCATTCAAATATCTAAAAATATTATTATACCTGCCATTGACTAACTATTAGTTAAGTTGATCGTCTCTTACTTTGATGAGAATTGAATGATCGCCCCTCGATCTTCTTGCACCACCTCCATAGTATATCTGCCCGCATCGCCCCTCCCGAAGCTTCATGCACCGCCTCCATCACATAGCTTCATACACCATTTCCATCCCATTATAAGTTGAATGATGAATTCCTTATTCAGTCATTGAATATTATAAGTTGAATGATGAATTCCTTATTCAGTCATTGAATAAATCTGCAAGCGAAATGATAAATTCCATATTGAGTCATTGAAGAAATCTGCAAGCCAAATGATGAATTCCATATTGAGTCATTGAAGAAATCTGCAAGCAAAAATGTTTCTACAACGTAGTTGTTCACATATTTCATGTCCCTTTCTTGCCTATGATCGAATTTCTGGCCTAAAGGACACGAATTGGTCTCTAGCAGCAACATGCACTTCTGTTCGCAGTCGATTCTGGTTAAGAACAGATCTCACCCGTGGTCGGTTCTGGTTAAGAACAGATCTCGTCGGTTTTTACAAGTCATGGTCAGTTAAAATCTTCATACTTATGTTTTTATGTTTTTAATGAGAAGGTTTGTAGTTAAAATTTGGATATATAAAAAATCCAGATCTATTAAGGACTAAGAGGGATCAAAACAAGAGTAAAGTATAAATCTATCAATGTTTAAAATATATGAAGATTAAAAGGGATATATTTGATTTGATTTGATTATTATATATTTTTATTATTATTCTCTATAAATCTAGATACATTTATGAGTCAATGCTAAGAATATAGCTAGAAATGAGGGAAGTGGATCTTCAAACAAAATCTATGTATGGATACATGGTGGATATGGTAGTTATTTAGTAGTCCTATTATTGTATGATAATAATATTAGATGTTATAGATTTTTTGTGCAATCATTTATGAGAACAAGTTCCCACCAAAATATAGTGTAGAAGAGGAAAATGGATTCACATATGAATATCTATGTAACCATGTATTGTACCCAAAAATAGTGGTTCGTTACTCTTATAATAGAGTTTTACCACCATGTAAATAAGCAATTAATCAATTCAAGTTTGTAAGAGACTCGGAAATCCATATTTAAAATTATGTTTTTTAATCAAAGAATATAATGCCGCAATATCAACTAAAAGAGGATACATTAATTACTATTGTATACATAGATTCATTGCAAAGATTAAATGAAAGCATTATACCTGCTTTCAGTGTTAGAATAGTATAAAAGGCAGGTTTCCAATACTGTCCAAAGCTTTGGAATTACCTGACCTTCATCGGTAAAAGGCAGTTTTACAATACTGTGATTTTGTCCAAATCTTTAGAATTGTCGCTGCTGAAGCCAATGCTCCCCCTCCTCTATAATACTTCTCCAATACTTTAACACTTGGGACAAGGAATGCCACACAGCGGGAAATCCTGGAAGTAGCACCAAATATATTGTATAGCCATAGCTAGATGAACCAACTGCCATAGAAAAACAAATTATGAATGCCACATTGCCACCCAAACAATGGCTTCTCCATTCCTTCAAAATAGAGCCAACAAAGAAAGCTAAATCCTGCTTCAACGGTGTATGCAAAAGCACTGATATTCATATAATTGAATATGATGTTACAAAACATGGCTGCTCCAGCCAAAAATTACTTACATGACATCCAAGCAACGTAATTTTGCATAATATCTGTAACCTATTCTCAATCCTTCTACCATCATTTCTAAAATAAAATTGGTCGACATTCCTGCATGCCTAGCTATTAGTGTTGCATTTGATGACCATTATGGCTTCAGGCCAATGTCTACAGTAATGCTGTAATTCCTCTCTATACCAGCGGCATGTTCAGTCTTTTTACGGTTGACACGCATTTAATTCTTTTTGGTTTTTATTTTAGCTTATCCTTGCAATGTTGTCCGTAGATATTCGTTGTAACTTCCCAACTGATTACAGTGCCTTGATTTTAAGAGATGCTAAATGATATCCACCAAACTTGTGTATCCAGTTTCAGGAATGTGATCCTTTAGTCCAGAAACAACAATGGAAGAGGAACTTAAGATCTTAAAGCATTGGGGAAATGTTGCATTATTCATGGAAAAATGCACCCACTTTTCCACTTGCCACCTGCTTGCCATGCAGATTTGTTACTGTTGGTCCTACCTGGTGTAATTAGCGTCTACTGTCAGCATCCATGCAAATGATGAGGATTGATACCAAATGTATTTTCCACCTTTCTGTCCAGCAACTTGTGATACGCTCCTTTTGCCCCCTTGTCATTTACTTCTAGGTTTCATCGCTTCATCCTCTTGCATCATAACTTACATCGATGTATATATAAATTTATTTTCATGTAGGTATATAACTTACATCGTTGTCCTCCTCAGTTTTTTTTATGTCCCCGAAGGGGATTATATATGTTTCCTCAAAGTGGTATTAGTTGGCCGGGGTAAAAGTAGATTTTTCTCATTTCAAAAGTCAAAGTCAAGACTATAGTATGTAATTTTTTATTAAAATTTTAGTTTTTATTTAATTTTTATTGGCTCTGGTTTTTGTGATGTTTTTCTCGATTTCCCTTCCCAAGAGGGGGTGCAGGGGGTGGCCTGTAAATGTCATTCAACATTAATTCATTGTACAGTTTTTAGTTTTGGGTGAGGAAGTTTTTAGTTTCGATAAAGATGTCATGACTTGTCAATCAATTTTAATAGTTGCCGTAGTTCATGATTACAATGTTTCACTGCATTCTTACATCCCTCTTCTGTCAATGAATACTACACTTTGCAACTCCATCCACCATGAAAATGCTTCCTGGGGATGTATGAAGAGATTCACAGATGGCAAAAAGTTGGAAAGCTTCCTATCTCTCTCGTATTTCCATATTAACTATTGCTGAGAGAATGTACGAAGAGATTACATAGATGGAAAAAAGTTAGATAGCTGTCCATATCTCTCGTATTGCCATATATATTAACTCACACTGGCTCCATAAATTTTTAGTCATGTGTTCAATTTTGTGCATACCCTGTCAATTTAGTCTATTTGGTTGAAAAATTATGAAATCCATACTCACAATTATTTTCCAAATTTATCTCCTCCTCAGCGATATGCTAGAGGATTCCAATATAAACTCAAATCAAATCTTGTGATTTCAAATTATCCTACCTTGAAGGAGCCCGTCACTATCATGCTAATAATAATAATAATAAATAAATTGACTGACATTGAGGGTGCGAAGTAGCTACCACATTAAAAAGCACTCATGCAAACCTAGTGTCACAATATTTGGAACCTGGAATGCAAATTATTGTGTTGTTTTATGTTGATAGACAGACAATAAGCCCAGTGCGTAAGTCTATGATCCCCATAAAAATAAACCCTAATCCTATTTTGCTGACATTTTCAATATGTTTGGTGTAATATCTCTCCAATTTGATCATTATTATTATTATTGTAGTAAATGTAATTATAATTATATATAAAAGGCCTTAGTGAGGAGCTCAAGGCCAAGGCCCCACTAGACAACCTCTCAAGCATTATTATTTTATTTCGTAAATTGTAAACATACTAGGAGGAGAGAGAGAATTGGTCGGCTAGGAAGCCATGAAGAACAAGTTTTAGGATTGGTTACAAAAAAGGCACTCCTTTGATCTTTGAGTGCAAAGGTCCACCTAAGATTATACGGAATCCTAATTATTATTATTATTCTAAATAACCATTAAAATGCTCAAAATACTATCTATAGGTATTTTGATAAAATTCCCTCCTAAAGACTATATACTATAGTATATATATATTCATTTAAAGAAAAAGATAAAGTTTTCAAGAAGATGTTATAGACACCATGAAAAGGCATAGGATAAATGATCATACTTTTACTTATTTTGGGTAAGAGTGGTTTGAACCAAACATAAATATATAAACATTTATATATATATATATACAAAAACTAGAGTCATGATTGGCCACTGGTTTCTTTAAGGAATGGTAGTTCCTTTCAAAGAGGGACTGAGCCTCAACTTTTATATTGGGATACTCTTTGGAAAAGAGTTAACAAATTAATTAATATTAAACCTTGAGCAATTCCAACCTCATTTTGATGGATGTTGTTGGCCTCTACAAAGAGATAGCGCCGAGTCTTAATCACGGTAGCTACCACTTGGCACAGTATGCTGCCAGTCATCATGAGTTTCAACCTCCACTTGGTGAATGGCGGACTCTCCAAGATGGAGGAACGCTATCAGTTTTGAGATGGATATATATTATCGTAGAAAAGGGAAAAAGGGGGAGGTCATTTCTTTTGAAGCATTGATCCCAGCTCTTCTTGCTAAAAGGGATTTTAGTTCGCTATTTTAGTTGTGTTGGGGAAAGGGAGGATTTGGTTGCTACATTCTTAACCTCCACCTCATATCCAGTATCCGAGTAAGTTTTGTTGATGGGAAAATGGTGAACTAGTAAATAGTTGTCGCCTGACAGTTAATGGGAGAACATCCCTATATATTTTCGACGGAGCTTGCCTCAAACTCTATATAGCGCATGAGGTAGCGACCTCTGTCTACTTGTGTTGATAAATAATACATCTTACGCAGCATAGTGCGTAAGGCAATGGGTTTCTATAATAATGCGTGATAGAGGTAAGCCACCTCTGCATCTAGGGTTTGATAGTGTTTCTCTATTATGATCTCTGCTATTTTCCCTTAGGCAACGATAGGAATCGGGTCAGTGTTTTGATCCTATGCACACAGTAGTTATGTTCTCTGATCTCGGCTATACGGGTTTTATATTCTGGATTTTTTTTTCTTGGTGCTTTGACTGTTTTGAAAATGTTATAGATCTACTTCGTAATCATCAAATCGAGTGAAATATGGTATGCAATATTGTATGTGGTATGTGGTTGAATGCATTACTACTTCTGAAAGAAATTGTTGTTTGAATGCATTGAGCACTTACAGTCTGGATATTTCTGCTTAGATATTCGCGGTGGTACGCATTGATGCGTTATAGATCAAAACCCTATCTTATTTTATTGGTTCTTGTATTTTATATTTTGTGGATTTTAACATACCTGTGTTAATTAATCGCTGCGTACGGTTGGGGAAAAATCCCCGTACTATTTTCTGAGTCGAAGAATGCTGAGGGAGGATGATCGCTTCCATGATTTCCTAGGAAAGGAAGATCGCTGCCACGAATTCCTGTAAGTTACATAATATAGGGTAGCCATAGATCAATCCATATCCTATTGGATTTACTTTTAAGTGTCTTTTCTATGTGTGTAAAACTTATGTGACGTGGGAGGAGCGTACTCCATTTCCTTGCTTGGAAAACCCGTGTGCACTTACTCTCAGTTTCCTGAATTGATGAAGCTGGAAGGCGCAGCTCTTGGAGAGCATCCTGTAAGTCATTGTAGATTGCTTAATTATGGCTGCAAATCCTTACAGGGGGCATCCTT
This sequence comes from Larix kaempferi, assembly GCA_027924585.1. Taxonomy (NCBI): domain Eukaryota; kingdom Viridiplantae; phylum Streptophyta; class Pinopsida; order Pinales; family Pinaceae; genus Larix; species Larix kaempferi. Next base: position 41,289,901 of record BSBM01000106.1, read on the forward strand.
GAATGTAGTTGTTTTCACCTATTAAAATCCTAGAGTGCTCAATCATTAAATATCAAGAGCACGCAGTCAAGTAGGGCACAACCTATACTAGGGTTAATTATAAACTATATTTGCATAAAATCAGAGTGAAGGCATTGGGCCTGTTGAAGGCCTAGTGTAAGGAAGGATCTTTTATATAGTTTCATTTGTTCTAATTACATACGCCTGGAGTAAGTGAGTAAGGGAGCGAACCTGATCCTCTTTTGTTGTTATATTTAGAGAATATATCTATATATATTACTGCATGTAATTGGTTGAATCGATCTCAGTTAACTCTTAAACCAGTGTTATGTGATCTCAGCGTTAAAACAATTAGATAAGGATTATCTTGGTAATCAATAATATATAATATGATGTCGGGTTGATTCGATCCCTGCGATTGTACAAACTTAGCATGAGCTGGTTGAGTTGGCTTCCTTTATTATATTGGATGCATTTAGTCATATTGGGTTAGAATCTTAGTATATGTAAACCCAGCAGTGTAAACTTTCAGTAAAGTTGAATGCTTGGAAATTACTATGTGAAATTAGTATTTACCAAAGAATAGATCCATTGAAATTACATTGTTTTAGTATTGGAAGAGTTCTAGTGGATATTATATACCTGAGATAGATTCTTGTAATAGTTTGTGCTGTTAGCATTGATTGTCGTGAAAGATGCTCTTTGTAAAAGAGGCTTTGAGAAAAGGGAATTTAAATAAAGCAACAATTGTGTTGCATATGTAAACCTCTATTTTTGAGGAATATTATACGATGTGACCTTCTTTGTGGATGAGCCCATAGGTTTGGGTGAACCACCTATATGCTCTCTCTCTCATTTGTGCAATATGGATGACTTTGTGTTTATGCCGATTTATGAGTATATGTTTTGGTAAATGTAAAGTTAGTGATGTGAGTTAATGCATATATGTTATTTAATGGCATTTATTTATGCTATGTTCATGTTAATGGCTAATGCGATTAAAGGCGAAGGGTTGAGAAATGAGAATTAAGTTTTGGTAGGAAATCTACATGTGAAATCAACTAGAGGCTTCATGATAATGATTAAATGTTCTTTCCCTACAAATGCATATGAGTAAATGTTAATATGTTAGATGAAGCTTTTTAATTTATACGCTTCTCAGTTTCTTTTCTAAAATTTAAGAAATACTTGTTAGGAAAAGTGGGTGTGTTACATTTGGGAAAAAAAGTCAACCTCAAACTCTAGGCCTAGAGTTTTTTAAACTCTAGGTCGAGAGTTTTGAGAGTTCAAACTCTAAGTTAAGAGTTTAAAAAAACTCTAGGTCGAGAGTTTGAACCAATCTATGCGCTGTATTTTTAAAAAAACTCTCGGATGAGAGTTTGAACTAAACTCTCCGCCGAGAGTTTGGAAGACATTTTCTTGCCTGAGAGTTTTTGGTCAACAATTCCAGCACCATTTCTGCAGAATTAAAAAATGTGTCACTTTAACAAGGTCGGACCACTGCAAAACATGAGAATTATTTGTCAGAGTTTATACCAGTAGATTCATCATTCAATCTACTTTCTAGTAATATAATTTTTTTTCAATTTCATTTAGGATTACTATTTTTTTTATTTTTTTACTAAACTTTATCATTAAAAAATTAAGTGACTGAAAAATCAGTCACAATGAAAACTCAATATCATCACAATGACGAAGCCAAAAAAATTTAAAAAAATACAAGGATGTTCCTTGAAGTGTCCTCTTCAATGGGTTGGTTTTAGTTTGTTTGATAAGAATAACATTTGAAAGAAAATGTGAAGACAAAAACATGTGTCAATAATGCATCATTTTCATAACATACGTTGTTTCGATAAATAATAAAAAATAGTTCCCAAGTCTTAAAAAACTCGAAATATAGTCCAGGATCAAGTTTAGTGTGTGTAGATAATGAGCATACAATTGTTTTCCTTAAAATGAATAACCATCTATCAAAACACCGTCCTCAACACAGGTCACTCATTATCCATACCTAAAATTCTCAAGTATATGCTGTTGGTTGACAACAAATTTGTCCCACGATATGTCCATAAAAAAAAAATAAAAAAATACGAGTAGAAAGCTAATTCAATTCTGCAAAACCTTTGTGTTTACTTCAAGTTGAAATTTTTAAGGAAGATATGGCTTTGAAGAGGTCGAAGTTGAAAACATAAAATTTAGCAATTTTTTTTGTAAAAAACAAGCCAAAATTGTTTCCCAACTTCATGTTTTCACCCATTTGGCCTCCATAAAACTCTTAACATCAATTTTCTTCTGTTGTTCGGCATTTTCGATGATTGAAAGCTTTTATTGCTTGCATCCCACTCGTTAACTACATGGCTCCATTTCGGTTTGTACCTGGGACTTTGGGATTGAAGGTAAAATACCTTTAACATTTTTATTTGGGTTTTTATGTGCAGAACAATTTCGCATTTTTTTAATAATTTTTTTTCAACAGAGAATTATTAGCTTTGTACAGTTGGTGGAGGCAAAGATGTTGGAAAATGGTGCGGGTCAGCAGCGCTTTATGCATGGAATGGGTAGAATTGGAAAGAGCTGGTATGTTTGTCTGTATGTAGATTCAGTTATTTTATGCTTTTGTTTCTTTTTAAAACAAAACTGGTTTTAAAAACAAGTTAGTGAATAACATCCAATTTAGTGTATTTTTTAAGTTGTATTTAAAAAAATATGATTGATTCTAGTTGTTAGATGCATAGAAAAATATAAGAAAAACACTTTCTATTAACATCTTCAATCGTAAATTCGTCAAAATTGCAGATTTTGGTTGCACAATGTGTTTCAACAACCTCTAAAATCCTTAGAGCACAGGTATTGTGCGGCCCATGGAATTTTCTAAGGGTTTTAATATTATATTTAAGTGTAGTATTCTAGGCGATTATTTTGGATTGAAAAAACATATATATAGATAGGTAGGCTAATATTAAATATGAAACCTACAATTTACCACTGAAATATGTAAATTTTGGCGAATATTATGATAAAAAAATATATTTTATGTAAATACAGGCTATATTAGAGACTAAAAATGATCAAATAGGAAATTTATTTTTTGAAAAAAAGCCCCAAAAATAGTCAATTGACTAAATTTGGCCCCTAAAAATTACCCTAGACTGCCATCTATACATTCCATACCATCACTTTTAGTTACAAAAGATATCCCATCTAAAATTCTCAAATTTGCCTCTCGTTTCAACTAAATATCTATCCAAAAGTGCTCGTTTTACCTGTGTTTTCTCCCCGTTTTGGTGGGATAGAATAAACCCAAAAAGTTGGCTATACCACCATCCTCTAAAATTATATTTCTTATAGGAAAATAGTTGTTATCTGAAAAAATGTATGAGGGTCTCATACCAGATTTAACATGAATGTGCTTCGGAGTCAGTAGCATATCTTAGCTTTTATTAAGTCCCCGTATTAACAAGTTTTTAAAAACAATTGGAAAAATATATCATACCAGGCCAAAAGCTCTAGCTAGACTATTTCAATCATAAACAAATTTAAAAATTAAAAAAAATGAGAAAGAAAATATACCATAGCTTGGGATTCTTTTGTGCCGATGTAATATTTTCCAGGGCATAATGTTTCGGGTGTTTTTTCGTTCAAGCAAGTAATCCATTCTGCAAGTGATTGATTTACAAATCCATTCCTTCATTTTCATCTATGTTAACGGTTTCAACAGGTAATCATAATACTTATAAAGGCTACGATGAGGGCGATGATAGTGAGTTGGCAATGTTGGTTGCCGCTCGCAGGATGCCTTTGGCTATGGATATAAGTTTGGGAACGACAACTACACAAATTATTTTTATAATTTTATAATAAATAAAAGATGTAGTGAAGAATGTAAAAAAACAAAATAAAATCAATTTTATAATAAATAAAAAATGAAGAATCAAAACTATCCGCAAAATATAAGAGGAGAACTATTAGTTATAGTTATTGCCAAAAATAGTGTTTTCATGCATATCAGTATTAGCTCTTCATGTACCATAATTAATCATTTAATAAATTATAACCATGATTGATTTCAATTATGTAGAGATATCTGTGATGGAAATTGAAGGGCTGGCTTTCATGATTCAGAAGAGTTACTAGAATTTATATAATTTAGCAAGCAAATTGATTGGGCGGTGATTAGATTTGTCCTAAAATCCCAGGTAGAACAACTATGTACGACACTTCGGAGAGAATGCAGAATTGTAACCTTCTCGGACAAATAAGGGCAAATGTAAAGGGTCGTTAATTGTCAGGATATTGAATTACTTTTTGATCCTGAAACTAAACCGGTGACAATTTTTATATTATTTTTTGTTGGTAAAGGTGTGCGAAATACTAAAGATTTATGATTTTGAAACTAAATCTTCATGAATTTTTACTTACTTTTAAAGAAAACAAAAATTAAAAAGTATTTATTTATTAACTTTTGTTTAGTAACAAAATCTAATGAGTGCGATTATATTTTGTTAAGAAATCTGTTCACAAATATCATATCAAATTAATTTAAAAAGAAATTTTAAATTATTTTTTTGAAGTATGTAAAATTTATCATATCTTAATTTTCACAATGGATAATGAGAAGTTATTATTTGTTAATAAATATTGGTTTTTAAGACAAATTCTTAATCAATAAAAAAAAATTAAATTAATGGGTGAGCTCCACTATAAATGGTTAGCAGGCCATTGTTCCCTCTTAGAAAAAGCATAAATGTATCACGAGTGCATGGATTTCGTGGTTACCAATTTGTAATACGAAGTCGAGAGAAGGAAATTTTGCAATCGGTAAACCCTAGGGTTGGGGCTCACACTATCTATTGCTCAACAGAACAAACTTAATGTAAAAGTGAAACGAGTCCCTGCAGTTAAAACTCTGTACAATTATTCCCATGCACTTAAAACTCTGCGAGCCACAGGAAAATGATGCGTGGACCACATCAATACCGAGTTTACATCCATTTTCTGGAAGCCATGTGTTGTTTACTCCTGTTTATTAAAATTCCACCTACAACACTTGTGGTACTTTATGTGTGTAGATACTGTCACCTCCTGCTACTATTTTGTGCACATGTGAAAAAAAAGGAACCAGCCAATTTGCTTTTTCATTTTCAATTAAAAAGATGAAACATTCAATTTTTTTCTTTTCTTATATTAATTACACCAAAGATGTTCTTTCAATGAAAAATAATGTCTCAGCAATGTAGCGAGATTCCTTGAACCTCGTCATCTATGAGACAAATGAAATTTCGCCACGTGCATCTTGACGTCAATTTTACCATTTCCGTCAAATTTACCCTTTACAAGTGAATTTGAGCTAATTTGAGTACAGAGAGAGCCTACGGATAGCGTGGTCCTCAAGTTACGGGGCCTGCCATCAACGTCCCCTCATAGAAGGATCTGCATTCAATCACTCAACTACCACCTCACTGAACCGTGCGCTGATGGATTTTTGATCCTTCAGGATCTGTTTGGTGAAAAACTCTCATTTGTTATGACTCATCCATGGTGATCCGAGGAGTCTATTCAACGAGATGAGAGTCTGCAACAACGAGAAGAGCCGAGCTTGAAGTAAGATTTTATATCTTTTTTTTCTCTGAGAGTGAGCTTCTTCGTTTTTATTTGGCCTGTTTTCCCACAATAAAAAAATCAAGTGCCTACTTGTTGTATAGTCAGTAAAATCATCAATTTGTGAGATGTACAAGGTATTTTATTTTCACTTCAAGTTGCAGGGTGTCTTGGCTCATAAGAATTTCAAATGACACTGTTTGGGTCACCCTTTATGCTGTTGATTCTTAGAGTTGTTTATGGGTGAGTTAATATGTTCTGAATAGATCTGTACACAGACAATACTCTCCTGTCTTTGGTTTTATTTAAATCTATTATGCCCTTAGGGCCATCCCTGTCAAGTTAATCCTTAGTTGCACCATGTGGAGATGGATGTAAAACTGCGGTTAGTGCTTGCACCATTTCCTTTCCTGCAGGCTTAGTAGTGTTCATTTTGGTAATAACCCCAAAGGTAGGTTCCATCGCATCCTCCATAATTTCATGAGTATAAGCAGGGTAAATATGATGTTCACTATTTTTCTTATACAACAATCATTGCTCATTATTAGTATAGCTCTTTCTCTTGATGGAATGGGGCGGTTACTGGTGCAACAAAACTACACAGCACATTATTTTTCTTGTATCTAAACCACAACCTTCGAAGCAAAGGTCGAAGGTCTCAGGTTAGGTGGTCAAGTTTGTCTCACGATGCATCATCATCCTTTTTCAGAGGTAAGTCATTCGGAAGGTCGCAAGGTCAAATACAGCCAACCATTGTTTCTTTGACCTGCCAGTTTTGTTTCTTCTCAAATCAAGCCCATCGATTTTTCTCCTAGCCCACCTCTTTGACCAACCATCCAGGGTTATTTGGTTCAATATCTCTCTCGACAAGTGGGTTTTCTTCATCGGTTGGTTGGTGTTCGTCAATCAATCACTCAATAAATCAATAGCTAACTTGGATCAAAACACATCTTCCCACCCTGGCAAGTATCTATATCCATTTAAAACCTTGCCACACATATTATTTCTTCCTTCGTTTAGTGGAGCAGGTCCCTAACCAATCTGTTGGCCGACAATCAACCAAACACAGTCCTTCCTCTATCATGGTTATGTAATTGTAGATCTATTTCTGTCCACAACTACTATAACTTTCAGAGTTAAATATAGAGAAGAACCTTTCTCCATCAGAATCACAATTTAGCAGAAGACTATAGGTTGCATACTGGTCATGGATTTGAAGAACCTATGACCCCAGTTGTATGTATGTTATGTGGATGTGGGCTTGTTCCATCCGGTTTCCTCGCAGACAGGAAGGATCGACGGTCAAGCGCATGGGCCATGGCAGAGACCACCAACTTAGTGCAATCCTTAAGGAGCCAACCCTGGGGTTCATCGAAGACAATCCCTCCCCAAACCTTAACCAACTCCTTAAATCATTGTTTGAGATGACGAGTATGATGATACGCAGAATACTTCTGCGGTGTTGATACAAATATTGAAAACACGTGAAAGATACCAATGTTTCCGTACTCAAAAACCCTTGTATGCGCAACCCAATTACCTCGGCGTGCTGCAGCTGACATTCACCAGCCCATTCCTTTGAGCATGGCTTGATCGCAAGTATAGTTTTGTTGACAGAGTGAACCCTGTCAAGACCGATACCCGAAACTTTGTATCAGTGAACCAACCCACTGCTGAGTCTTTTATTAAAGCATTCCTACTGTTACCATTATCCAATCAACTATAATTCAGATCGTTTAAGTTCATACGGTTTCCAAGGCAAGTGCCTACATAGTGGAAATATGGTTGCTATACAATTTGTATTACAACGTTGTAATAATTGATATCATTGTATATAACACCTTGAATGCAATGGAAAGGGGTCACATTATTATCATGAAATAAGCTCAGATCGGGAGCTGGGGGAAGTTGTGTTACCGTTGACTCCTTCAAACAGTTGGTCGAGTATAGTATATTTTGTGGAATTTAAGTCAACAACAATTGATTTTTTAGTAGGGTTCTTTAAGAGGTGCATTCTATACTTTAGTAGGAGATGTATAACTCCTTCCACAATCATCTTGGAGCTGACAAATATCCTTTTTAAAAAATAATAAAATATTAACTCACTAAAATATTAACTATTCCAAATGAAATTTCACATTCAACATTTCATACATTTAGTAGACATTTGAAGACATGAATATTGTATATCTAAACTTTAAAATTGATGTGCCACCTTGGGCATGATCGTTATATGAAACGTGCTAGAGATTCTTTGGAAGTGGTTTTTACTTATTAGCTTGCAATGTATGTTTGACAAATGTTATAAAGGTTAATGCTTATTAAGTATTTTCATTTCCATATTTTTTAATTTTCCAGCACAAAGACTCCAGGGGGACGATGCAGGTGAAACAAAAAATCGGATGTGATTATCAAATAACAATCTTTATGTACGTGTTTATACTTTGATGGAGCTTTTCGGATTTGGCCAGGCTCGAAAATACTCCTAAACTTCGTTGTAGCTACTGTGAATTGTTTTTAGTTTGTTTTACTTATAATTCTGTCATCTGCTTCCGTCAAATTCTTATATATATATATATATAAACTGGCTAAGCCAATATTGCATTTGGAAGCTTTAAAATTCTTATATATATATATATATGTATTAAAATTGGAAGCTCTAAAAAATTAAATATTGATTTATGTTTACTATTTGTTATGTTTTAGGAAAAGTAGGGCCTAAAAAATCATAAATTATGGCAATGCGATTTTGAGATTAGATGGCTTTGCATATTTTAATTTCTTTATATAGGTTGTAAACAAAATACCTAACTGTATGGATATCATCTCGTTGTTTTCTGTTATTTTTTAGGATAGTCATTATTTTCTATTAAAATTATTTTTTACATGATTAAATCTGTAGATTTCCAGCAATATGAAAAAAAGAGTTGAGCACATGGGAGCCTCTCCAAGATATTGGACGATTCTAAGAATTTTGTATTTTAAAGGAATCAAGATAAAAATCAGGCTATACCTTGCTAAACTAATTTACACTTTTCAAGTACTAAGTCAATTTTTCTCTTTTGACATAGGGAAAACATTATTCTTTTTGACCTCACAATTAATCTAAAATTTTTATATACCAAATGTTCTCATGGTTTTATTTTTCCTCAAACTTTCTTGTTATGTTCCGTGAGTTTATCTAAGGTGTTGTTTAAGTGATAGATTTTTTTTCTTACATAAAGTGTTTGTGAAGTTGGTGTACCACCATCGTCAATTGAGATGTGTTTGTCTTTGTTGCATCAGGTATATGCTAGAATATGGTTCCTTGAAAATTTGCATGGTCCTATTTACTGGCCTGCTTATTTTATTAGACATTTGTCTTTGCTGGCTTCTTTGTGCAGGATTCTGCCTTTTCATAAGATTGACTTTTATTAGTACCATCCATGTCATTGTCTATATTTAGAACCATTATCGAGTCTTTATACTAATCCTAGATTTCTTAGGAAGTAATTATGATGAATCTAGCTTGTAGTTTGGTCATTCAGTTTTTTAGGTTTAATATCAACACTATCTACATCATTGTTATTATACTTATGGACATTATCAAGTTTGTACACGATAACCAATTGTAACCTTTCAGGAACTGATTCTAATGATTTAAACACGCGAGTTGGTTTCGTGGTCGGTTATATGGCCAAAAAATCCTTAATGCATGGACAATAATATACATTGTAGCCTCCTTACTTTAGGAAGTGATCCTAGGCGGGTATCTGTGTGGGCATTTTTTCATCAGAAATAGAATTATGGTTTGGAAAGTGCCCAAGGTCACGTGAATTGCAATGAGCAAAATATTAGGAGGCAATGATTTGGAAAGTAACTAGGGTGGATTGAAATTTAACTCCTTTGGGAATTTTTTCTTTGATGTTTTTGTATCTAATATGATAATACCTCATGTATAAACCTTTTCATTTAATTTTGAAATTTATATTTCCTATATATCTGTTTTTCTTTGTGGCCAACCCTCTCACAGGTTATTGTTCAAATAAACTACTATAGCTTAAGTTTTGCTTATGATGTCATTGTTTTCTTCTGGTATTATTCTAGAGAATATTCCCCATGAGGTTTTGTATGTTTGATATGATAAAACCCCATGCACAAACTTTTTCAATTTGGATAATTTTGAATTTTGCATCTACTAGACATCTGTTTTTCTGTGTATCCTGACTCTTTTAAGTCATTGTTCAAAATTCAATTAAACTTGGATAGCATAAGTTTTGCGTATGATTTTGATGTCTTATTTTCGTTGATATTAAAGAGTATCACTGGAAAAGTAACCTTGGTCAGAGAGATTGTTTAGCAACACTGAGTGAACATGATGGCATCTATGTATCCCACCTTTTATAGTTCCTTGTTCAAATAAATAGGATAATGAGTTTTCTGTTTTATTTCATTTACTTCTTCTGGTACATCTTCTACGACATTCTAGATGACAAATTTAGGTTATATCATATAAAAATGTAGAAATTTTCAATGGAAAGGAATCTTGCTCAAAGAGGTTGTTTAGCAACACCAAACAAACATGATGGAAAACCATAGAATGCCATTAATGAAAAATGTGTTTAATAAATGTGTGAATTATTTCAATGTTTCACAAAATCATAAATGTCAAATGATGTTTTATAACCATAATTCCAAATTGGGTGACGTGGAAGCAACATTGGTTTTCTTGCTAAAAGTTTGGAATGATGAATAACTTGGGGATAGTTAGGAATTTGTAATGTTGGATAACTTTGGGAGTTTACAATATTGATTATTCCATGGCATAGGTTTTGACTCTTAGCTATGTTCATGGCTTATTGGAAATTAAATATGAAATGTGTAAAGAATTCACAATTCCTGATATATTGTTGTATGTTGTAACATATGATATATTGTTGTATATTTTAATGTATGAGCTTGGATTTCTTTTTGTTGTCAAGTCAATTTAGACTGCCATTGTCCTGAGTTATTGTCGTTCCTGACACTCAAGTGCATCTGTGGAACCATTCATCTTGAAGACAGATCCTGGCGTTGCTAATTTTTAGAGGGTTAGCTTAGATCAGCTTTCCCTCCTCCTATTTCTTTTGCTTCACTTTGGCTCCTTGAATGTATTCCTCTCTCCTGAAGTCTCTCCAGAACTAGGATATCTCAACCATATAGAAAAATTATCTTTCCCTACTACTCATTTCTTTCTTACAACTACAACTTTTCCTTGTGCCTCTGTACTTCATTGCCACTTTAGTAACTCTGCAAATCTATTGGGATTGATCATAATACCTCCCCACTTTTATTATGGTATGGAATCAAATTTTTTTTTTACCATCACACTAAATTTGTTTCCCTAATAAGTTTTTGCAAACATTTGGAGTATTTATTTTGATATACTTCTTGTCTTGTAATATATTTGTTACGGTGGTTTGACAAGTTTTGGAAATGATTTGTGTGAGGTCTAAGAGCTACTGATCAACCAAGAAAAAAATTGTGTCATGTCTGTTAGTGGATGCCATACACCATTACAAGATAAATGTTTTGAAGATCTAATTTTGCATTCCTCATGGAATTGTTTGAGAAGTGATGTTGGGTTGATTTCTGCTTTGCCATCTTTGGCTTGTTTGTGGGGGTGTCTATGATAAGTTTGTATTTCTCAACGATGAAACTTATTTTTTTTACTTAATAATGAGAACACCAAACCGAAAAAATGGTACTACCTTGATACTAAATTTGCATAAGCTTGTTGATATAGATTTCTTTCATGGAAGTACAAAATATGTCTCCATAAAAATAATGTGATCAATCTGTGCATATGTTGATTAAATTCTTGCATACAAACACTATTTTAAGTTGATCATGAGCTGCTTTGGACCTGTTGATATGGCCTCCAAGGAAACACTACTTCTTCTCTCATACAAAGAACTCGTGTCTTGCTGCATCAAGTTGTCCTCGCATGTAGTGTTGATTTTATAATGATTGTGAAATGGTGAAGAAGCTATAAATAACCCCACACACAAAGCTGCTTGACTTGCAAGCAAAGTCTGCTCTATTCCTAGCTTGATAAGTAAACTATCTTTGCATGTCTTTTTAATCACATGGGTTCCAAAAGCTTGATTACCCATTAACTTGATGCCAACTTGTGTTTCCACCTTCTACTCCTTGTCCTTGTATAATCTCTATCGCTTTACATATCTATTATTGTTTTGTCTCATCGGAATCATGATGTGCAAAGAGTATTAAAACAAGTGCGATGAGTAGCATAGTTACTTAGTATTTGTCTCTTAAGATAATGCACTTTAAGAATATATAGTTTTCTGTTAATTTTATTATAAAATATGTGCATACAAGCATACATATTTATTGTTGTTTGTCTTACCAGACTCATGATGTGGATGGGTGGAAACATGAAAATCTCTACTATTATTTTTTCTTGAAGCATGGGATTTGAAGTGATTTGTTTTAAAAATGGAGATGTGGGCAATAACATCTCCATTTGGTGGACTTATTTCTTGAAGCATGGGATTTGAAGTGATTTGTTTTAAAAATGGAGATGTGGGAAATAACATCTCGATTTGGTGGACTTATTAAGCTTATTTTATTTTGCTACTATTTCCATTTCTTCTACTTGAGAAACAAATCCACTCCTCAGTGAATTGGTGTATTTGACATTTGAAACATCTATTTGTTGTATTGTGGTACCATTGAACACGTATGAAGGTGTTGGTGGTAGTCAACATTGATCTATATCATGCATGCTTTTAATATTGTCACCATGTTGTTAATGTCATGTCCATCTATAGGTCTAAGCTCCTCAACCTTGTTCAAGAAGAATTTGTTGGGTTAATAATCCCTCTTGCATACTCAACTTTTACTGCGATTCTGAGTTTCGTCACAAATCTACTTTGTGAGACCCTACAAGAACCAAAGTCAATATTCCTTATCTCCTGGACATGGAAACTCCAACGTTGCTTAAAAAATCCATTATTTAGTTGACTTAGTCACACTATGTGGGTCTATGTTATTCTAGGAAGCGAGAAACTTTCAGAGAAATGATACAGTATTTCACTGGTGATGGACCATCCATCATGATGGGTTACATATGAGATAGCATAAATATAATTAGGGACATTTTTTGTAAATGGTTAAATAAAGATTAATTTTGAAATTGATTGAGAGATCATTCTCTTAAACATTTTTTTAAAGTTCACAAATAAGTTAATAACCTTGAATAGAAATTACTATGTTTGGATTCCTCTTAAAGTATCTACTGATATCCTTGAAGTAATTTATATTTTGTTGTACAATATATATCCTAAAAACCTATTTAACAAATTCTTATTTACCAGCCAGTAGGGAAATTGTATTATTGTTAACTGCAAATATTTTTCCCTTTGAATTATTGAAACATGTTTATTGTTGTGAAATCTAAGAGGATGACCCCCTGGATGTAATTTTTAGGTTTGTGGATAATTTGGGTTTATGTGGTCAACAATTGGACACACTTTGCAAGAAGTCATTAGGATTCCCTGCTGTCATGCCAAACTTGGATTGTAATGTAGATATAGTTGATCCATCAAAAACTTCACATTGGTGTCGTGTTTGCTTATTTGTTTTTTCCCTATGAGGTTTTTTGAACTTGAATTCACCTTTGTGCTTTTGTTGTTGCGTATTATATTGGTAAATTTCAAATTTGGAACTTAGCTTGATTAATTTTCACTGTGATTTACTGAATTCTTTGGATGTTTTCAACTTCAACTAAACTGATGGCCCAAATTCACAATCACGAGTGATGAGGGTTTTGTGGTAGGCTTATTCTAATTTTGTTGGTTATGCATTTTTTCTTTTCTTTTCTAGGCTATGCCTACCTGTATGCCCCGCCAACATTTCCCAACACATGGTTTGATCTTGGAACCTAGAGGTCACCTGTACCTATTCCATCTATTGTTCTTTTCTAATATTTAAAGCATTTTTCAGTCAGATATCTGTTGCAGTAGTCAAAAGGTTTTTCAACATGTTGAAGGGACGATAGTAAGTGTCATTCCAAGGTTGTTTTAAGCTCTTATAACAACATACTCAAATCTGCACTAAAACAAGGGAATGTCGTCCCTCATCAATTTGACATATCCCTCAGCATATTCAAGACAAGACACAGTCACCTATAGGAGTTATCTTTTCGGATTTGTATGTATTTCCGGCGATATATGCACTAACCAACATTTGAAGTGAATTAGTCAGCAACACCCCAATATAAGAAGACAGTCTTTCCAGATTAAGTGGTGGGAAGAATCTTCATCAAAGAAACAGGGTTACCTTCAAGAATCATTTTGGGTTGGATCAGGGAAGTAAAGCCAGGTATAAGGCTAGCACTAAGGGGGTAATTGCCTTGCCTAAAGTGTATAAGCAAGCACGTTGATAATTCCAAAAAAACGAACCTTTTTCTCTATATGTCACTCTGCGAAAATGAAGAGTAATGAAGGTTGTTGCACAACCTAGATCCGTGGTGCCTTGTGGCATGTATTGCCTCCACAAATCATTGCTCAAAATTGGAAACCAAAACGTGCTTCATCTGCTTAGCATAATTGCGAGCAGTCTGGTCAGTAGCATTTCATCAATCAGCCGACAAAGTATAGCAAGTATGCTGACGGTCAATTTTGAAGGGGCTGCGTTTCTATTTGAATGGGCATATTTTCTTCATAAATGAGGTCACAGAAATTGTTTTATATCATTGGAGCTAGATCGTTCTCTCAAAAGTTATGTATCAATTCGAATTCCAAATGGGAGTATTGGCACTGGTTTCCGTTTACACATATGATTTACGAAGAGCCTTCTTCCTTGTGTCGCTTCAGCTAATTTGTTAAGATTCTTGCTTTCCCTGCTTTATATCCGAGACTAAGTGCATCGGCCGAATTCACTAGCATGGATTTATGGAGCAATCACAGTTTATTCGGTCGTATCTGTTTACTCATGGATGCTTGAATAGATTCGTTGCAAAAGTAAATTCATTGCCCGAGAGCTATTCGCTACTTTTGCTGTGAGCTATCCAATGATAAATTAAATCTTTAAGTGTTATGTCAATCTTGGAGCATCAACCTGTCAGTTTAATCCATGGGAAAGAAGATCATGGCATACTTGAAGTTGGACTGATCTTCGATGTCTCTTGCTTTGAGGGGAGGAATATTGCATTATGGGGGATCTCTTATGGAGAATGTGGACCATTATGTAGGCTTTCATTTTTTTTAAAATATGAAATATTTATGATGTTTAATGATCTCGTGGTCTCAAAGTTGGTCGCACCCTAACATAGGACTTGTTCACTTTGTTAAGTCTGGTCTTTGGAGCCTTGAAAGGGGTTGATGGTCAAAGTGATTTTAAAGAATGACCTCTCTAAGAGGTTTCATTATGGAATTGGCCACCTTTTGTCCCTTTATGAATTGGTTAAAAAGGTAAACAAAATATCATGATTATTTTAATATTTTATTAAAGAGAATAAAGTGCTCCTAATTACTTTTGGGTGTTTTGGTTAGAAAGGTTCTGGAGTATTTGTTATAAAGTGTACTTACCACCTTCATAGAGTATGTTATGAAGGGGATTCCCGTATCTTTGTACTTCTATTTGTGGTTTTCATTATAATTTTTATTAAAAAAAAATTGGTTAGAAATTTCTTACAAGTATTAGTGGAGGTTTAGTTCTTATTCTCTCCATCCTAAGCTAGATTTAGGAAAATAATAATATTTTATTGTAAATGCATTAAGGCTGCAACTTATATAAGGGTTCACATTCTCATCCATATAAGAGTTGACGTTCTCATCTATTTATATGGTTAGATTGTGAGATCTCTTTCTCCTTTGAAGCATCATTCTTATGTCTTTACGAGTATATGACAATTGAAGGTATTTTCTTCTCTTGGGTTGGAATTTGGTGATTTTAATTGAGTAAATTTGATTGTTTTTTGTCATTGTGAATACTTCTTGCTTGTTCCTAAGAAGGGTTTGTGTAAATCCGTGGCTATTTTCATTTCAATTTAATGTGACATGTAACAAGATATTTGGCATTTGTATTTAGGAGTGGTGTCTACCATATCACTAGGTTGAGGTGTGAAACAAAAGAGGGTAGGAAGTCTATGTTTAAATGACACCTTACCTTGATAAAAATATCTAAGTGAATCAATTGCTTGTATGGAGATCTTGTCATGATTTCATCAGGGGTTTCATCAAGCACTTTTAAACAAGGCCTAGGGGGAACCATCCATAGACTCCATATGCCATAGGATTGACACTAGTCTTTAAAGTCCTCCCATCACCTATTAAAACTATACTACCGAGACTTTAGGTGTTATTAGGATATCTCATTGCTATAACCTATCAATCCTATCTAGTAATCCTCCCTCAAGTTAGAGAAGAGCCAACTAGAAGTGCAGAGAGGTGGCTATTGAAGTTACAGTGGGTAATACCACTAAGTTGCAGCTAGACCAACTTGTTCTTTATGTCTTTAATCACGCATGATTGATTAAATATGCGTAATAATTTTGCAACAATGCCTTTCTGCACCCTAACCGATTACAAATAAAACCAAATAGAAATGCTTGTTAGCTGTATGTACAGTTGTATTAATTTTAACAAGACTTTATAGATTGATTGGTGTGGATTTTAGTTTATCGTGACCATCATATCATAGTCTAAACAAATTGAGTTCAGTTTATTTGGTTCTTCAAGTTGCTTTACCATTGTTGTTAAGAGAAGGAAAAAGCCACAAACATGCATATAGATGGTGTCAATGTATTACCAAGAAAGTCAAAATTTCTCTACAACTAATAGACAATCTTCTGAATTTTATTTAGTGTGGGGGCAAAAAATGGGAATTTAAATATTATGGAGTCAAGGTATTTTTTTAGTGTTGTGGCAAGAGTGTGGGTGTTAGTTGGATGTCTAGTTGTACTTTTTAAAAAGAATTTAACAATTGTTAATTATGGATTTTATTTTCACATGACCATTTTGATTTTTATTTGTGGATTTTATTTTCTCATGATTATCACAACAGGGTCTAACCAGATTGCAAATGATGTTATCTTGTTATGTTAAATTGGACTTGTAATTGTGTTTGTACTATTTTCATATAGCATTAAAATTTGTAGCTTATAGTGGATTTGTTAAGATTTAATATACTAAGATAGAAAATAGCAGCATTGCATTCCATTTCACAATAATAGCATATACAGGATCACTGAAGAAACAACAAGCACAGCATAAACACAAGAGACACAGATTTATCCTGGGAAACCCTCATGGGGTAGAAAACCCAGCAAAGCTTCCTCAATATAGATGACCAGCAATATACAAAGATGCAAACCAAAGACATGATCTCCTCCTCCACCATAGCAGACCTCTCCTCCATAAGTGCACTACTCTCAAGTTAGTGAGTGTGTGTAAAATGAGGAATACACCTCCTCTATTTATACACTACTCCGACTTGTCTTTTACACAAATCATGTAGGCTCGTATTTAACCATTGGGTTAAATACCCCACTACAACTGACTGGTCCGACCCCTATAGGGTGGTCTAATAACCCTTTGACCCACATAACACATACAGGGCCGACCCCCACTAGGGAAGTCTAATAACCCAAGTTACCACATTCCGATGGAGGAATAAACATCTCCGGATATACAATAAGATCTTCATGGAGGAATGAAACATCTCCGGAATAATAAAGTACAATTATAATATTCTTTGAAGTTACAATATCTCAACACTCCCCCTTAACGAGAAGGATATTATAACAGCATCTGCACGAGCAAGGAGTCATCAACATCATACATGATACATCTATAAATCATTGGAAGATTTCTCAACATCATCAGTAGCTCAACCAGTTACTGGAACATCTTCAATACTGGAACTTTATCTTCTGTGGCACTCAAATAGCTACAGCAGCATCAATATCTGAATCCTCACTATCGTCAGCATCGTCATCACACGATCATCAGCATCGTCATCACACAACCATCAGCATCATCATCACACGATCAACATCGTCGTCTAGATCAACACGATCAGCATCGTCATCACACGATCAACATCGTCGTCTAGATCAACACGATCAGCATCGTCACATCATCTCGATCTACAGCATCTGGTTCATCTCGATCTACAGCATCTGGATCATCTCGATCTACAGCATCTGGATCATCTCGATCTATAGCATCTGGATAATCTCGATCTACAGCATCTGGATCATCTCGATCTACAGCATCTGGATCATCTCGATCTACAGCATCTGGATCATCTCGATCTACAGCATCTGGATCATCTCAATCTACAGCATCTGGATCATCACGATCTACAGCATCTGGATCATCTCGATCTACAGCATTTGGAACATCTCGATCTACAACATCTAGATCATCTCGATCTACAGCATCTGGATCATCTCGATCTACAGCATCTGGATCATCTCGATCTACAACATCTGGATCATCACGATCTACAACATCTAGATCATCAGCATTGGTATCCACACCAATACAAGTATACACATCATCAATACAAGTATCCTCATCAATACAAGTATACACATCATCAATACAAGTATCCTCATCAATACAAGTATACACATCATCAATACAAGTATCCTCATCAATACAAGTATACACATCATCAATACAAGTATCCTCATCAATACAAGTATACACATCATCAATACAAGTATCCTCATCAATACAAGTATACACATCATCAATACAAGTATCCTCATCAATATCAATACAAGTATTCTCAACAATCAAGTATGCATAGCAGCATACCCTGCAACACACACGATCATATTACAGGATGATCAATCCTGCTCTCTTTAGGACATAGGTCCATGGATGATACAATCCAGATAAAGTTCCAGGATGATCAATCCTTATCACTTTAAGACAAGTCTCATGTCTAGGGATGATGCAATCCCATCACGTACATTTTGAACCTAGTTCACGGACGATACAGTCCTCTCAGGTACATTTTGAACCCAGTTCATGGACGATGCAGTCCTCATGTACATTTTGAACCGAGGTCCAGGGACGATGCAGTCCTATCTTCAATTCTCGGATACATCAGTCTACGGATCAATTCTGGGACCGAAGTCCAGGGAAGATACAATCCCCTACCTGTTCATTCAGGACTTCATTATCGGAGACCCAGTCTATGGCTCAATTCTGGGACCAGAGTCCGGGGATGATACAATCCCCCACTTGTTCATTCAGGACTTCATTATCGGAGACCCTGTCTACGGCTCAATTCTCGGACCAGAGTCCGGGGACGATACAATCCCCCACCTGTTCATTCAGGACTTCATTATCGAAGACCCAGTCTACGGCTCAATTCTAGGACCAGAGTCCAGGGACGATACAATCCCCCACCTGTTAATTCAGGACTTCATTATCGGAGACCCAGTCTACGGCTCAATTCTAGGACCAGAGTCCGGGGACGATACAATCCCGCACCTGTTCATTCAGGACTTCATTATCGGAGACCCGGTCTACGGCTCAATTCTGGGACCAGAGTCCAGGGACGATACAATCCCACACCTGTTCATTCGGGACTTCATTATCGGAGACATCATGTCTACGGCTCTCTTTAGGACTGAAGTCCAGGGATGATCCAATCCTCACATGTCCACCAAGGACTTCATTCTCAAAGACATATGTCTACGGCTCTCTTTAGAACATGTGTTCAAGGATGATACAATCCCTCTTCTTTCTCGGAGTAATCTGTCTACGGCTCACTTTAGGACTGAAATCCAAGGATGATTCAATCCTCACATGTCCATGAAGGACTTCATTCTTGAAGACATCTGTCTACGGCTCTTTTTAGAACATGTCCTCAAGGACGATACAATCCCTCTTCTTTCTCGGAGACATCTGTCTATGGCTCACTTTAGGACTGAAATCCAAGGATGATTCAATCCTCACATGTCCACGAAGGACTTCATTCTCGAAGACATCTGTCTACGGCTATTTTTAGAACATGTGTTCAAGGATGATACAATCCCTCTTCTTTCTCGGAGACATCTGTCTACGACTCACTTTAGGACTGAAATCCAAGGA
This sequence comes from Larix kaempferi, assembly GCA_027924585.1. Taxonomy (NCBI): domain Eukaryota; kingdom Viridiplantae; phylum Streptophyta; class Pinopsida; order Pinales; family Pinaceae; genus Larix; species Larix kaempferi. The sequence goes on from BSBM01000106.1 coordinate 41,309,598, forward strand.
TGATTCAATCCTCACATGTCCACGAAGGACTTCATTCTCGAAGACATCTATCTACAGCTCCTTTTAGAACATGTGTTCAAGGATGATGCAATCCCCTTGTCACCTTAGACCCTGTCTAAGGACCATCCACCAACCTCTCTATCGGCATCACCAATGTAGGTATCCACATCATCGACCTCACTGTCGATGCAGGAAATCTCATCATAAGTGATCACATCACTCCCCCTTTCGAGGAGGGACCTTCTAAACTATATTAAGTTTGTCCCAGAAAACTTTACTTGAGGTAGAGGTTTGGTTAGTACATCGGATCGGTAGAGGTTTGGTTAGTACATCGGATCGGTAGAGGTTTGGTTAGTACATTGGTAACTTGTTACAAACATTAATTCCTTTCTAAACCATATCTTGTATATAGAAATGTCAGATCTCTATGTGCTTTGACTTATCATGGAACACTGGATTCTCTGCCATTTTGGTACAACTCTGTTTGTCACATAGGATCACAGTTGAGTCTATCTCTAAGTCAAACATTCCTGAAGCCATACTACTTCATAACTTAGCAGAGCAGGCAGCCATATATTCTACTTGTGCTAAGAGTCACATTAGATTGTTTCCTGCTAAACCACGAGATCATGGTTGATCCCATACAATAGCATCCTCTCGATGTGCTCTTATTGTCTGATACACTTCCTACCCAATCAACATCAGTGTAGCTATTTGAAGTCATGATCTCCAAGATAACATAGATCAAAGTCTATTGTATCCTTTAGGTACCACATCACATGATGTGCAACTTATCAGGTGAACAAATCTAGTTTCCACTAGATACTGACTCAAGGTGTTCACAGCAAAGCATATATCTGACCTAGTATTCGTTAGATACATCAATGACCCAATAATTTTTCTGTATAGAGTTATATCCACTAACTTTGATGAGTCATCTGCTAACATCTTCAAGTTGGAATCCATGAGAGTGGCCATTCCAACACATCAAGTCCTTTTAATATTTCTAAGCATACTTTCCCTGGTTGAGAAAGATTCCTTCTGAGCCTTGCCATACTTCTAGACCTAGGAAGTAATGCATCAATCTGAGATCTTTCATTTCCATTTCTGCAGCCATCTTCTTCTTCCTTTTCATGATCTGTTTCTCATTCCTTGTCAGAAAGAGATCATCGTCATATAATAATGGTATGATAGGTTCATCATCCACAAGCTTAAGGTAAAGGTTAGGATCATCTTTACTTCTAGTAAAGCCCAAGCTTTGTCCAGCTATCAATTGTCCATCATTCACACTCCTGCATATCTATCTGTGCCATCTCTCGTCAGATGGGTCTACTGATATGAGCCTCCTATATTTTGTTTGATTTGTAAATCTTCTTGTTGAACATCCATCACTTGTTCGGTGTTCATCATTCTTCATGATCTTTCCTACATATCAAAATTAAGTACATGATTAGTAATACTTCATAATCATGAAATCATGTTGACATGATAACCTATTATGCATACAGATATCATTTACATAGTTATGCAACTATCTTGACCAATACTTTGGCACAACACTTTTCCATATCCTGTATGCATATAGTGGCTATCTAGATGCCTTCCATCTCTACCAGAACATACTATCAAGAGTGTGCACAGCTCTCAGCATGTCAGCAAAGAGGTTTCATTCTAGAAAAGCAACAATGGAATGTTTGTCCAACTTACCAATCATATGCATATTAGTAGTATATTGTTCAATGCTCTATGAATGTTTACACTCAGCATGATATATTCTAGGAATACAAATATGCATACAAGCAATATCATTTACTATTTGAAATAACAACTCAAATACTTATCTTTTATGTTTGTGTGGTTGCCTTCCGCTTGATCTTCTATATGTCTTTTGAACTTCTATTCATTCTGTACCACTGTGCATGCTCAAGTGTGCACTAGTGTCATCCTCATGATCTCATACACAAACATACATTCATTAGTATATTCTCAATATTATCAAAAACATTATAATTCTAAATAATCTTGAATATGTATAGTCATGATCATTAGTATTCAGGGTTTCAGGGAAGTCTTCTTTTACTCATGCATATTCTTGTTTGATCATGGGACTCTTCTGGTTAGTTAAATCATCAATCAAGATAAGAGACATAATGTGCATAAACCCTTGATTAACTTTATGAATAAGCATAACCAATCATACCAAGTATACTTATATAAGGGATCCTAACACAAGGTAAGATTCTAACATGACATAGGAAAACATACCTGGATTAGTATACCTGCTTAGTTATGTCTAACATACCTAATCAATATCTTCTTTGTTCTCTTCAATGATTTAGAGATCCTATGCTAGAACCTGCATATCTCATAGGTTAAGCATAATAGAACAAAGTCATACATACCTCGTAAGTAGAACTTCTATGCGATCAAAGATTATGGATGAGTCTTTGTCTTCATGTTATCATGGTCATGGAACTTGATTTGTCTTTTGTGATGTACATGTATCTTGTTAGCAGACAACATCAACCTCATACAACACCACAGTGCATTAGTACAATCATATAGCCCTAATCAATGAATGTCTTCTATCATTCACATGCATTCATACTGTTACTAGGGTGATAAGACAATTCTAACATTAATCAAGATTGCACTAATAAATAATATGAAGACAGACATATTATGAACTTTATCAGGAATCAGATTTCAAGACATACCTGTATCTCCTTAAGACATACATGTCGAGACTTCTTGTAGTCTTCTTATGTAAGGCCTTAGCCTAAACTCCCCCTGAAACTTGATCTGGAGCTTGAATAGGGTTTGTTAGAGAAACCCTAAAAATTCAATCTTTGACTTTCACACTTCTGAATGGATGGAAGGATGTGTCTTCCTGAGCTGATCAAACTAGCATACTTCAATTTTGAAATCTCCAAAATTTGACCCCTCAAAATTTGCCTTCGAAACTTCTGGATCTTCTGGACAGGATCCCGAACTAGGGTTTGATGAAGCCCACCCTTCTTCCCAATCAAAAGGTTCGATCCAAGGCTCTAAACTCTTATTTTTCTGAGGAGCTTCCAGCCATGGTTACAGACTTCAAAAATTCCAACTTTTGTTGAAGCCCTAATTTTCCATCTTTCCGATCAAAATCCTGAACTGGGGTTTGATCAAGCTCGGTCTTCTACCCAACCAAAAAATTCGATCTTGGACTCTAAATTTCGATTTTCCTGAGTAGCATTCAGCCGTGGATTCCGATTCCAAAAATTCTAACTTTCTCCGAAACCCTAAATTCCGGAAGCCATGAATGACGGTGCTCCAAAAATAATTCTGTTTTGACAGAAATATGTACCTGATTGTTTCTGCTGTAACTCTGAACTTTTCACTCCACAGGGTTTGAAATTTTTTTCTGTGGTAGCCTGACCTGTCATCTTTCCATCCCGACAGGTCTGACCTCAATTGGATTATTTGAGAGAGATTTATGCCAAGTGTCGCAACGTGACTTGTTTATGGGATAAAACAGGAGAGCGAACTTGTACGGTGTGCCACGTGTCACTGGTTCAGCTTCGGCCTCTGAAAACGTTTCCTGAGATAGTACAGTCTGTGTACTACCTGTCACTTTTTACGAAATTGCATTTGGAGCTTCCTAGCCCAAGTTATGACCTTTTTTCCTAGGTCACATGATTTTGACTAAGATCTGGAAGAGGCAGAAACCCTAACTTGTACTGATCATAACTCACAAAGTACAACGAATATGAGGGTTCCCTTTGGACACAAGGTACCTGGGGATGTTATCTATGACTTGTAAACTTTTCAGATCCTTAACCTTCGCATAAATGGATTTATAGCGAAAGTTCCACGATGATTGGTTTTTGCTATGTAAAACCCAAACCTTCAAATTGTCACAAGTGAAGCAAGTGTCGTAAGTGCCATACATTTCCTTCCTTCAGGTTAGCTCTGATACCATGTTAATATTTAATATGCTAAGACAGAAAATAGCAGCATTGCATTCCATTTCACAATAATAACATATACAGGATCACTGAAGAAACAACAAGCACAGCATAAACACAAGAGACACAGATTTATCCTGGGAAACCCTCATGGGGTAGAAAACCCAGCAAAGCTTCCTCAATATAGATGACCAGCAATATACAAAGATGCAAACCAAAAACATGATCTCCTCCTCCACCATAGCAGACCTCTCCTCCACCAGTGCACTACTCTCAAGTGAGTGAGTGTGTGTAAAATGAGGAATACACCTCCTCTATTTATACACTACTCCGACTTGCCTTTTACACAAATCATGTAGGCTCGTATTTAACCATTGGGTTAAATACCCCACTACAACTGACTGGGCCGACCCCTATAGGGTGGTCTAATAACCCTTTGACCCACATAACACATACAGGGCCGACCCCCACTAGGGAAGTCTAATAACCCAAGTTACCACATTCCGATGGAGGAATAAACATCTCCGGATATACAATAAGATCTTCACGGAGGAATGAAACATCTCCGGAATAATAAAGTACAATTATAATATTCTTTGAAGTTACAATATCTCAACAGGATTTGTCCCAATCGTACAATGTAAATAAGGGCATGGTTTAATTTTTTCTAATGTTTGTAGCCAAAGTGGATTTGTATTAGAATGATGTTCAACTTTTCTTCCCATGTGTAACAGTTGATTTAATTGATTTTTTGTTGGAGTGAGGTTCCAAATTTCACCTTCCATGTGTCAAATTAGATTTGTATTAAGTTGACATTCAACTCTCTCTCTCTCTCTCTCTCTCTCTCTCTCTCTCTCTCCTTATATTATAGTGGATTTGGGTGAATTTGTATTGGAGTGAGCTTCAAATCGCTCTTTACATAATTATAGAGCGAGATTGAGATTTAAAATTTTCTTTTGTATAGTTATAGAGAGAAATTGAGGTTCAAATCTATTTTTCAATTTTCATAAAAGAAACTTGAAAAACCAACTAGATTGGACACAATTTATTGAGGCCCTATTGTGACCATCATGATAAAATAAAATCTACAATTAACAATCAATCTATAACTTTTGTTAAAAAAATACAATTGAACATCCAACTAACACCCAAGCATGTGATATTTTCAATATTGCCTCTACATGACTCTTACATCATAACATTTAAATTCCCATTCTCTGCCCCCACACAAAAAATTTCAAAAAACTTGTATACCTTCTTTCCACCCCTATTCCTACTTTTCACATGAAGGACATTTCAAAAGGTGACTTTATTTTCTCCTTTACCACCTTAGGCAAATTATACTTTGTTTACTTTGGAGAAATTTACTAACTAAAATGATCACAATTTGTTGAGACTATGCTGTGATGGTCATGACAAACTAAAAACTACAGTTAACAATCAATCTATAAACTCTTTAAAAAATAATACAATCGAGCATCAGCTAACAAGCATTTTTATTCTGTTTGATTTGTAATCAGTTGGGTTGCATAAATCTAATGCTGCAAAAGTTACTATGCATATTTTATCAATGTGGATTGGCTACATTTCCATATGTATTTGTTCTTGTTCTTTAACAACATTGTTTATGGGATCAATAAAGACTTATACTAGTTGTAAAGATGTATCTTTACAACCACTATAAGCACACCTCCATTGATTCTTTTTATCCCTTTGAAAGGACTTGACAGAACTCTAGTTGTTCAAATTTTTCATGATAAGTTTAACAAACTATGCTATTTACCAATATTAAAATATGAATATCATAAGCAAGGGGTGTAGAAGTATTTGTTCAATTTTTCTAACAATATTAATATGTAAATGCCTAAATAAATGCATAAGTAGAACCAAGCTCTGAAAATGAGAACATAATTTCCTTTGGCCACATGACATAACTACTAAAGATGTCATTGAACTACAGATCAAAAGGTCTGCTCTTGTGCTTTACATATTAGACCTATCTTAGCATGTTCTCAATGCAATTAACAAACAAATGTTAGGCTAATTTTTGTTGTCTATATATACCTTGTTTATAGGATTCCCTTAATTATTTCCCCTTCTAATACATATTTCCCTTGTTTCATTGTTTTTGTCTTAATTTTAAATTTCATCACTTGTTTGATGTGAATTATTGTTTCTTGCTCTTTGAAATTAATAAAACAGACTTGCCTAAATAAGTGCTCAACATCACTCCTACTTACAGTTATCAACTCATAAATGCAAGTCCACTCACCATCTTTAATCTTAGGCTTGCAGGGTCATTCTTCAACTGTATGCTACATAAGAGTCTTCACGTGTTTGTAGTAATATGTCAACCTGACCTAAAAAGTTCTTTTGGTAGGTTATTTGGCGCTCTTGCTACAATGTGTACAAGAGAATATAATTAAGTGCATTACTCTCTTCTTCCTTAGTGCAGAATTTTTTACATTCCCTTTATTTGCATTAGCATTTTATCCTTTCTTGATTTGTGCAATGATATTGAAACATTTGCCCTGGAATCTAGAAATGAAGTGAACTACACAAAATTTTTCTTATTTCATTGTTCTCTTCATGGCATTTCAATGGTGAGGAGGAAATTCTTCATGATATCTACTTTACTATTCTCTTTTTCACTTCACATTTATTGTACTTTCCGTTTATTTTATTTTTTATGTTCGGCGTTCCTTTGCACCTTATGGGGCAATTGCTAGTTTGAAATATTTTTTTATTGTCACATTTTAGAGCGATTGAAAATATAAAATCAAGCATGTAATGGTTTTGGAATAGGGAACATTGTTTTGTTTTAATTTAATGAGTACAATTTTGTATAATGATTTTGACATTAGGGAAGGGAAGAAAATTTGAAATATAAAAATTAAAGATAAATTTAAAAAAAATAAAATAGTAATATAAAAATAAAATACAATATAGAAAAAAAAGCTTTATTTATCAATTAAATTATGTGGTAACTATAAATTTGTATAATGATTTTGAATTATAAAAATTAAAAATAATAACAAATTTTATTTTATCTAGATAATAAATATATGTTAACATAATAATAATAAAAAAATTTCGTTTGAAAAAAAAGATTGATTTCATGAATTGGCTTCCAATTGCAATAATGATTTACAAATCAAAGAGTAAGATAAAGAAAAAGAGAAATAGATTTATTATTTATATATGATTTTTAATGTTTTATTTTATTATTAAATGATTTAGTTAATATAAGTTAATTATTAACCTGAAAGTGATAAGCATTGTAATAAATAAATATTTAATGTTTACAAATTGTAGTTATGATTTCCAAATATAGAATCAAACATTATTATTAAAATATTTTAAAGTTATTATTAAAATATTTAATAAATATAAATTATGATTTTTAAATATGAAATTAAACATCATCATTAATTATTTATATTTTAATTTTATTATTAAAATATTTAATAAATGTAAGTTAGTTAATCAATAGTGAGGTGATATGTTTGTTGAAAAATAGTAAGGTGATAAGTATTGTAACAAAGAATAAAAAAGGAAATGCACATTAAGCATCCATATATGTAATTATTCACGAACATGTTATTGATTGGAACATGTTATTAGTCTTTTTATGTTTATTACTGTTTTTAAAAACATGGATCAAGGAATTGTACATAATGATGTTTTTATTTTTATTATGGAATTGTACATAATGATATTTTTATTTTTATTATTTTATTCAGATGTAGCTTGTTTCTGTTTTTGGTATCCATCTAATGAACCCTCTTTAATATGCTTATTAGAGGAAGCCATTTCTCTATATATAGATTATTGAACAAAGAAAAAAAAAAACTTGATTACTTATTACTAAACGGGGGAGAACCAACTTAAAGTTATTTAAGTGCCTCCGCTGCAACTGTTAATTTTAAAATTATCTGGTCCATTCAACAATTCCAATTCCTGTGATTTAGTGGTTATTCCTATTCACAGCCAATTCCAGCAATATTATTGGAACGGGCCGTCGATGAAGAGGTCGCTAGTTCGAAACTCGCCCCACGGTGCAGCGGCATACGAGACAGTCGTTGAGATTTCTTAATATTTGATATTTGATGGCCCACAGGTGCAGCGGCATACGGTGCAGCTAATCTTAATATTTGATGGCCCACAGGTGCTATCATTCTTCATTTATTATTGGATACTCGCCCCCATCGCAAAGAATATGGTGAGTTCTACTTACGAATAAACATGCATTTCTCAAGTTTTTAATGCTAAATTCCACATTGGATTACCGTAATGACCTAAGCTGTTGATGGCGTGCTCTTTCTGGCGAGCTTGATGGAGACTGCGCAACCGAGTTCCGTTAGCATGAGGTTGCGATGTTGGATCGTTCAACTAACACCACACCCTCTCTCACTTTGGGTGTGTGTGAGAATTCTCTTTTCCGTAGAAAGTATGCTTTTATATATATAATTTGTATTTAATATTTTAATCAATATTTAATAATATTATCCATAATTATAATTTCAATCAAATATCTAAGAATATTATTATACCTGACATTGTTTCGATAATCATTGAGTAGCTGTTAGTTAAGTTGACCGTGTATTACTTTGCATTCATTTTTGAACTCTAATCAAACTTTTCAAATCGATAATTTTATTTAGTGTTGTTATCCTAAGTTTGCAAATACTTTGCTTGTTTGTCATTGGATGAAATATTTGGGGTGTTATTATCAAACCAACGACCACTTACACCCAACATTTAATGTACATTTGATGAGAATTGAATGACCACCCCTCAATCCTCTTGCACCGCCCTCCGGAAGCTTCCTCCGCCACCTCCATAGGATATCTTCCTGCACCGCCCCTCCCGAAGCTTCATGCACCACCTCCATCGCATAGCTTCATGCACCGCTTGCATCCCATTATAATTGAATGATGAATTCCTTATTGAGTCATTGAGGAAATTTGCAAGGCAAATGATGAATTCCATATTGAGTCATTGAGGAAATCTGCAAGCCAAGATGTTTCTATAGCGTGGTTGTCCACATATACACTATTCACATATTTCATGTCCATTTCTTGCCTAGGATCGATTTCCGGCCTGAAGGACACGAGTTGGTCTCTAACAGTAACATGCACTTCTGTCTGCAGTCAGTTCTGGTTAAGAACAGATCTCACCCGCGGTCGGTTCTGGTTAAGAATAGATCTCGTCGGCTTCTACAAGTCACGGTGAGTTAAAATCTCCATACTTTTGTTTTCAATCAGAAGGTTTGCAGTCACGGTGAATTAAAATCTCCATACTTCTGTTTTCAATCAGAAGGTTTGTAGTTAAAATCTGGATGCACAACTATAGAAATCTTAGGGACAGAATGTTTGCAAGAGATTAGGGAATCCATATTTGCAATTATGTTTTTGTATCAAAGAATATAATGCCGCAATATCAACTAAAGAGGATACATCAATTACTATTGTATACATAGATTCATTGCAAAGATTAAATGAAAGCATTATACTTGCTTTTAGTGTTAGAATTGTATATGCTACATTTAGGTCGTACTCCTCAAGCTTTGCAATGGCAAACCGTCCTCCTCATGGTTATAAGAAGATAATGTGGAAAAAGGCAAGTTTCCAATACTATCCAAAGCTTTGCAATTTCATGACCTTCATCGGTAAAAGGTAGGTTTACAATACTGTCATACTGTCCAAATATTTGGAATTGTCGCTGTTGAAGCTAATGCCCCCCCTCATCTATAACACTTCTCCAATACTGTAACACTTGGGGCAAGGAATTTGACACATGCTGTGGAAACCCTAGCAGTAGCACCAAATATGTTGTGTAGGCATAGCTAGATGAACCAACTACCACAAAAAAACAAATTATGAATGGCACATTGCCACACAAATAATGGCTTCTCCATTTCTTCAAAATAGAGCAAACAAAGAAAGATAAATCCTGCTTCAATGGTGTATGCAAAAAGCACTGATATTCATATAATTGAATATGATGTTACAAAGCATGGCTCCTCCAGCCAAAAATTACTTACATGATATCCAAGCAACTTAATTTTGCATAATATCTGTAACCGATTCTCAAGCCATCTACCATTGTTGCTAAAATAAAATTTGTCAACATCCCTGCATGCCTGGCTATTAGTGTTACATTAGATGACCATTATGGCTTCAGGCCAATGTCTACAGTAATGTCGTCATTTCTCTATATACCCACGGCATGTTCAGTCTTTTTACTGTTGGCATGCATTGCATTTAATTGCTTTTGGTTTTTATTACGCCGATAGGCATTTTTATGTTGATACAGGACCCCGTTGCAGTCTTTTAATTGCATTTAAGAATTATGTGGTCTTGATTTTATAATTGAGAATATTCATCATCGTTGCCATCAATTTGATGGTGTAGATTTAATTCCATAACTTTCGTGCAGGTATTAGGAGTCAAATGAGCGTTTCTTCCGTAACTAATTGGGGATAATGTGGTGTGCTAGCATAAATTAACTCACGCAGGAAGAGGAGGAGAGGAGTGGAGGAGTGGAGTGTGCTGGCATAAATTAACGCACGCACGCAGGCAGATGATGTGGTGTGAGGTAGCTGTAACGTTTGGCTTTACAATTTATGGTGATTGTAACATATGAAGAAGAGAAGCCATCGAAAGAGGAGCCCGCAGCCCGCAAAAGAGGAGAACGCAACCTGCAGAAGAGGAGCCTGCAGCTCGCGGAAGAGGAGAATGACGTAGCAGCAAGGGAGCCCGCCCGCATGCAAGTTAAAACAGAGTATGCTGCGAACAGGAGAAAATGGAGCATATAGAACAGTTTTGGAAAACACACACTACAGAGAGTATCTCGATCCGTTTATATTAAGTGAAACTAAATTGAAAAATTGTTACAACAAACTCCGAGGAAATAGAATCTAATTAAGAAAACTCTAGTTCATCTAACTGTCTCATTAATTCTCCATTATTTCAAGTCTTCCCTTAATGGAGAATGGATTAACAGCTACACCTAACATTTCCCTAAACAATTCAAATTTGATCTTTCCGAGAGGCTTTGTGAAAATGTCAGCAGTATTTTCACAAGTATTACAATATATGAGATCTATTTCATTGGATTGTAGCTTCTCTCTAACAAAATGATACTGAGCATCAACATGCTTTTTCCTTGCATGAAAAGTCGGATTATTTGCCAACTTGATTGAACTTTGGTTATCACATTTGATTACTGTAGGTTCTTTTTGTTCTTCTCCAACATCTTGAAGAAGTCTTCTCAGCCAAGCAGCTTCACAAGTCATTGCACACAGGGCCTTGTATTCTGCTTAAGTAGAGGACAGCTATACAATAGGCTGATTTTTACTGCTCCATGAAACAATTCCGGATCCTATGCTAAATGCATATCCAGTGGTTGATCTTTGATCATCCGGATTCCCAGCCCAATCAGAATCTGAATAACCTGTCAACTCAACAACAGAAGCATCAGTATATTTAATACCAAAGTCAAGTGTTCCTTTTAGATACCTGAGTACCGTCTTTGATGCATTCCAATGGCTTTCTTGAGGTTTTGCCATAAACTGACTTAGCACACTCACATAATATGCAATGTCAGGTCTAGTTGTGGTGAGATAATTCAAACTACCCACCATTTGTCTATACATTGTATCATTCACCTCCTTTGAACCATCATCACAAGAGAGTTTCACATTCTGCTGCATGGGAACAGTAGATGATTTACACTGATCCATTTTAAATCTCTGAAATACATCTCTGACATATTTACTCTGACAAACAAATGTTTGGTCTGCATTCCTCCAAACTTCAAGACCTAGGCAGTAATGAAGCTCACCGAGATCCTTCATATCAAAAACTCGTGACAGCTGCTCCTTTATTTCATCAATCAGATTCTCTGCATTTCCTATAATTATTAAGTCATCAACATATACATAAATCAATACTATATACCCCTGCTCATCACATTTGATATATAGATTTGGGTCACTCTTGCTCCTCATAAATCCCTGTTGAAGAAAGAAAGAGTCTATCTTCTCATACCATGACCTAGGTGCCTGTTTTAGTCCATACAATGCTTTCTTTAACTTACAGACTAAGTGTTCTTGCCCCTTTTTCACAAACCCTTCAGGTTGAGTAAGGTACACCTCCTCTTTTAACTCACCATTCAAGAAGGTAGGTTTAACATCTAATTGGTTTAGCTTCCAATTATACTTTGTAGCTAAGGCAATTAACAATCTGATAGTATTCAATTTAGCTACAGGTGCAAATGTTTCAGCATAGTCAATACCTTCTGTTTGTGAGTATCCCTTTGCCACCAATCTAGCCTTATATTTGTCTATGCTACCATCTGATTTAAACTTGGGTTTGTATATCCATTTGCATCCTATTGGCTTTTTATGTTTTGGCAATTCAGTCAATTCCCAAGTATTTTTTTGCATTATGGATTCATATTCCTCCTCCATTGCATTTCGCCATTCATCATGTGCATTGGCTTCATCAAAACTAATGGGTTCTATGATATTCGAAATGCTACTCATAAGAGCATAGTCTTTGTACCTTTCAGGAGCCCGAACCTGTCTTGAAGATCTTCTTGGCTGTAGCTTATCTTCCTCTTCACTGTGTGAACTTTTGTCTTCATTACTAGTTGAGCTTGGACTGCTTTGATCACTGAATCCCTCTTGCTGTTGCCGCTGTCCCTGTGGTTGTGGCTGCTGTAATATAGCTTGCTGCTGTCCCTGTGTTTGCTGAAATGGTTGCTGCTGTACTGATTGTTGTTGCTGTTCTTGTTTAACCCCATCATCAAGAACTTTATGCCATTCCTCATGGCTTTGGTTGCCCTTCTCTGGAATTTTTGTTTCCTGTTCATGGAAGAGTACATCTCTACTCGCAAATACCTTGTGAGTAGAAAGATCAAACAATTTATATGCTTTGAATTGAGAACAGTAACCTATGAAGATACATTTAATGGCTTTAGCATCAAGTTTTTTCCTATTTCCCTTTGGAATATGTGCAAAAGTTGTACACCCAAAAACTTTCAAATTTTGAACTACTGGTTTGGAACCATACAAAGCTTCAAAAGGAGTAATATTATCAAGACTCCTAGTTGGACTTCTATTCTTCAGGTAAACAACAGTATTTATGGTTTCACCCCAGAAGGTATTTGAGAGATTCTTACCTTTCATCATACTGCGTGCACACTCTACCAGAGTTCTGTTTTTCCTTTCAGCAACTCCGTTCTGCTGTGGAGTCCTGGGTACTGTAAACTGCTGTACTATTCCATTATCTTTGAAATATTTGTTGAAGTCCTCTGATTTATACTCTCCCCCTTGATCTGAACGAAGGATTTTAATGGATTTTTCTGTCTGCTTTTCAACCATTTTTCTGAACTCCTTAAAGTACTAAAAAACATCTCTTTCTTATAAGAAAGTAAACCCATGTGTATCTTGTGCAATCATCAATAAATAGAAGAAAATAAAATGCACCTCCTAACGATCTAGTTTGCATAGGCTCACAAACATCAATGTGCACAAGATCTAACACATCTCTCTTTTTTCTATCAGGATTAGAAGGAAATTCATCTCTGTGCATCTTTCCTAATGCACATCCTTCATAAGCAATGTTCACATTTTTTAACATGGGAAGTCCTTCAACCATATTATGTTTCAGTAATAACAATAAATCTTGATGATTGATGTGGCCATACCTTTGATGCCAAAGACTCTCTGTTGGCATGGTTGCAGAAGTTAATGCGTGATGCTCTTTACTGGTAACATCAAGCTTGTATAGGCCTCCTACTCTAACTCCCTTAGCAAGAGTTTTGTATTGGTCCATTAAGTCCTTCACTATGCAGTAGTTTTTGAAGAATTCAACCTTCAAATTCTGATTTGTAATAGTACACACAGATATCAGATTTTTCTTTATCCCTTGCACATACACCACATTGCGAATGTGACGAATACTACCATTTGGCAATGCTACTGGAATATCTCTGTATCCCTTGATCTGATAAGCACGATCATCACCAAGATATATACTAGCACCATTCTGTGTTTCTTTATAGTTAGTATACCACTTCTTATTACAAGTCATACGCACTGATGCTTCGGAGTCAACAAACCAGGCATTAATATCATCAATTTCAGCAGATAAAGCAGCATTAGACACAAACATTCTAAGATCCCTTGAGTCAAAATTTGGGGTTTCAGCAATCTCATCATTAATTTCATCTCCAGCCATAAACAGTTTTAGGTCATGTTTTGGTGAGTCTTCTACAAAATGACCTGAATGTTTTCTAGGTTGTCTATTCCTAGCCTCATCATTCTTCTTCTTATGGCAGTCTTTAATAAGATGTCCAGGTCGACCACAATAAAAACAACTTTTTGACTCATTCCTGTTAGATGGCATACCTTGATTTAGTCTTTGAGGAGCTCTACTCTGTGATGACCTGCCTCCTCTGCCTCTTTCTCCTGATCTCCCTCTCGGAGATTTCTTATTTAACCACAATGCCAAATCTGAATCTTGAGGTTTCAAGTTCCCACGCCTCTCTTCCTCTTGCAGCAAAATACCTATCAGCTTTTCAAAAGTAGGAGGTTTCTCCCTTGCTGCGAGACCTGTTATAAACATATGGTAGTCCTCTAGCATACCATTCAATGTGATTGTTACGAGATCAGTGCTGGAGACTGTTTCTCCTATGTCTCCTTGTTTATCTTTCACTTCTTTGATACGACCCAAGAATGCACTAACAGACTCATTTGCATCCATTTTAATGCCTAGCAATTTAGTTTTTAAGAAAAGAAGACGGTTCGTATTGCTAGTTTCATACAGATTTTTAAGTGCTGTCCACGTTTCAGTAGAAGTTTTAGCTTCTCTGATATGTGGAATAATACTATCTTTAACAGACATTCGTAACAGTACCTTGGCTTTGTTCTCGTGCTTATCCCAGTCTTGGATTTGTGCTGGTGTTCCACCCGCAGTTGCTACAGGTTTCGCTTCATCTCCATTGGTGATTGCGGAGACACCATAGCCTTCCATCAGGGTTTGCATTTTGAATTTCCAATTGATGAAATTCGAACCATCCAATTTGTTGGCCTCGTGGAGATAGGTCTCTACCAATGGATTTGACATCTCAACAACTCTGCGGTACAATGCTCAGCTCAGCTCACACACAATAGCTCCTCCACTCACTTTGTACAGCAGTGACTTCCTCTATTCACAAGCTGAACAACAGTCCAGAAAACACAATACACGGGAGATATCTCTGAAGTACTCCACAGCAACTGCTCCAGCAACCCACGGCTCCACTTATTCTAGCTTATGCTTCCCTCAACCATAGAAATTGGTTCACTCTGCTAGGGCGATTAAATTAATGAGAACAGTAAACCCTGAGCACCCACGGCTCTTTCTCTCCACACGCAGTAGCTGCTTCTCGAGCTCTGCGACTCCTGAGATGAAATCGATTCACGGCTTCCTCAACGACTCTTTTAAACAGTATAAACGGACTCCACTATACCTCCAGGCTACAATTTACACCCTCAATGGCTCTTCTACACAGACTCCACGGCGAATTTGGCAGAAGACGCCTCACAACTTGATGCAGCGGCCCAATACTGACGCCCTCTCTTTGACTCGGCAGCAGCAAAACAGATTCGTTCTCCAATTCTCTCCTAGGGCCGGCGGCACCCTCAAGCACAGCTTTGCGTCTCCCTGCTCTGTACTGAGCAGCGGTAAACTCCTGTCTCAGCAACAAAAGAAACCCTAGACGTTCTAGAGCGGGTAGCAAGTTTTCAGCTCTGATACCAAGTTAAAACAGAGTATGCTGCGAACAGGAGAAAACAGAGCACAGAGAACAGTTTTGGAAAACACACACTACGGAGAGTATCTCGATCCGTTTATATTAAGTGAAACTAAATTGAAAAACTGTTACAACAAACTCCGAGGAAATAGAATCTAATTAAGAAAACTCTAGTTAACTGTCTCATTAATTCTCCATTCTCTATTATTTCAAGTATGCATGCAGGAGAAAGAAAAAGAAGGGAGCCCGAACGCAGCCACAAAATAAGACTAGCGACCTTCACAGGTGTGTTAATCGATCCATGGTTTGCATCGAAATTCTGTAGTGCTGTCCGTGAATGGCTGTGCTAATTCTGTAGTGCTTTTCGTGCTTTCCATCCATATCCAATAGGCGTCTTTATGAAAATGAGTGCATTGATTTACGCATAAGGTAATCATCTTCACATGTTCAGAATGAATTATCCACAACCACACATGAACCACCCCATCACAATCTTAAAACTTGTAGTATCTCAGTACTGCAACAAAAAAATTCTTCAATATAAATGGCACACAACGGGTCCTTTTCTTCATGCGACCTGAGCATTCGTTCGTCAGATTTGCCTTTTGTTGCATCAAGGTTGTGTATGGTGGTTTGTAGGTAGTAAGCAACCCTTTCGGTGAAGTGTCATTTTTACCTGTGATTGTATGTATGACGATGCAAGATACCTGTGTGGAAATCTCATCTCCGTCCAATTTGCACAGAATATACAGATGTAGCTTTCAATGTAATCCATCGTTCCCGATGTTTCCAAGTTTCCCCGGTCATTTTCATCACGATTGGGTTGGGGAAAGCCATGGAAATTTTAGATAACAGACTCTGCTATATAAGGCCACCTCTGATTAGGTATGGATCTCTATCACTAAGGTCAGGATATGAATCTGCTGCAGCTACGACCTCTACAAAAGGATCTGCAGCTAAAGTGATGACACTTCAAAAGAGAAGACACATGACATCCGGGTACAAAGACCAGGCCGATTTGGGTATGGGTTAAAGATCAACTAGAATTTTTTTTCCCCCTAATTGCAAGTTGAACGCAGCATTATAACTAGCTTCCAGACGCAGGATCCGAAGCATATCATATACCCAAATAATATTCTCCGTCTTTCAATAAACCTTAATTAACCGATTAACCAGATTTGATGTACAAACCAAGCCAGATTTGGAACGCACAAAAATGATGAAATGACGAGCAGTGTCCTGTATCAACGTAAACCATAATTAATTAATATTATGGTTTAATGACGAGCAATGTGCAGGTCCTTAATGACGAGGATACAGGACCTGCGACCTTTGTCATGTGACGAACAATGTGTTGTCATATGACGAGCAATGTGCAGGTCGCAGGTCGCAGGTCGATCAATGTGTAGGTCGCAGGTCGCAGGTCCATTCCGTATTGTTCGATGGCTAAACATTATCTACGGACTTTGAGGCACATTCACAAGCCTTTAATTAGAAAATATGAGACGTAGCAACAAGATTCCTATCTTATGAATTTTTTTTTATAGATATGGTAAGTTCTGTATTAGGTACAGCCGTGAGATTATCTGTTCCAACACATAGCACTCTAATCCATAGGCCTTGTAGTTTACTAAGTAATACACTATGACTGTTCCAACACATAGCACTCTAATCCATAGGCCTTGTAGTTTACTAAGTAATACACTATGACTGTTTCAACACATAGCACTCTAATCCTTAGGCTTAGTTTACCAACACTATGAATGTTCCAACACATACACTATGACTGTTCCAACACATACACTATGACATACACTATGACTGTTTCAACACATAGCACTCTAATCTGTAGGCTTAGTTTACTCGTAAACTCGCTCAACATGCTCCATAGTTATGACTGTTTTATAGACGTTAGTAAATTCACATAAGCATAGTACTAGAGCGTAATGTCAATTCAGTGTAATACATTAAGTGCTCCACGAAATATTAGAGTTATAAACATGGAGTTAGTACCACTAAATAGTTTTTATTTGGTAGTCTGTTCCCATAGAGTTGTACTGCACTTATGGGTAACATTTATAGAGCTAATACTAAGGGGTTTACGAGTATTAGTTATGTACAGGTTTATAAATAGTGTTTGTTCATAGAATGGTCGGATTACAGCTTGAATTTTGTATCATTGGTTAAGTATGATATGATAAAATGGTCGGATTACGCACCATGTTGGATTATTTACTACTAGATATGATACGTTGCACGATGCATTGACGCTTCTAATTACTGCAGAGCAATCTGGATATGTCAGGCAGGTGAAAAACACAGCCTATATGGCGGCTGGAAGTTACATACAGGTTATTCCTTAATTTGTTATAGATATGGTAAAATGGAATTGGTGAATGACATATATACCAACTGAAAGACAATCACCCTGCATGCTTCCTCTTACCATCAAGTAACTGATAAAAAATATTCCCACAACAAAGCTTGGCTATCATTATGGACGTCGCCTCTCCTCACAGGCCCCAACCTCCAAAACTAACATAAAACCTATCCGCTTCGATAAAAATATTATTAATAATATTAAGCATTATGTAACATTAAGCATAATGTTAATGTCCAATCCCTGAACTTCACGTCACCTCCCTGAACTTCTAAAATGTCCACTTTTAAGGTTTCATTGATATGCATATCTTTTAAGGTTTCATTGATATGATGAACTTTTAAGGTTTCATTGATATGCATATCTTTTAAGGTTTCATTGATATGCTGAACTGATTGGTTTCATTCTTTTCATAAAGGAAAATCATATTACTTTATCTAAAGGCGTTCTTTTCGTAAAGGCAAATCATGTTGTTTTATTTAAAGACTAACATTAGACTAACAACATGGCTGAATTATTTGCATTATCGTTTCCGAAAGAAAATCTTAAATCTTGGAATTATGTTAGATTTCAACCTGGGCAAAGGGAATAAATAGCCAAGCAACAAGTGAAAGAGCCAAGAAACAAGTGTTTACAGATGACTTTCGATCATGTTTTTTCGTAGAGTTTTACTGAAGAGGCTTTAGTTCTGCACAAAGGTTTGCTATGTTGTAACTAATTAAAAAGGATCTCTTAAAAAAATAAGTTCAATGCTTAACTTGATTTTGAACTCATTTGCTGACTATGAAATTATTTTGTTTAAGAAGCTACCCTATAGGGTGATTCTGTTCTTCTATCTTCAATCTATTTTGGTTTTCTATCTTCTTTCAGAGTGCCATTTGGAAGACTGTAACAATAAACATGATGAATCTATGTTTTGTTCTATTGTCTTTAATAATGTCTTTATTAATAATATCTTTATTAATAATATTAATAATGTATTTAATAATATTATTTAATAAAGACATTAAAGTATTGGCATTATACACATTAAATATTAATAAATATTAAATATTAATAAACATTTTAAACATTGCTCAACACTAAGCATTAGTCAACATTATATTTTTAAAATAATTGAAACTATGTATTTATGTTATGCAATGATAAACATTAGTAAGATTACTTTACATTAGACATTAGACAATAGACATGGTTTATAATAAACATTAGAAAACATTAATGTCTACAATAGACATTAGACATTAGTTTGCAATAAACATTACAAAACATTAAACATTATAAAACATTAGCATTCTCATTATTAGCATTATAAACATTAATAAAAGTAGACATTACTAGACATTAATAAACATTTAAACATTCATTAGCATTAGTCAACATTATATTTTCAAAATAATTGAAACTATGTAGACATTAGACATTAGAAAACATTAATAAATACATTACCATTGGCATAAACACCAGCATAGACTTAAACTCGTATCTATCAAGCACCGAGAGGGATCCAATTTCTTGAGGTGTATTTCTTTTTTTAAAATTTAAACTCAAGAAATTTGATCTTTCTTGATTGATAGATCTCGGTTTAAGTTTTAAGTTTTTATTTTATAAACGAACATCTATTTTTTAATTACTTTTTATAATATTTTATTTTATGAACCAACATGGATTTTTTTTTTTAAATATTTCCATAATTTTTTATTTTATGAGCCGACATGAATTTTTTTAATTATTTTGTTACTAACATTATAATGTTATATCACGTTAGAGGATCTCTCCCATACTGGGATGTAGATCACCTCATTTCACTCGGTGCAACTAGCATTATAAATATTATTAAAAGTAAATATTACACATTAATAAACACTAGAGATTATTAACCATCAAACATTAAACATTAAATATTAACAAACATCACAAAATATTAATAGAGGCATTAATAAAAGTAGACATTACACATTAGCATTATAAACATTAATAAAAGTAGACATTAACAGCATTATTAGCACAAAAGTAGACAATATTAGCATTATTAGCATTATAAACATTAATAAAAGTAGACACTACACATTAATAAACATTAGAGATAATTAAACATCACACATTAGACATTAGATATTAATAAACATTAAATTCAGACATTAGACATTTAGACATTGGACATTATTAAATATTATTAATATTAAGAATTATGTAACATTTGAAAAACATTAATAAATTCATTAACATTATTACACACTAGAAAACATTAAACATTTCAAAACATTAAGAAAGACATTAAACTAACATTATTAGCATTATAAACATTAAAAAAACTAGACATTAGACATTAGACATAAAATATTAGACATTAGACATTACTATTAGGATTTAAAAAACTAGACATTAGTATTAAAAAAACACATTACATATTAGACTTTAGTATTAAAAAAACTAGACATTAGACATTAGACATTAAATATTAAACATTTGACATTTGACATTAGTATTAGACATTAGACATGGTTTACAATAAACATTAGAAAACATTAATGCCTACAATAGACATTAAACATTAGTTTACAATCAACATTACAAAACATTAAACGTTAGAAAACATTAATAAAGACATTAGCATTCTCATTATTAGCATTATAAACATTAATAAAAGTAGACATTAATAGACATTAATAAACATTTAAATTAGTCAACATTATATTTTCAAAATAATTGAAACTATGTAGACATTAGACATTAGAAAACATTAATAAATACATTACCGTTGGCATAAACACTAGCATTATAAAGATTATTAAAAGTAAATATTACACATTAATAAACACTAGAGATTATTAACCATCAAACATTAAACATTAAATATTAACAAACATCACAAAATATTAATAAAGACATTAATAAAAGTAGACATTACACATTAGCATTATTAGCATTATAAACATTAATAAAAGTAGACATTAATAGCATTATTAACATAAAAGTAGACATTATTAGCATTATAAACATGAACAAAAGTAGACATTACACATTAATAAACATTAGAGATAATTAAACGTCACACATTAGACATTAGATATTAATAAACATTAAATTGAGACATTAGACATTTAGACATTGGACATTATTAAATATTATTTATATTAAACATAATGTAACATTAGGAAAACATTAATAAATCCATTAGCATTATTACACACTAGAAAACATTAAACATTACAAAACATTAATAAAGACATTAAACTAACATTATTAGCATTATAAACATTAAAAAAATAGACATTAGACATTAGGATTGTACAGTTTTAAACATTAAACATTAATGAACATTAAAGATTACACATTGAACATTACCATTATTACACATTAGACATTGCCATTAGAAAACATTGGATATAAGTATAAATAATCATTTGTGTTTGTACAATGATATGGTTAAAACATTATATGTTAAGATAAGAATGATTAAAACATTACGACGTTATTTTTAAAAATTATACATTTAAAGAGTTTGAATATTATTAAATCAACATTCATAAAATAGTTTCAATATTGTAAATTACAAATTATTGTGAAACAATTTTGTGAAATTAATTTTTTTTCTTTTTTATGCTAGGCATTTCTCCGAATCGGTATGGATCCAACTATTTGGTCTAACCTTCCATCTGAAATAATTGAGATGGTATTCCAATGGATTCCTTTCTCTATTTTTGTTCGATTTAGACTCGTATGTAAACATTGGGATGTTGTTCTCCGAAACCCTTCTTTCTTGTCTATATGTAATCGAGCGTCAGAAGATAAATTTGGATTTGTGGTTCCTGTATTCCATTCTGAAGGACTCGATTTCAATGCTACATACCTTAGCGACAAAGATCACATATAGAATATGCCTCTTCCATTTATAAATTGGAGATACAAAATTGAGTGTACATTTGGATCCGTGCTTTTGTTATCTTCACCAACTGGATCCTCATTTTCAAAAAAGATATGTTCTTATGAATTCATTCACAAGGGAATTTAAGAGTATAGGTTCTATATGGGTTGGTGATGGAGGTTTCTTCACATTTGTGGAAAAAGTAGGTTCTCGAAAATATGATTGGATTGTTCTAAAACATATTTCTGATGAAGTGCAATCAAAATTTTACATTTGTAGCAGCCTCGATCCCTGCTGGAAGAAGACAAAAATACCTTATGGTGGCATTACACCCCCTAAGGGTGCAGTGTTCTATGAAAGTAAATTCTATTGGTTGTATTTAGACACAGAATATGATGACTGCCCAAAAATGGCTACACTATCTACTGGTTTGATCTTTTTCAAAATGACTGAGGTTTCTCGTTTGTTCCAATCACTGATATACGATGTATGCCACTTGCCTCATATAATATCCAGCTCATCTGTCTTATCAATAATGGTTCCACATCAGTTTGGTCTATTGAAGAAGTAGAAGATTTCCATTTGGTCAGTCTTGTTCCGAATGGAGAGAAGACTATTTTGAAGATGATTGGGCATTCAAATGGAACCTGTTGCATGACATTTCTATGGATATAAATAACAAATGACCTGAATATCTTCCATTACAAACGGTGAATGGGATAGTTCTTTTCTGCAAAAATCCACAACTTCCCTTCATGTTATATCATTTGGAGACTAGCCAATGTATCCCAACAAGTATTTATAATGTATATGTTTCAGATATTTTTGGCTCCTCCTTCCCGTTGCTTGAAAATTTCAATGATTTCCTTGAAAATGGATGTATGTTCCCACTTGTTCTGAACACGGATTCTATTGATAACCTTCCACCATTGAGTGAAGATATCATAACTTAGGCCACTTTAACACTTTCAAGTTGTCAATTATTGACATGTAATACAATTATTGGAATAAAATATCTTCAATTTTTACGTTATTCATTAAAATATCTTGTCACTTTCTTAAATATTTTTAAATGTGTTTGAAATTTATATAATCTATCAATTTCTAAAATGTGTCCTGCTATTTCCAATTTCAATGATTGCCTAATTGGATTTCATACAAATTACTATCAAATACGTTAATACAGTTACATAAATATTCCATGTTCACATTATCATATAATATTTTTCTCTATGTATATGTAGAAATGTCATCTAAAGGTACAAGTAATCATACTAGGAAATGCACTTTCTCTCCAGCATCTTGTGAAAGAACAAATGGACTTCATCATTTGCGGTATCAACAAAATAAAGATGCAATTAATGAATGTCGAAGGGCTCAGTATCATAGAAGTAGAGTTGGTATTATAATTGAAAATGAATTTCCCAATAGCTGTAAGTATCGGAGCTTGGTTGATATAATGCAAGTAACATTTCCTATTCAACTTTCCTTCCCTAAATATTTTTCCGCCCAAAATATTCCTATTCTTCCACACTCTCCTAACAACAATATTCTTATCGGTGAAGCATCTCATGTTATGAAAGATGGTCATACACAAAACGTGGATACAAATGAAAATCCAGAGTCTTCTATCCATGCAAATCAAACATTGGAGCATGTACCAATGGTGCAAAACATGCACATTGGAGATATTGTCCCTCCTCAACAAGTAGTTCCATTCGAAGTTGTGGGTGATAGTAATATGCTTGCAAATTTGATTGATAATTTGCAACCTCCAGATGAACTTGATGCAATTCGACAATCGGTTATCCATCAAAGTGAATCACCTATCCCTCATACGATATAACTTGGAACAACAAAGGTAATAGAAGAAACACCCATATTGAATCTTGTTGAAATACTTGATAATTCTTAATGATTTGCTACAATTTTAATCCTTTCTTTTATTTATCTGATCTAGCAGGGAAGTGTGCATTCTAATCCAGTTCAAAAGGGAATCCAATATCTTCCAACAACCAATGTTCGAACTGAAGAAGGACCATATAATTCCCGTTCTCCAATTCAACCTGGACCATCAAATTGGCAAGAAAATGTAAATATTTTATGTACACTATTTCTTATTTATTTTTATATTAATATACATATTTTTTTCTACATTTTTAAGTTTGACATTAATCACTCTAATATTTCCCCTTTCCAGGAGACCATCCAATGCAATCAACTTCGACAAATTCCATCCATAAGTTTTAAACAAAGAAATGTTGGTAGTATCGCGACCATTCCTTCTCAGTGGGGCTATGTTCCTTCTCAGTAGGGCCCTATTCCTAGATATCACGTTCATACACAAAATGAGCATGTTCGGAAACATTTTGATAGCAACATGATTGCAGTTCATAAGAAATTTTGGGCTAGGATTGATTCCTTGTCTTTTGTACAAATGTGTTATGTTTGCCGTGAATCTTATCCTGGAGTACAAGTTAGAAGACAATATGATGGTCCTATTTGTAAAAGGTGTAAGAATGAACAAGGTTCCTATCGTTTCTCTCATTGGAATAACATGGATCTTGGTGAACAACCTCATGTTCTAGGAGTACTTACCTGAGTAGAAGAGATGTTAATAGCACGTGTTAATCCAATATTGCAAGTGACACATGCTCGTGGTGGGAAATATAAATACAATGGGCACACCATTATATTTCCACAAGATATTTCAATTATTGCAAAAATCCTTCCACGACATGTCGAAGACCTTGACATCCTGATTGTAAGGAGACATAATGCACAATCTAACTATTATGATTTTTATGTGAAAAGATCATGGGTGATGGATGCATTGTGGTACAAAATTTAAATGGAAAAATACTATAGGGATGTTGAAATTGACATGGATTCAGTTGCTTCTCATCCTGAAATACCAACTGATGTGTCAAGCAGGCTTCAATTTGTTAACTGTGAAATTGAAGAAACGGGTAATATTGCTGCAGACATTGAAGGGTTTGACACTGTTCGTTTACCTTCACACCCTTCATCTTTTTCTTTTCGACAACCAAATGTATGGATACAAGTTGATGAAATAAGAGAATTTCTGGAAAATGTAAATTCGGTGCCTCTGCAGCCATTAGATTGGACAGTTATTGGTTTGTCTCCCATCAATGAATACAATACAAAGGGTTTATTTGATATGGCATTCCCTACTTTATTCCCAACTGGTGATGCTGATTGGTTGCATCCACGTATTTGTGAAATTCGCCTCCATGAATATGGATTACATCTACTTAGATACTTTGATCAAATATTTGGAAGCCATCCACGTTTCTGTTATTTCTTGTTGAACATGATTATGCGTCATCGTAGCCAAGCAACTGCTACAGTATTTGTACAGAAGAATATAACTAACAGTTCACCTACAACAATTGAAGAATTGTGTTGACAAATGAATGATTTGCTTGATAATAAGTTGGTTGAGCATCTTATGTGTTTTGGTTCTTACCTCAAAGGTACAAGGTCCTATTGGACAAAGAGTCATTTTCAAGTCACTAACATGATTACTCAACTGGGTTGTCCAACATTGTTTTTTACTCTAAGTGCAGCTGACACAAAGTGGCCTGATTTGCATAATCTAATGCCAAGAAATACACACTATTCTTCATTAAATGAACATCACAGAAAATTTCAGAATGTTATCCAGTACCCCCATATTGTTGCCATGTTTATTCACCAAAGGTTTACTATATTTCGTGAAGAAGTCATCAAAAATATTTTCGGGGAAAAATATTTCTAGTACAGGTTTGTGTTGTTTACTTTACGTTATATGAATTAACTTCAAATTCTATTGTTCCATGGGAAGTTTCAAATATATTGACTATATATTTTCTTTCTTTAGGTATGAATGGAAACATAGAGGCTCTCCCCACATCCATGGTTTCCTATGGTTGGAAGGGGCACCTAACATGGATTTGTTAGATTGGTCTAATAGTTCTGCTATGAATGATGCAAATGATTTCTTCGATAGATATGTAACTGCATGGAATCCACGTGAAATTCATCAAAGGAACATATTTGTTCCTCGAAGTAGAAATGACGATCCTTGTTTGTTGAATACGACACAAATCTTCTCTTCCAATCCTTTAGACGATTATGATCACCTATTGAATCGTGTCCAAAGACATACTAAGTGTAGTTTAGATTCATGTTTGAGAAAAAAGAGGTCCATTCTCACATGTCGCTACAATGCCCCGTGGGAGGTTCGTAGTGATTCTAAATTATTCATAGATGAAAAAGGTCGAAAGAAATATGAGCCTGCACGTAATGATGATAGGGTTAATGTTCATAATGTTGATCTTCTTGCAATGTGGCGTGCTAATGTTGATTGTCATCCTATTCTGGAAACACATGTAGTGCTGAACTATATTGCTAAATAAGCTTCAAAAAGAGGTCTGAAAGTTATCAAGACATGTTGACGAGAATTACAAATTCAGGTGCCTCTGAAGACCCATCTTTGTGTGCATACAGAAGATTCCTTGCAGAAACAATTGTAGATCGTGACTTTGGAGCTCAAGAAACATGCAATATGTTGCTAACGCTACCTCTTGTAATTTGCAGTCGATTTTTTTTTTCCTTGAGCGTTGGGAAATTTTTTTTCCATAAGATGTCTACAGATGGTCTTCAATGCTCTTCTCAAAACACATTTGTTCATATATATCAACAACAACCATATTTTCTTGAGCATTTGTATATGATAGAAATTGCAAGATCTTGTACCTTTGATGCCAAACCTAAGAATGAACAATGGAAACCTAGAGATGTGCATGCCATTGTTCGAGTTTGGCCAAGATTTTACTCTGCTCCCAATGAGGATTCCGATGAATTTGAAGCCTTTTGTTGGACTGAGTTACTTTTATACAAGCCATTTCGGAGCATATCCACAAATATAGGACTTTCAAGTGAAGTGGTCATTGAAAATTGGAGGAATTTTCGATATCGACCATGGCATATTGATCAGGCGCCTTTGCCATCTCGTCATGTTGAAGAAGATGAAGATTCCCATGAACTAGGAGTCAATGATGAAGAAGATTTAGAAGAATGGCAACATTTATCTCGCTTAGTTCCTCCCAACAATGTTGAGGTTTCTGATATTCAAACTCTTGGTAGAAGGGACTTTGATTTAAGTTTTAATTGGGAGCAAATATCTATTTCAAATAGTGTTGCAGAAGAGGCTGTGGAATTTATAAGCAATGCTAAGTCAAGGGGTGTTATTAGTGAGAATTATCATAACACGTCTTTTTCACCCTCTTCCCTCTCGGAAAAACAAAGGCTTTCTTTTGAGATAATTTTATGACATTCAGTTGAATATGAAAATTTTGATCCTCTCCAAATGATTATTCAAGGATCTGCTGGGACTGGGAAGTCTTATCTTATTCACAGTATATCTCATGCTCTTTATGCTTCAACATTGACTATTGGAAAAAGTCCATTGCTTTTTCTTGCTCCAACAGGAATAGTTGCTTTTAATATTCATGCAAAGATAGTACACTCAACTTTGAAAATTCTTGTCAAAGATATGAGACCACTGCAAGGGCAATCTCTAGCAATATTTCAAAAAGAAATGAGGCATATTCACTATGTTTTGATTGATGAAATGAGCTTTATAGGAGCAAGTTTTTTCATGCAGATTAATTCTCGATTGTGAGAAGCATTTTCAGAGAATAAATGTACTCCTTTTGGTGGTAGATCGGTCATTCTTGTTGGTGACATTTGTTAGTTGCCTCCTGTTAGAGATAAGCCTCTATATGCAGGCAATAAAGTGGGGAAATTTTTGTGGAAATGATTCAACATTGTTGTTACTTTAGATACAATATTTCGACAGCAAGGCAATAATCCAACACAAGCACCCTTTCGGATACTGTTAAGTAACATAAGAAATGCAGAACCCGTTTTTGTTGATTGGGAACTTCTTATGTCGTGAGTTGATACGAGGTTACCTCCAACTAAAAATATTTTATTTGATTCATCTATTCATTTGTTTGCAACAAATGATTTGGTCACCTTACATAATAGGGTCAT
Organism: Larix kaempferi; assembly: GCA_027924585.1. Classification (NCBI taxonomy): domain Eukaryota; kingdom Viridiplantae; phylum Streptophyta; class Pinopsida; order Pinales; family Pinaceae; genus Larix; species Larix kaempferi. The sequence goes on from BSBM01000106.1 coordinate 41,337,661, forward strand.
GTTGAAATCTTTAAATTCTCCAATTGCACAATGTGTTGCTGAGAAAACAAGCCGCAATGATACTGTTGGTGCCAACGATGATCAATTAGAACGTGAAGTACTCTTATGCCCTGATCAACATGTCATGTTGACATGTAACTTGTGGGTTGAAGCCGGATTAGTGAATGGTGCTCTTGGTTACGTTCAAAATATTTTCTATATGCCTAGAACAAAACCTCCTCTCCTTCCAATGTACATTACTGTTATTTTTTATAAGTACAGTGGTGCTCCATTTGACACAAGCAATCCAAAAACTATACCAATAACACTTGTTATTAGGGGAAATCGTAAACAAATTCCCTTGAAGATGGCATGGGGCCTTACTATACGCAAATCACTGGGTTTGACTTTATAATGAGCCACAATTGATATTGGGAACACAGAAAGGCAAGGGCTGACCTTCACAGCCATATCAAGAGTTAGATCAATAGATGTATTGCGCATATCACCGCCTTTCTCTTTTGAGCATTTTGACAAGATGAAAAATAGCGCATTTGTTACAATTAGGAAGAAATAAGAGAAACGATTGAACTCAATATCATTGTAAAACTCTTTATAGGAATTCTCATTGAGCATACAATGCATGTTTTTTTTTCATGTTATTTTCATTTCACATTGCTTAATTTTTTTCTTTTAGTTGTAGCTTTGTTCGTTATTAACCGTTGACATTTTAACTATTTCTCCCACCATATGTTCTCTTTAAATGGATAGGATCCAATTTTGTATTTTTTCTATTGATTTTTATTATGTTGTTGGGTACCCACACGAATTTGGTACCCAAAAAGGCCGCAACAGCAGTGCGTGAGCAGAAAAAAAGTGACGTGCACGCCTTCCAAATGCGCGCACGCATTGTGGCTTCGAAAATGCCGAACATCCACGTGGTTGATCCCACATGGACAAAAGGCAGATGCACGCGTTATTAATGCATAAGCACAAAATGGCACGCATGGGTTAATGATGCACGCGCGTACCTGTTCTTTTATAAAAAAAACAGAGCTCACGGGTTTGTCATTTTCAATAAACCCGTGAGTGCATGGTGGCCAAACAAGCACCCAGCGAATGTGTCTTGGAGCACCTGAAGGCCTCCTCAACGCCACCATTTCGCACCTCCACCACCTTGACAACGTTTTCTCCAGGTAGGTTCTCGTTGAAGCATGAATTTGTTGTTGTTTTTTTTTCCATTTCAATTTTAATTTAAAAAAAAAATTACAATCCATTAAAAAACCAAAAAAAATTCATTGCAGGCCATCTACACCTAACAAGATGACAAACACACCTGAACCATCAGATGAAACCAATGAAACCCGACCTTCAAAAGACAACATTGGAACGGACAATGAACTGAATGAAAACCCCGAAGATCAATTGCACCAAGATTTAAATCTATTAAGGGTATTAAGCGATGAATTGAAGAGCACCAAGGAACCCTCTCAAGTTTCCTTGGCTTCATCATTGCAAAACATTATTGATTCCATTAGCATTGCACATAGTGAGATCACAAATCTGAGCCAATACAGGGCTCGAATGAGGGAACACTACTCCACTGGGATGTCCAAAGAATAGATAAAAGACCTCAACATCACCAAAGCCCAGTTGTACAGCAAATTCATAGTTCCGTCGATAAGACAGCCTCCAGATGTGAGGAAGAGACAGGTTTGCATGGATTGGTGTATTTACCATCCATGGAGAGATAACTAGAGAAAGAGATGGTTTATGGTGTTTGACATCCCTCGTGCAACAATTTGGAGGTCCCACGGTATTTCCTTTGGAAATTGTGGGCTAAGTTTGAGCTAGGCTACCATGTCAACTATTTTGAAATCATTGAGTTTCAGGGTGTCAGTCTTGGCTCTACCCAAGATCGACCTCAGGCCCGCTGCAACCCACTTAGAGGACCTCTTGCACCCAGGAGAGCCAAACCCCCCTCCTCACCCACCCGGGTTTGGTAGAGGCCTAGATTAGATCAATGACTCAGTTAGATGTGCCACACATCATTTGCTTAGACATACCACATTTGTGGCTATGTCTTCACAGATCCGGGAGGACATCGATCAGACAGACACAACTGCATCATTTATGGGTGGTGGATGGGACATGCCCGGTACAAGTGGAACCCAAGTGGGGATTTCTAGTTCTACTGGAAAAATGGCACATTGTTGTTCTCACTGTGGTCATTCTTTTCATGGTCCTACGTAGGATCATGCCATAGAGAGCTACTTGGATTAGGTTAGCTATTGTTTTATTTAATGTTCAAGTATTTGTTCTATTTTATTTGATATTGTATTGTTTAATATATTTAACTTTGACTTACACATTGTTGACTTTATTTGTTTTAATGCACAGTTATTCAGTGCCAAGTCTCCATCCTCCAGGTGGGAGGACATCGGTTCCTTTGACCTCGACCGAGCCATGGCAGCAGCAGAGGATATTGCGGCACCATACACATAGGTAACTTCTTTACTTTGAATGATTAGATCCTGTTACAAGTAAATTGTGTTCAGTAATTACAAATTAATTAGCACTGAGTAATTACCATATTATCATCATATTTTACAGTTGTGTTTATCATATTGTCTAAATTATTTGAGAACTATAAATTCATATAATCCAACCAAAAAAAATGAAACCTTATAAAACATGAAAACCTAAGAAAACTAGAAACATCTGTTCATGTTCACTTTAGGCATCCTAGACCTCTAATGATTATAGAAATGGGAGAGAAATTTCCAAAATCTGTCATTCTTACTTGACCAATGATGAGCCCGCAGCTGGGGTTTTGGTGATGCCTGCAGTGTCCTTCATCCTCAGACTACCATCCAATGCTTGCTTGATCTTCCTGTGTTTGACCAATGCCACATGTGTGTTATTGATGCTTTGCCATTTGTTAACGTGTCATCCAAGTTATCTTTTCCATGTACTCTCCTTGTCCAAATCATCTTCAAATGACCACAGTATGGGTCATTTGATTCTTGGCTCAATAGGTGTGCCAATGGCTCCAATGCCCACCACTTTGTCCACCAAATCAACCTTTGCTGCCATGTCCTTATGCCATGTGTTCTTCAAGCTTAAAATATTTCATTAATGTTGTCATCAATGACTGTTGGCTCGGTTTTGCAACCAAGCTTAGTGCTATGGGCACCTACTAACTAGTAGTAGCAGTTTCAATAGAAATAAAAACAATAAACTAAATAAACAATACTTTTCATGGATCTAAGCAAGAATCTAAGCAAATAATTTAAATATTTCAAAAATCAAGAACAAGAAACATAAGAAATAATTTTTTGTATTGAAAAGTGGGGGGCAAGCAAGTGCTTGCGATATTACCTCCAATGGTGAAGGTTGATGTTGAGCAACTCCCAAGATGAGTAGCTCCAAACTCCAATAGGTCTCTTTCTCCAAGGTTGCTTCAATGGCTAAAAGTGCTCAAGGGAGATTTCAGCAGCATAAGGATGAGATAATGGAAGGATGTGAAATGAGGAGCCCCTACCACCTTTTTATAGGTTTTGGTGGTGAGGAATACCATTTGTGGTTTTGTGGAAACCAATGGTATTGACCAACATGGTTTAGGTAATTTTCCCTCCTTTTTCCTTTTTTGAATAAAAATAATATTTTAATTCCCTTTTTAATATTTTTTGGGAATTTGGACCATTTTTGAGGGTTTTTTATGATTTTCTTGGAAAAATAATCTTTTTTAATGGAAAAAGGGGTGTACTAAGGTCTTTTGGTGACCTTTTGTTGGTTTCAGAGGCTCAGATGGTGGAAAAGTGGACAAATGGGTCATGTGAGTAAGGGAATGAGCTAGTGAGCACTTTTTAGGTGTTAACAGATTGCCCCCTGATGTGTGAGGGCAGGAGCTCATCGTATGGCCGATAGACATCATAGTTCTTTTGTCCTTTTTCTGGGTTTTAGGGGAGAGAAGAGACCGGTTGGAGACTGGAGCCACGGCCCTTGGAAGCTGTAAAAACAAAAAATATTACATTGCCTCAATATGAATGAGGTATAATCTCTGATAAAGGACGAGGCGGGCATTCCCATGCTCGTATCAAGACATATACAAAACAATTAGTCCCAAGAAGGGGGATCTAATACGTAAAGAAATATACTGGTACATCATAATGGTCCAGAGGGGACATGATTGTGGGATATACTCATGATCATGGCTGATCTCAATAACTGATACACTGGAATAACTGTTGAACTGCTGAAACTGAAGGTGTCCAACATCTGTATGGACTCAATGACTGTGAGCCATCTCTAGGGAGTATTGTAACTGTATACTCAAGGGAGTATGGAACCTGGGTAAATCTGAATACTGTCGCCATGCGCAGCCCGGATATCTATAGAAAAAGTGTAACTGGTGTTATCCATAGGAAGACTCTCAAATGTGGAGGAGTCAGGAGGTATCCGGGGTCTTCGACTAATAACTGAACGGACCAATACCCTGTGCGAGTCTCAACGATGCGATCAAGGTGTTGAAGTCGAGCATGTGAGAAACAACCATTGGGAGAGGCACTGAGGATTCCTCTCGAAATGATTCGTAGGCACTCATCATAAATGGTAATGAGTCCAAGACACAGGGGCCTCTAGGTCTATCCTCTGGAATCAATGTGGTTGTCGTCGACAGAGGGAGACCAGCAACTAACAAGGCAATGATGTTTCCTTGCTGGGAGCGCGAGGTGTAAACTGAAGTGATGTAGTACTGCTGGTAGGACTGACATACTTGTGGGGATGGGAAATAACTGGGTCAAAAATGGGTAGACTCAAACTTCCTTTGTTCAGAGCATGATGACATGGTTGACCTGGCAGCGTAGGGAACTGACTTGTAGGTGTGGGGATCATCTTTTAGGGACTTGAAGGGTATGTACTGACTCTGGGGGGGTGAAGCTGATGGTAGCTGTCGAGGGAGTTTCAGGGTGACATACTGCAGAATACTCTGAACAAAGGCGACCGAAATGGGGAAGCTGCCTAAATGAGTAGATGTGATCTGTCGTGGCGCCAAGAGGCACCATTGATTCCTTCTTCGTAGTTTTAATGAGCTCCAAGAAGGGATAAAAGTGTGCTCTGAAATGGTACGGTCCTGTGGATTTTGTGAGCCCAGGACGGCTCATGCTCATGGTTGCTTTCATGTTTACAGAGTCTGAAAACGGTAAGTGGACTCTATTGGTGTTTCTTTTTCGTAAGTTTAGTCTCCAAGGCCCGGAAAAGCATAAAATGATGCGGATGGAGAACTCTTCTAGCCGATGTGACTAGAGTATACCTTTTTCGTAATTAGTCTACGAGGTCCGGAAAAGGGGTAAACTTATACCAGGTAGACGCCCTTTCAGATACGTTTAGCGAGCATGAAAGGAAGCAAGATTGCTCGGCGATCTTTTCATTGTTTTAGGAGTCAGAAAAGAGCTTAACAGAAACTCCCTAAGTGCCTTTTTCGTAAAAGGGGTTGCTCGGCCCGAAAAATGGATAAAATTATACCGAACAAAAATAGACTGATGAGGGCGAAAAAAGGTCTCAAGCATCGTCATCAGTGCGGAAAACTGGATCGGGTGACCTAAGGATTGTCGAAAACGGAGAACGGCCGATGTGGCACGCAAACCGAGGTGACGAGGGGGCATGGAAAAAATGCCCGAAAAATCTAAAGGTGAGAGCGAGAAATGATCTCAAGCATCATCACGAGCGCGGAAAACTGAATCCGGCGATATAAGGCAAGTCGAAAACGGAGAACGGCCGATGTGGCACGCAAACCGAGGCGACGAGGGGGCGTGGAAAAAATGCCCGAAAAATCTAAAAGTGAGAGCGAGAAATGATCTCAAGCATCATCACGGGCTCGAAAAAATGAATCCGATGATATCAAATATATCAAAAACGGCGAGCAGCCGAAGTGGTACGCAAACTGGGGCGACAAGGTGTCAGGACACAATGTTGATATTGGTCCTGGTGAGAGCGAGAAATGATCTCAAGCATCATCACGGGCACGGCAATATGAATCCGGCAGTGCAAATGGTGCGAAAAATGGAGGTCATAAGGACTCCGGAATGGTTAAAGGAAAGAACTAGGTTAAAAAATGGCTACCAATAAAGGTGAGCCCACCAAGCCAATGATGCAGTGGTGGGGAGAAATGATGACCCGCGGGGGGGAACACTATGTGTATCAACTCAAATATACAAGTGACACATGACCTCAAAAAAGGTTGAGATCACGAATATGAAAAAGAGAGCAGGGTTAATGACCTGCCCCCATGCTATGTGCATGGGGTTTGTGATTGTGGATCACATGTGTGTTGGTTTGAACGATGGGCTCATTGAGGTGTTGAGATAGAGATGATGGGGAAGGTTCAAAATGATTGATCATGCCCCCTATCCCGGGGTCGAGGTAATCTATTATGCCCCCTAACTTAGAGGTGTCAATGTGGTGCAGATGTTGTCTCAGAGAGAGATCAATAGGGCACTGAGCAACTGCTGGCGGGGTGTTATACCATGAGGCTGTGGGTCGTGGTGGCATACTGAAGTGATGATATGATGATGGGGGATTCCCTTTGTGGGGTGGATGCCCCCAGTATCTCCGACGAGGATCATGATGATGATGAGTAGGCAAGGTTTTGGGCCTACCCCCATGTTGTGGACATGTGGTTTCCTGGTCGATTTGAAAGGGTTGAACCTGTGTGTCAAAGGGATCAATGGAAGGGGCCGACTGGACAGAGGGGTATCCAGTGGAGATCGTATAAATGGCGGGGTCAAGGCCAGGAATTTCGGTATCTGACCAAGTAAAGACATCAGTGAATTCTTGGAACAGTTGTTTGTATTCTCCGATCTCATGCTCACTGTGGGAGGTTCCTAATGTGATGGTATGAAGGGCACCAAGTGGGTCAGAGATGTCAATGTGGATGACGGGAGAAATATCGGCCATGGGATCCGTTAACCAGTCGACTTTAGTAGGAAGGAAATCCTTGGACTCAACCGCGGATTGGGTAGCGGTGGTGGATGAAGTCTCTTCCAGGAGGAAGTATGGACGATGGTGCATGTCTTCCCTGGGATAATCAAAGGTAGTAGGAGTCTCGAGAACCTCTTCATCATTGCGGGAGCTTTGAGTGGTCAAATCGAGTGATGAGGTAGTGGTAGTCGAAGAGATCATGTAGATGGTGTTAATCTCTCCGGATGAGGATGATGCGGGAGGGTAGATCTCCTCGATAGTAGAGGGTGCCGTCTCTAGGTCCAAATTGTTCATCTCGTAGAGAGCTGCTCTGTAGTCTGGGATGTCAGGACAGTTATGCGAGTAGTGGCCATAAATACCGCATATCGCACATGGGTGGTTGGTACGCAGTGATTTATCACGAGGCTGTAGAGGTGGTTCTAATCTGACTACTGGGATGCCGATGTCATCGTCCAACATATTCATATGCTCTTGGAGTGCCGGTAAATGTGGGCATTGATGAGTTGGATGGCCAATTTCATCGCATAATGAACATTTGGGGGGAGCTCGAAACACTGGTGGGGGTTTAACTGCCTTCGGAGGTGGTATAGCAGTGTATGGTTGTGGACCTCTGCCCCCAGTGGGCTTAGCAAGAAGAGGGGGATCTCTTGACGTCGAAGCAATCGTGAGACCAGGAGGAGGTTTCGTTGACGACGAAGAGATTGCAACACCAGGAGGAGGATGATTTGTGGTAACGATAGGTTGTACCGGTTGGAGGATGACGTCGGGTGTGGGTGGTCGAACGGGAGGCGGAATATACCATACGGGTAATCCCAATGTTAGCCCGGGTAGGCTAAGGGTAGCCATAACCGGGGCGCTTACTACACCCGAAGGAGGAAATAGGAAGGGGATGGTGTGGATGGGTGTAACACCAATGTGACTGGGGATCAATGGTGGTTGACCACCGGACGTTTGCGTATTCTGTGAAAGAGTACAGAGGTTTGCGACTTGGGTCTCCGGTGACGGTGGTGGAATGGCCTGAAATGTAGAGGTCATTGGTGTATCGGAATAAAGTCCGGGTGCCACGGAAGACACAAAGGAGGTAACTGCACTAGAAGCGGGTTGTTCAACCATGGGAAGAACATTCTCGGGTGCTGCAGGGGCGTTGGGATCATAGTAGGTGAGTTGGTCAATTTTGACCACGCGTCCCTCGTGGGGGAACATCATGGTGCGGAAGACGGAGGAGGCGACCGCTTTCATGGCGTACATGTAACTGCGGCCAAGTAAAAGGTTATAGTCGAGCTGGGCGTTAATGACCTCTATGTCGATGAGCACAGTTTTCCCACCTAATTGGACGGGCACCTTGGGTAATAAACCTTGAGGTTGAGCTGACCGGCCGTCGTAGGCCCGCAATGCAGTGGTGGATTGCTGGAGAGCAGGGGATCCCAACTTCTGCCAAACAAAAGTGGACATGACGCATGTGGAGGCACCCTCGTCGATGATACATCGATGGATGACAAGATTCCGAATAGAAACGGAAACTTGGACTGCTATGGTAGAAGGCAGCCGTGGTTCAGATTGGTCTAAATCAAAGGTCATCAAGTTCGAATCATTTGGGTCAATCGCCCCAATGGCGGAAAGTAAAGTCTTGCGCTGAGTAGGACAGGTTTTTAAGACTTCTAACGCAGACATGGCTGCGGGAGATTGAGCTAAGTCATCTACAATGTTGTAATTGGACGCAGCCCGTGCATTGGGGTTGTTGTTGATTCGGCGAAGGGGGAAGCGAGGTGCTTTAGAAGCGCCATCAAGTGGAACCTGAGGTATACGCAATGTCTGATCAGTGGGATTAGCATTAGTATCCTTTTCAGCGGGGGGGGGCTTCAGAAGTCGGTCCGTATTGATTCCGACGGGTTTGGATATTGACGTCAGCGGTGGACATCATCAATAAGTGGTGGGTGCCTGAATCAAACATGGGTTGATCAGGAGCTGTGTAAGTTATTTGTTGTGGTTGCACGTTGCCCTGTTGGGGGGCTAACGGCTGAGTGTTTACCACTCCCTGTGTTGGAAAAGGGTTTTGGAGGACCAAAGGTTGTTGTGGGGGTGGTGGGGGGTTGGGTGGTGGCTGAGGAGCCGCCTGCCCTTGACGATGGGCGTCATTTGTCCATAGTTGTCGAGCTCGCTCCAGATGTGGGCAAGCGTGGGTATAGTGGCCATAGACACCGCAAATGGAACAAGGATGGTTTGTTCGTAAATTAGCATTTTTGGGTTGCTTAGGTGGCCGATCAGGATTCTGATGAGCGGGCGCCGCGTTATTGTTTTGCGGAGGATGGGTAGGTTGCGGAGCTTGGTTACGGTTTTGATTGTTTCCACGGTTTCGTCCTCTTCCTCGGTTTGGTTGCCCACCCTGGTTGCGTTGGTTGTTTTGGTATTGGGGCTGCTGTTGTTGTGCGTAGACATGCCCTTGAGCATTGGGGGGATTCTGAGGAGCCACAGGTGCGGGAGCAGGTTGCGGTGGATAGTATGCAGTTGGAGCTGGAGGTGGTCCAGTTGCCTGTTGGGGTTGTTGGTACCCCTGAGCTGGTGGAGGTGTGAGGTTAGCCGGTGCGACCGGTTGTGGGTAATGCATGGGCTGTTGTGGAAACTGTATGGGGTTCTGTACCGTAGGTTGAGCATAGTATGTAGGAGGTACATATGCTGATGGCGCTTGGCCATAACAATGTTGTGGACAAGAGGGTCCATGAACATGATGGGTCTGGTTTGTTGGAGCATAAGAAGTTGTCGCTCCGGAACTGGATGTAGCCCTAGAAAGGTCTGGGGCGGGGATGGTGCTCACCATACTGAAAGGTTTGGCTTGCGGTGTAATTTGGCCAATAATGCCATCAGCGGCATGTGATGCCCCCGGCGTGTCACCGCGTGCGGAGTCACCTCGTGGTGCGTCAGGTATGATGGTGTATAGGTAACCTGATTGGGCATAGATAAGATCAAACTGTTGGGCCTTAAGGATGGCCTCCTCTTCAGACTGGGGTCTTTCAGATGCTACATCCTTCGCAATGAGAGGAAGGAGGGATTTAAGGAACCAGTCTAAAAAGATTCGGTCGTCTAATTTGATCTTGCATAGGCTTCTGCGCCGTCGCCAATCATGAATATGGTCAGTGATATGCGTGGCCGTGTTTTGTCTGCAAGACAGTAGGATCTCGACGCCCGCATCATAGCGGACTGGTAGCTGAAAGAACTGCAGGAAGGTCGAGGCAAGGGAGGTAAATGTGGAATGCGTCCCATGGGGTTGCTCGATATACCATTTGGCTGCAGAGCCAGTGAAGGTGCGCTGTAATAAACGGAGGCGGACAGAGTCGTCCACTATGGAGTTGGAGGAACACCATAAATGGAAAGACATGATGTGGTTCTGGGGGTCTTCTCCGGCCTTTCCCTCAAACTTAGGGATGTCAGAGGGAAGCTTAGTGGGCATATGGGGCCAAGCAGGATCATGCCTGATGGGGTCATTTGTGAGCCTAGCTAAATCTGGCAGGTTGAGACTTGCCATGTATGGTAGACTGGCGGATGTGGTGACCGGAACCGGGACCTGCCTAGCCATTGTGGTATGGTGTAGGGGTCCAGTAGCGCCTATAGGTATGCTAGGTATGGAGGGTATGTGCCCTCCAAAAGGTGTGGCCTGATATGGGTTAGCACTTCCAAGTGCAACTTGGGTTACACTTGGGTTAGGAATCGCGCTAGGGATGCCTGGTATAGCACTACCAAGTGCAACATGAGTTACACTTGGGTTAGGAATCGCACTAGGGATTCCTGGGATCGCACTCCCAAGTGCAACAGGAGTTACACTTGGGTTAGGAATCGCACTAGTGATTCCTGGGATAGGGTTTGTGGAAACCGAAGGGGGTATGACCCCCATGTTGGGCATGCCCATGACAGGTGGTGGTCCTGTGCTAGGCATTCCTGAATGTGGAGTGGTACCCATATTGGGCATACCCAAGGGGGTGGATGTTGCCATGGATGGTACTCCCGCAGAAGGGTTTGCGGATGTCTGACCTATGGTTAATGTAAATTGTGGATCATCTGGTGTTCCAGACATAATTGTGGTTGGTGGTAACTCTGTGGGGTTTTCGGATTCTACCTCCAAATCAAAGGTGAAGTGGGGTATGTCAGAATCGGATGACGGTCTAGATGATCGACGATGTGTCGAATCAAGGGATAATGCTCTGCGTCCGTGACGTGGAGAGCCAAGTGGACTAAACTCTGGGAGTTCGCCCCGTAGACGACGAGAACGTCTAGAATTCTCAATGGTGAGAATATGTTTTTTTTTTTTTTGAAAATTGTTTTAATTATCAGGTGGTGATATATATGTAAAAGACTCAAAACCCTAATGCAACCAAGGGTGCAAAAAAGGGGAGTGAAAAAAGAAGGCTCACAGGCCAAAAAAAAAAAAAAAAAAAATCAATCCTCAAAAAATGCACTTATTCTAGCAGCTGTGCTACAATAAGTGGAGGAATGCAACAACCGGTCAGAATACCAACATGCAAGCGGCTCCTAGAAAAAATAGGTGTAACTAGACTCAAAAGGTGGTAAAGATCATGCAAACACCTAATCTAAAAGTATTGTGACTCAAACAGACGATATCCCCTGCAAGGTGATGAAATCCAAGTCAGACAATATGAATGTAGAGACAACGGCTAGATATCCCCCTACCGGGAGGGACACCGGGTAATCAATCCTAAAAAGACAGGCTACTAGGATACTCCGTTCATGACGCGTCGAGAAAAGGTAAATCTGTCGTTTGGTCCTTTGATCGCAATATCCCAATACAGGGATATCCCGAGAACTGCGAATGGTAGCCCTTCGGTTACTGAATGGGTTTCGGTATCCCACTCAGGCTTCCGGAACCATCCTCGCGACTTCAACCCTCCTAGGGGAGAGGCCTTCCCACAAACCGGTTGTGACCGCGCCAAAAAGTACTAAGAGATTTTAGCTCCCTAATTGGACAACTTCTATGTCTCAGATGTATGAACTGAGGGGTGTTATTGGAACACCTATCCCCCCAATACTACCTAGCTACAAGAATTCTTTTCGTGTTCCCCAAGTGGGGTTAAGAGTGTGTTCAAATTAGGGTAAGTTTTAAGTCTTAGTTCAATTAAGTGATCGTGTGAGTGCACGTGAGGTGTTGTAAACTGAACTTTGAAAAAATTAAATGCTTTAAGGGAAATTTTCAAAAAATAAAGGACTTTTCGAAAATACAAAGCAAATATTTAAGACTTTTTTTTTTTTTTTCACTAAAAGGAATTAATGTGTTTTTCAAAAAATAACTCAAAAAATAAAGGATTTCTTGGATTTATGAAAGCAAATAATAAACTCCTTTTTAAAAGAAATAAATGGATTTCTTCGTTTCAATAAAAAAATTGCTAAGGGCAAGATTCTAAAGAAGTAAACAAGAAAAAATTTGAATCTAGATAAAGAATGCAAAATGAGTCTTTCTTTCACTTTCTTGAAAATTTTTAAAAAGATTTCTAGGTATGCACTTTTAAATAGTAAAAAAATTTTCAAATCTGTAAATTATGCAGAATTTAGTACTGTAAAAAATGTGCTATGGGCAGAAAGTACAGTAAAAAATATTTTTCAAAATCGGGATGGCCGAATGAAAAAATTCAGCCGCGCGGGTTTTGGACGAACAGCCGCGATGGGCCGCGCGGGTTTTGGCCGAACAGTCGCGATGGACCGCGCGGGTTTTGGACGCACAGTCGCGATGGACCGCGCAGGTTTTGGGCGCACAGCCGCGATGGACCGCGCAGGTTTTGGGCGCACAGTCGCGATGGACAGCGCGGAAAAAGGCCGCGAAGCCGCGGTGTGCAGCGCGGAAAAACACAGAAAAGTCGCGATGGACCGCGCGACTGTCTAGAAAAAGGCCGCGATGGACCGCGCGGAAAAATGCAGAAAAGTCGCGATGGACCGCGCGACTGTCTGGAAAAAAGCCGCGAGGCGGAAGCCGTGCACGGAAACCGAGAAACGAACCCGAAAAATGAATTTTTAGGGCTGTTTTTGGGGTCAAATCTCAGATCAGCAATGGATCTGCTGTCTAAGATGGCAGATCTATGGATCTAAAGGTTAAAAACTCATAAAAACTAAGATTTAATGGCAAAGCTAGAGATCTAAAGTTCAAACCAAAGCAGAGTCGCCAAAAACTGTTGGCTCGGTTTTGCAACCAAGCTTAGTGCTATGGGCACCTACTAACTAGTAGTAGCAGTTTCAATAGAAATAAAAACAATAAACTAAATAAACAATACTTTTCATGGATCTAAGCAAGAATCTAAGCAAATAATTTAAATATTTCAAAAATCAAGAACAAGAAACATAAGAAATAATTTTTTGTATTGAAAAGTGGGGGGCAAGCAAGTGCTTGCGATATTACCTCCAATGGTGAAGGTTGATGTTGAGCAACTCCCAAGATGAGTAGCTCCAAACTCCAATAGGTCTCTTTCTCCAAGGTTGCTTCAATGGCTAAAAGTGCTCAAGGGAGATTTCAGCAGCATAAGGATGAGATAATGGAAGGATGTGAAATGAGGAGCCCCTACCACCTTTTTATAGGTTTTGGTGGTGAGGAATACCATTTGTGGTTTTGTGGAAACCAATGGTATTGACCAACATGGTTTAGGTAATTTTCCCTCCTTTTTCCTTTTTTGAATAAAAATAATATTTTAATTCCCTTTTTAATATTTTTTGGGAATTTGGACCATTTTTGAGGGTTTTTTATGATTTTCTTGGAAAAATAATCTTTTTTAATGGAAAAAGGGGTGTACTAAGGTCTTTTGGTGACCTTTTGTTGGTTTCAGAGGCTCAGATGGTGGAAAAGTGGACAAATGGGTCATGTGAGTAAGGGAATGAGCTAGTGAGCACTTTTTAGGTGTTAACAATGACAATAATAGACAACCATATTCATCAAGCTCTCCTAAATCTCCCAAAATATTCACACATTGCGTCCTCAAAAATGAAACTTGTCTTCTATTTATACTCTTGTCTTCTATGAAACTTGTCTTCTATTTATAGTTTTATCATTAAGATGATTAAATAAATCAAATATGATTTATTTAATTATGTCCATGCCATGTCACCTTCTATGCCATGTAACCTTATTTAATTTTAATTTCATGCCATGTCACCTTCTATCCTTTCAGAATATTAAATGTGAGACACACATATGCCCTTAAGATGCCCGCAATGAACTCTTAAAAATGCCCATAGTGGGCTCCACTTTGATACCAGCAAGGGCCATCAACACATGCCTGTATTGGTCTTGGATTATGCATGCAATGGTCTCATGTAAATGCCCACAGGCCCTTATCAATATGCACGCAATACACCACAAATTCCCATAGGGTCCTTTTGATTATGCCTGCAAGGGGCCTTCCAAATTCCTGCACATCTTCCTTGTTCACCTCATCATCTTTTCTTTGTCCTCTAATCTTATTTTTTCCAATTCATCATCCTCCATGTCACCAAGTTATCAATCCTTCGTGTCACCAAGCATGTCCTCCTTGTTATGTTCCATGTCATCAAACACCATCCTTGACAAGTCATCAAGCTTGCTTGCTTGTCACTTGTCTTTGTCTTGTCCTTAGCTTGCCATGTCCTTCTTCCATGCTTGCCATGTTTGATGCTTGCCATGTTTTTCATACTTGTCACCTTTTCCATCCCTCAAGCCATGTTGCCATCTCCATTTTGCTTGCCAAATGTGTATGCTCCATGTTCTTAACTCTTCCATGTCTTTGTCATTAATGTATTGTCATCAATGTCATTATCAAGTCCTTGTCATCAATCCTTTGTCATGTCTCCACTTTTTCAAGTCTTCTACACTTGTCATGCTTGCTTTCCACTTGTCAAGTCATCAAATCTTGTCATGTTTACCATTTTTCCAGTCAAGTCTTTGCCATGTCATCACTTCCCCCTTTGTCCTTAACGTGTTGTCATCAATGACAACTTTGGCCATCAAACAATTCAAGCATAAATTGTCAACCTTCTTTGCCAAATTATCATGGGCCCAATCCATTGTGGGTCAAAGGACACAATCCCCACAACCATGTTCTTTACCAAGTCTTGAACAAATGGACTGCACCAATATAATAAAAACGTTATATAATATCCAAAGCCCATCAAACCACTATCATCTAACTTGAATATAAATTAGTTGCAGTCATGTTTTTTAAGTACCATCATTGTCATTCTCACTGGCATTGTGTTTAATATTGTTAATATTGTTTTTATAAATTCAATCTAAAAATCGTATTGTTCGCACAGGTGTCCGCAGGCTCCAGTGACCATCCATCACCACTGAGGATCAGCAGATCTCCACATGCGCAGGTATTGTGTGTTTAAAGCATAAATTTAATTTCAAATATGATGACTTGTCTATGTATATTTATATTTTTCTATATTAAATTATGAGGTTATAAATGTGTATGCAGGTGCGAGCACCTCAGCTTGGTAGTTTCGTTATTCCTCCCTCCCTGGCCTTTCAGCCACCGTATATGCCAGTTTTATCCCTTGGCATACATGCCCCATTCCATGCATCCATCCCCACCCCCTTCCATCCATATCCCCCCTCCTATCCAGCACCACAGTTCCATCCAGCCCCCCCTTCCGTTTCATATCCTGCGTCCCATCACCCCATCCCAACCTTTCCACCACCTCTGTATCAGTTTCCCATGTTCCCACCCTCCCCCATTTGACCACGACACATCACCCATCTACAGTCACCCATCCCTCCACCACAAAAAATACCTCACCCCCCCCCCACATTCTCCCACCACACTCGCTTCCCCTTCCAGGGTGCCTCGATCCATACTAGAGCCAGCTGGGGTTTATTTCTCTAGGCCTGCATCTCCACTTCGTCCATCCTAGTTCATGCCTCCTTCTGCCACTCCCCCTTCTTCCACTATTCCCCCCAGTGGTGTAGCCACCGTCGATGTGGCTACATCCTCCCCTATACCGTCCACCCTAGCATCGAAGCAGGTTGTCCAGCCAACTTCTCCATCCGCCATCCCTGAAGACCAGCCGGTTGTGTTCACGGTGAGATTGACTAGTTTATGAAAATCTTGTTCAATTTTAACGAAATTACTATATGCATCTAATTTCATCATTTATCTGATTGTTATAAATGTTATAGGGTGGAATTGCTGAGAGACTAGGAGCATGGAGGAGGGAGACCCCCTCACGACTTACAGTCTTGCATGAGGTGAGTTATCTAAGATTTGAAAAATATTTTTACTTTTAAATTATGTTTTATACTTGTATAATTTCCAGGAAAAGTTGACATAGTATTGTTGTCGTTTTAGGGCTCAGGGGGACATGCTCCAAGACGCCCGAAGGACCCAGCTTCCTCTAGCATGAAGAAGAGGAAGATCAATTTTGGAGATGCACCTGGGAGCTCCGAGGGTGGGCAGGAGGATTGAGAGACTCTCCTATGTACACTAGCCACGATGTGGCATTTTTGGCACGAGTTGCCATATTTTGTATAGGGAACCATGGGCCATATTTTGTATAGGGAACGAGTTGCCATATTTTGTACAGGGCACGAGTTGCCATTATATAGACGTTGGGAATGATGTTCCATTTTTTCAAAAAGTGTACATGATTGGATAATTTTTGCATATTAATAGATGGATCTGCACTTGTTTATATGACTTTGTCTTTGATTACATTTTTTCATTCATGATTTTGTCTTCAATAGCAATGTCCTGGAAAAGTTTTCACATACATATAGATGTTATTTCTAGACACCAAGTGACATCAATATGAGTCCCTTGTATTTGAATGGGTCTTGCATCTTTTCCTTTTAGCAACAACATACCTAACCAAGCAAACTAAGGAGTGATATTTACATTACAAAGTGTTGTGACTTTAGGGCTACAAAAAAATAAATAGGAGACGATGACTTCTTCCATACTTAACCTTGTAATGGTTATAATAGTCAATTCTAACAAGCAATGCATCACATATTATATCAAATTAACCTAGATATATGAGAAGTTCATATGTGTGCTTGGATGGAAGGGTTAACCATATCACTTGAATTAGTTCAAACATGAGGGGTGTGCATAGGTGCAATTGGATTGAACAATAAAAGAGAATTATTAATGTAGTTACATATGGATCGTTCTTTGTGTGTTAGTATGTGCCTTTAATGAAAGCATGGTTAATGTGTTGAACTACTACTTGCACAAGTTGGCATAGACCCTTAGTGTTGATAATCTCTTCAATGTTTTGGTAATATTGATAATCACTCTTTGTAATTTAAGTATCTTGGATTTTTTTTTATTTTAAGACACATATTGAACATAGTCAACTCAATGGTTCAAGACATCATTTTACCCCATGATTCATGGAAGATTCATTGGATTC